>OU744290.1:1200000-1678238 GCA_916610205.1 Griposia aprilina | reverse complement strand
CTGGAATGATTGTATCAGGTGTTGTCATTCCTTTGCGGACCCAATTTGGTGTTTTTATTACTGCTTACGCATGTTAATGCACTTCCACATACTGCCACTGCTTTTTTTTAAATACCTTGATCCCTAGACACTTTTCATGTGTGTAGATTAATAAAAGGGAATCATCGATACGGCGAAGACTTTCGTAGCGCGGTTGTGTTTATCACTCACACATCGCTTAGAACTCTGGCACGAAAAAACTTAGCTGATAAGACAACAATCAAAAATTTCTTCAAACAATTAGTAGGGAGGTAGAGGATGAAATCAGAATTCCCTTTATTTATAAACGTTGCTTAAAGTTAAGAGACGTTTAAACGTTAAAAATGTATGGCTAAGCAGACGTTAATTATAAATTATTACTTAACTATAAGCAGCGTTTATAAACAAAGGGGAATATATTCAGAGGATGACAGTGAGTCACCGTGTAATCCATTATCCCTAGAGTGACCTAAGTTTGTTCAAATTACTTTCTTTATATTAAGTGTGCCAACTAAAGCTCAACGCGGACGCAGTTGCGATGATACTTTTAGTAAAGTTTACCTTCTGAACTACATCTCATCAGTATCAACAGTTAATTAAAGTGCACATTATATCAACTTAATTATCAAGTGGTATTTTTTGGTGTCCTGCCAAGTACTGGCGCATTTCCTCTAGCGCTTGTTATTTGAGTGAGACATAGTTCCGGCTCGTTGGGACGTCCGAATAATACTTGTTTTACTGAAGCATGTCTTGTTTTGTTTAATGCTGATAGAGTGGGGTTTCGGCTTGTTAACATTTGTAGGCGTTGATGAAGCTGCTTAAGGGACCTGTCCCACCGACGACGAGCAAGCGATTACTTATCAACGATTTTCTCGCCCAAGACACGTACAAAAGATTGTAGTTTCCGTGTAAGTAAAATATATACTTATATATATATATGTCGGAGACGGTCATTAGTATGGACACTAAACGAAGCGCAGCACGAGTTCCGGGAGGTGGCGGCACCGTAGCGATGACGTGCAGAGATGAAGAGCCTGGCTGATAGAGGAGCGCTGATGGGACGAGTGGACCCTTACCATTCTGCCTTCGAGGAGATCAGTACCTCCACCCTAGGAACTGTCACGCGTTCCGTATAGTTGTGTCGTGTACCTACAGTGTGTGATTCGCTAGTGTAATTAATTTGTTCGTGAATTATAATTTGATTTAAACTGCAAACGGTTTTTCTATTGCGCAAAAACCAACATTACCCATAGTACGCCCACAGTAGTTAAAATATGGCTGATAATAACGAGAGAGACATAACTTCTCCGTCATATCTATAATTATATATTAATAGTTGATCGCTGTGACTGTTCACACTGCCGGCGAGTACTCGTTTGTCGTAGCGACAAGAGCTATTAAAGAGAGGACTCGCTCAGCGACCTTGGTTGGCGGGCAGAACACTCGTTGATAGTCACGATTGTTAAATACACATACCAGCGAGTAAACGCTCGTCACCATCGCGCACTTGCTTCTCGTTAATCGCCGGCGCGCGGCGGTGGGACAGGTGCCTAAAGAGGTCATGACATCTGTGATTGATTATGAATGACTGATAGTTTCAAACGTCATGTTGTTTCGAATACGGGTAATATTTTGTCTGATATTATTTTACTTTACTGATAACTCATAACTAAATTCTAATTATATCCATATTGTAATTAGCATCATCAAAGAAGATGAACTTATTCCTAAGATCATTTACTTTCCTACAACCTGATAAATCTATGTAGTACGAAACACTTCACTGGAACTTATGCTTTCAACCTGTCTAGAGTACCGAGTTAGCCTTTAAAATTAATGTCAGATTCACTTCTAATTTAAAGGTCAAACTTCTAAACCGTCTTGTTTTATTCTGATATTTTATATCTTTAAAACAAATCCTCTTTATAATTTTAGACAACCTATCTCAGAAAATTTCAAACTTTTGAAGTCCCTTCCTGCGCTAAAATTACAAGAGAAACTATATCTTTGAATGGCCTTAGTTGTGCCTAAATGTGGCAATTTCGTCACGAGTTAGGCGCTATTTACGTCCCTCATACATCTCAGCTGAAATCCCGCACGGTTTACCCTGAAATGTTGTTTTCTTTGCTATTAAGAAATAAATAAGATGGCATTATGTCGACGATCGCTGCCTAGTTATGGGCCTTTTTTCCTTTGGCACGCTTTCTCAGCCTCTTATTACGTCACTACCCTTTCTGCGGTTCACATATACACTACTTCTTATACTGCGACACTTAACAGCTATTGTTCGGGGAACAAGCAATGTATTTCGATAGTTACAATGCAGTTTTTGTTTAACATATTGGCTGGGAGTAGGGGGTCGGATTCGTGGTCAAGATAAGGCCCAATGAGTTGTGACAAAATTGGCTGTCGTGTTATTGTGGTCGTTGCCAGATATAAAATGCTTTTGGCCGAGTATTCAGTCGTTTGATCGGGGGCATTGTGGGGGCCGGCCCATTGTCTGCCAGTCTTTTGTCCTAGCGAGGGGTCGCTCGCAACTTACGTGACTGCGGACGAAAGTGCATTTTTGGAGCTTCAACAAGTAGATCCTGTATCTTTTAGTGGCACTGTTTTATGGTATTAGTATTGAGTTTTGGGAAGTTTTGTATGCGCTGATGCATGGCTTTGTAAATCCTGATCGAACGGCGATATCTCACAGAGAGGGATCGTTTGTTATTTTTTCAAACTAATTGTAATTGTTTTCTTGTAGTTATGTATTTGCAGTTCATCGATGTCATTTATGGTTTTTTTTGTGGTTTTTATGGTGTATATAAAGAGTATTTTTTGTTTCTACCGACTGATTCTTATTCAGATATTTTGATAATATGTGATACCAGCATCATTTATATCTACGTATACTGAAATCAAAGATTCGATATTACTTCAGTATAAAATTTCACCAAACCACCTTCAAGATCTTATAAAACATTTTAAAATTTTCTTTGTACTCTGAAACGAAATAAAACGACGAAAGTTGAGAATAGAAAGTCTCTCGTTTCTTGATTGAAAGTGAAGTGAAAAGGCACACACTGTGAAGAAAGCGGATTTCATTCCTTTCAGTTCGGAGCCAACTCTTTGCTGTATCTGAAGTCCTGGTATTTGCTAAAGCGGTGAGAGCTCATGGCACTGGAAAATTTAAATAAAATACTGTCGTTATGAGAAACAGTAAATTATAGGGGGTTGTTCCGAAATTATTTTTCTATAACTTTTCGGTTATTATAAGACTCATAAACATTGTGCATAAATAAAGTTCAACTAATACTTTGGCAAAATATTTAACGAAAATCTAGAACACATGAAAGTGGATGGAACAAGTAGTTTATTAGCGCCTTAAAATATTGACCCTATTTTTGCAAGACTTTGTATTTACAAAAATAACATCACGCATCATTAATTAATAGAACCATGTTTTAGTTAGTAGTAGTAGTTAGTTTTAACTTAAACAAGCAATCTATTTAATGACCCGCCTCGTTTAGCAGTGAAGAGTTACCATTGGTAAGTAGGTATGAGAACCGGGGCATAAATATTCATAACGAGCATCTCATTAAGTGATGGATTAACATGTAACTTTTTAGGAGCTTACATCCTTCGGAAACTATGCAAATTATATGCAACATATGGCTACACGAGTGCCCAGAGGCCAAAAAACTGAATTACTCGATGAAACGCCAGCTGTCGTCAAACACATGCATTTGCTCTCCTAAACTTGTGCCATTCGGGGCCATTTGCATATGTCTGGGATAGCTTGATTAATATCACACTAGGTCTCCTTCGTAGAGTTGTAACACGGACACATATGCTTGGTGAGCGTAAATTGGTTAGCCCCTTTTCTATGTGGGACTTCTATTTGGGTGGGAACCCTATTATAGCAGGTGTCTATATCCATAGAACCATGTAAAATTGCATGACATAATAAAATCGCGGCGGAATAAAACCGCCTAGCACCATTTTTTCCCGCTTTCAAAAGTGTTCGGACGAGCGTTAAAAAATCACTTCGAACTGATTCGTCTTGCAGTGCGGACGTACGATGTGTTCCGCAAAATTATAAGCGGTAGCCATTTTTGAGGCCAGGAGAACAACAAAGAAGCAAAACAAAATTACGTTGCATCGCTTGAATAATGAACTATATTTAAAAGGCCAATTTTTGATGCCGTACAATGATTTAAGGAAATATCTGCAAAAATTATAATAATTATATCAATGAAATAGCATGTTTATTATTTTTTATTTTCTTATACTAAACTCGTTTAATGTTTACTTACTTTCTTTATAATAAACTCCACCCATATACCTATGCCCACAACAATTTTAGGATTCCATATTATATTATTGAAAACATCGGAGGTGTTCTAAAACTAAACAACGGGCAAATATCATTATATGTAAATAAAACTAAGATTTTCTATCCATTGTTTTATTATCTTATTTCGTTTTCGACATAAAATAGGTAGATATGTTTATATTAACATAAAAACTCAGGCATCTTGGAAAGAATTAGTCATCAGATAATATCAATGAAAGTAGGACAGGCGCATTTATTGCATTGGGTTATCCTGTAGATCTAGATATCCGGTAGATGTAAGTAGATAAATAAATAAATCTTCTCGTAAATTAGTAAAAGAAAGTGAGTGCGTACTGCGTACCTACGTTATCGTTTATCGTCCGATAACTCACTTCAAATAAATTACTTTCATTTACGAGTGATTATTCTGTAAATAAAACATTGGAATAATGATAATGTTTTATTTACCTACACGTACTTCGGCTCGGCATCGCCGTGCGCCACGGCTTTCAGCATGCAACACGTCCGCTCTCTACGAGCCGGCACGCCCCATACCGCGTACTGACCAACGTGCTCGATTTTTACGCGTCCATGGGAACACAAGTACAGAACTTTCTATGTCGTATTCATTCATCGAACACCGCGCGATAAAAAATCGCGGGCGTGTGCACAGAGGAACTGCTTTCTATTTGTTTCGTTCCTAGCGCGGCACGCGTTTTAATTCCACCACGATTTTTTACGTCCGTGCGAACATGGGCTTAAGTTCTAGGTTTTCCAATCCCTCACTCACGAAGAAGAAAACACCCTGAGAAACCTGTTTAGAGGCGTTATGATCAAAGCTCGTTCCTTGCAAAGGGGAGAGGCCTTTAGAGGTGGATATTATTGTAGTCCTCCAGCTTGTCCCCTAAACTCACTAAAGGACATATTATCTTGTCCAGCGTAAATTAATGCATGTTTCTCGACGGTTGCCCTAGATAACTGGGTGGTAGTTTATTAATATTTATTACTTTCTTGTGGCAAGGGTTAGTAATTATTCAGCCATCTATCACTAGAAGGGAAAGAATGGGAGGAGATTACGTCAAGCTCTAGTATATACACAAGAATATATTGTCATGAGTGTGTTGTTCAAGTTTCCGTAATGACTTAACTATTCCCATACGTTAACCCAGTCAGTGGTACAGTTATTAAAAACACTTTCTTAGTGCATCATTGCATACACACAGGAATATAATATCTTCCTCATTTAATATTTCACGGTGTTGTGTTACACTACATGTGTTGTCTGTTATTCGCGAAACCCTGGGTTACATTATCTTCTAATTAGGTATGATAAAATCTTATTAAACCACTGAAGCTTCAAATAAATGTAATTTCTAGAATCTTTCAACGTTAATATTTTGCATTACGCACATAGCGGGTTAGAAGTCCATAAAACTGCAGTATATCACTGCCATAAGTGTTCAACCCTTTCATTGCCGCCAAGTTCAACGGGAAAACTTTCCCCTATGAGGAATTTTATGATTTACCGCACTGAAAAATCTATTTTGCGACCATGAACGGAGAAAAGGATTTGCCGTATCATGTTATCAAATCGCATCGCTACAGTTATTTGGGTTAATTAAAAAATGCCAATAATCGCATTTGCAGATGTTGTTATATTATGACGATGCCTTACAGTTAGAAGGATTGGCCTAATTAAGTCAACAAAACAGCTCTTTCGTTTTTCTTCTCAATGTATAATCAACCACCTTATCGTTTTACGTATACAACTCTCAACGATTTCTAACATTCTACAAAGCAAATTCCATTGAATACTAAAATCAAACTTGATTCAATTCGTCCCCTAATTCCCGAACAGATTGCCATTGACAAATACTTGTGCATACGGCAAAACTGTCAAAGAACACGGCCATTTAATTACGGAAGGCTTACGGGATCCCAACACGATGGAACCATAGTATGTTGTAATAAACAGTAGGACAACTACGAAAAAAATGCCTAGATCGACGCATTCACAAAGACATGTAGGGAATAATTGAGTAGAAGGCTTTATATTTTCTATGTTTTAAATCCGAACAGGAGTGATTAGGAAGCTTTAGTTTATTTTTGATTTTAGAATAATTGGAGAACTAGTTATTATCGCCCCCTATTATAGATAAGTGGCGAAGAGTGGGTGTATTATAGGGTCACCTCTGCCTAACCTTTCGGGGATCACAGGCGTCATGTTATGTATGTGTTGTGTAGTTTTTTCTTTGAGTGGAAAATCGCTTTTTTACTTACTGTTTCACTAGAAGGAAAAGAATGGGAGGAGATTACGTCAAGCTCTAGTATTATACACGAGAATATTATGAGTGTGCTGTTCAAGTTTCCGTAATGATCTAACTAACTATTGCCATACGTTAACCCAGTCAGTGGTACAGTTAATAAAAAAAAACACTTTCTTAGTTCATCACTGCATACATACAGGAACATAATATCATCCTCATTTAATATTTCACGGTATTGTGTCACACTACATGCGTTGCCTGTAGTTTTAAAATAATATGGAATTTTAAATTTGAATATTATTAAGAAAGAAAGAAAGAAAAATAGATATATAGGTTTTTGTTTTATTAGACTGTGACTGTTACTTAAAGGAAGAAAATGCCTTTTTGTTCTTCTATCTTTATGCATTTTTTTCTATATTTAGTGCTTGTTATGTGTACATGAATAAATTAATAATAATGGCAGCTGGGAACGCTTCGTTTTTCTGTTCTCTCTAATGGTAGACAGGCCTTTTTTTTTTTGGTTGGTGAATTATCAACTAACTTGTCCCGCTCTGGGCGGAGCGAAAGGGCGTGTCAGACTTCTACTCATTAAAACCCACCCGTGTTCCTTCAGTTGCCTGTGCGCCAGGGCCACGGTAACTCTTACGAACAATCCGCGACCCTGGCAGGCATCGGTCGTATCGGACCACGTCAAATGCTTGACAGCCCTAACATTCCGATGGAGCGTAAATGCCTAATTATCACTAACATAGCCCAGTTGAGACACTGTCTTAAACTTCCATTGTAACACAGCGTTCGCTCGAGATTGAGCTCATTGACTGATTTCCAATCGTGGATTTGCTTAGCAAGGAAATAAAGCTCGATGAATTGGGTTCCCATTGAGTCGATGGATTGGGATCCCATTGAGGTATTTGATGTAAGGATTCAAACCTGCGGAATTATTTAGTAAATGATGGTGAGTCGTGTTTTGATTTGGGGAGTGATAATGTTATAGAGAAATGATTCTGTCAAAAGATAAGCTGAAGTGATGGGTTTGTGTTATCTTCAGAGGGGTGCAAGATTCAATGTGAATATAAATAACTAGCTGCGCCCCGCGGTTTTACCCGCATTAGTCTCAATCCCGTGGGAATATCGGGATAATAAGTAGCCTATGTCCTAATCCAGGTCATGTATTACCCAAGCGCAAAATTTCATTCAAATCTGTTTTGCTGTTTAGTGTGAAAGCGTAAAAAACAAACACAACAATTCAAATATTTTCTCTTTATTTATAATATAACTTTTAGACTAGCTATCGTGTAGTAGAAAATTCTTCCTGGTCATTGGAAAATCACAGTATCCAATTAATCTGCCTAGTCTTTCCCTACTGTGCTGGGGTTAGCTTCAAGTCTACCTGGAGGCAGCTGAATACTAGTATTTTACATGGAGCGACTGCTTATTTGACTTCCAGAACCCAGTTGCTGGGTAACACGATACTCCCTGGTAACACCGGTTGTCAGACTTTTGGGCTTCCGACTACCCGTTACGACTGTCAAAGATCTACAAATGACAGCCGGGACCAACGGCTTAACATGGTTTCCGAGGCACGGAGGGGTCTTGATATGTAATGGATGATCACCCATCCACGAACCGACTGCGGCAATCGCAGCTTAATCTTCGATCGACCCGTTCGGCTGATAGTATTTAGCCCATACAGTCCAATAGTAGCTTTTCAGATAAATAGAGCTTTTGATTCCCTACAGCTTAATAAACTCACAATTTTAAGGCTATACAAACTATTCAATTCAGATCCCATTACTAACTTCCAGTTGAATATAATCACACTAAACAGGAGACATTGGCCTAAGCGTGTATTACGTCACAAGCCAGTGTAACACGCCTTAAGGCGATGGGAACTAAGCAGTCACGACTCTGCCTTTGATTTGTGATTGTACTTCAAGTAGAAAGCTTAGTACAACACCCTGTAGCTGCTCAAAGCTGAATGAAACATCCTGTAGCTTCACAAAGGAATAAATGAAGGAGAAGAAAAATAAAAGAGTTAATAGTGAGCAACAGTAAACAAAGAATAGGAGTAAATTGAGAAATGTTTGTTTCTTTGTATTTAGATTTTTTGTTTTTCAACTATGATATTTATTACACTTAGCTAGAAGTAATCACTATGTTCTTACTTTCATAAAAAATATAATCTTCATTCAAGCCAATTTTAATTTTGCAATCATGTCACCGGAAATTATTCGGGGTGATTCCAAAATAATGACAAACGTATTAATATTAAAAATACAAAAGTAACTCTGTGCGTTACCTTTTTACGTCCAAACCACTGAGCTGATCATTATAAACTTTGACAGAGAGTTAAGCCTGGAACCTGGAGAAGGACATTGGCTGCTTTTCATCCTGGATATATATATATTTTAATTATAAAATACACGCA
Source organism: Griposia aprilina (assembly GCA_916610205.1). Lineage (NCBI taxonomy): Eukaryota > Metazoa > Arthropoda > Insecta > Lepidoptera > Noctuidae > Griposia > Griposia aprilina. The sequence continues at coordinate 1,669,204 of OU744290.1, read as the reverse complement.
GACGAAATCGCAGGCTGTAGCTAACGTAAAAGAATATCAATCAATACCCATCGTGAAACTTTACCCACCTCAATTTTTAAATCTAAAACTACCTCTATCCTTACAAAATACTTTAAAAGTAAAAGCCAGCTTGTTTGTTCCACTAGAATGTGGAACGAACTTATTTTTGTACACGTCTTTGTGAGTTTCTGAAACGACGGAACCATCTACCTACATAAATGGAAAAAGGTAATTTGCCTAAAGTTATCTTTAGCACATAATCTTGGATTATTTTAATCAGAGAAGAAGTATTGATACAGTACCGAAATATTTTTGCAGCTCGAGATATATACAAAAAATCTGTGCCTCAAGATTTCCCGAGGCTCGAAATATTTTTGTTACAAAATATGGTTCCCTTGCTCTGCTTCTGGGCTAATTACAGTGGCTAAATAAAGATCTGCTGCGATATTTTTAATCCTTGATTTATTTATTTATACAGGGTGTCAGGGCCATGGGCGCGGAAACTGAAACCAAGAATTCAGCGGCTATAAAAAAAAAACTGCTGTGTCATAGAAAACTGCAATACCTACGCGGTCAAAATATACGGAAAAACATTATTTTTTTAATAATCGGCGGGAATTTAAATTTGAAAGAGTGTACACCTTTAAGGTATATTTTTTGAGGAACGAATTATTTTATTATTAAGATCTCATGTAAAATGTACCAAAAATCACACCAATAAATGAATTTGAATTTGAAACTTTCAAAACAGTTTGCGCATCGACGCGAAGCCACCCTGTATAAAGGTTGACGAACTAAATATATTACACATAATTAACCTACAATCGTTGTTATATTTATAGATCTCGCATAAATATCTAACCGCCGCCGACGACCGCCGAGAGGGGACGCCCTAGGAAGACATATAGTGACCTTATTGGTGATGTTCTTCAGAAAGGTCAGGTGCGTAGTACTCACAACCGGCGTGCGTCTGTGACCAGATGTATGAACGTAAACGAGGCAAAAGGAGTATGTAAGGATCGTAGCAGGTGGCGTTCTGTAGTTTCTGCCTACCGTATGCCTATGTATGTATGTATGCATATATCTAAATTATAGAAAAGCTAGGCACTATTAATTCGGGCATACCGACCTTCATAAGTACCGGGTTTTATCTTATGGCATGTTAGTTAAATTTATACCTTAAGATTCTTCGCCAATTGACGAGGCAAAGCGAAGTGTAGTTATCACGCCCTAAGTAAAATCGATTGCCTATTTACTTTTTCATGGTACCAGTTAAGCATTCCAAACAGCAACGATAAGTAAACAAAACTTCGAAATTACCAATTACGAAGCGGAAAACAAGTCTTAATTAAATTCGCATTAACTGAAGAATTAGCACTCTTCCGTTCCAGGGTAATACCGCATAAATAACTCAGAAAACGAATTTTATTTTAAGTCCAACTTTAAATTCGTTGCTCGTTCTCTATGAGTTATAGCTTGCCCACCACTACTTCAATGTCACAAACTTATCTTTACATTCCACATAACTTTAACATGCCTGTTAACAAGTGCTATTTTCCTTTGTCAGTGTTCGGTATAAGTTTGTATTTAGTATGTCACACGCAGGGTTACCCCTTAATTTTCATTTCAACTACGCCTGGCAAGTTGTGTAATGTAATTAACAAACAAGGCGATTTATTTGCCATTTGTTTTTGTCCAACATGTAGTTAGAAGACTATTTTCACCTAAGTTCAGTCACGAAGGTAATCGTTTATTTGCTAGCGGTACCTTAAATTTATTGTTAGTAGGTGTTAAAAGGTTGGTGAAGTCACAGTAAGGTTTCCATTTTAGTTAGATGCTACAATAAACTAAGGTACCTACAGGTTTTCTTGAAATCATATTGTATTTCTTTATTTATCATTATAATCAGCCCATAATGTTCCCACTGTTGGGACACAGGCCTTCTCTCTTCGAGAGTGAGTGGGCTATAATAATCCACCACGCGGGCCCAGTGTGGGTTGGAAAATGTCACATGTCTTCGAATTTTTGGTTCTAGATTCCTCACGATGTTTTCCTTCACCGTTTGAGAGAGTGCAGTGGTGACAAAATTATTAACACAAAGTAAAGCGCCTGCTTGGGTTCGAACCCACGACCTACCTACGACTCGTAAGTCGGGGCCATTACCACTGGGCCACCACTGCACTTTGTTTATAATTAGGTGTATTAAAAACGCCTCTACAAGTGCATGTGGCGCATTTTGGGCAGGCACTATCATCATCAATATTGCCATGTTTTGAACCGTGACATTACTCTATTTTCGTTTAGCTCGTACTGACTCAAAATTCCGCCTGTTTCTGTGAAAGAACTTTAGACTTTAGCAACCCTATTTCAATAAGACATCAAAATTATAGTTCTTAAGATTTGTTTAAGAGAAAATGTTAAATAAAACAACATATAAATAAAACAAACGTGTACAAAGACGGCGTGATGCGAATGCCTGATATGTTTCAAATAAAACTCGTATCTAGACTTTCATTTCTATTCAATTTGGCAGAAAACTTATTGAATTGTAAATATCATAATAGGGTATTGATATATTTACAAGTACAATTTCGCGTTTCGTGTGAATTCTCAGCGATATTTTTAGTAACGCCATTTTATGCGGGGTTATTTGGTGTAGGATTGTAACCCCAAAGTGTTTGCTAAGCTCAAATAAATACCTACCTTTCGGGTCATAATCCCAATGTTTTATATTATCAACCTACAATTTTATTTAAAAGCCCATTTAACCCGTATGTAAATGCAGCAACAATTCTTAAAAAATATGACCACTATAAAGCCGAAAAAACTGGTACAAATATATAAATTCTGTGAGGAAAAACTATCGATATTGGCATGCCAGATTCCGGCCGCACACAACTGACACTGGTACAAATTGTGGTGCCATGCAGCTGAATAAGTATTTGGCATCGCATCGCACTGAAATCCCGACGTCTTTTATTAAAACTTTTATTGGCCCGACGTTCTTTTGTTTTTGGTCAAAGTTTCTATCAAGTGGTCTGTTCGTTTAGGCGAATTGTGAAGATATCTAGGTGGACGGAAAGATTGAAGTTAGAAGATACTGGTGTGTTTTGAGCGACAGTAACTGTTGTCACATCTCATGCCCGTCTTATTTATTAATTAAAAATGTATTTATTATCTTAATTTTTTTTAAATCTTTTTCTAAATTTATTTATAATGTACAATTGAAAAAATACTGTACAAAGGCGAACTTAATGCATGAGGCATTTTCTACCAGTCAACATTATGGTGCCAGAACCAGCAATATGAATCGCCATGCCATGCCTTTCAGGAGACTATTGAAATATTAAAATTAGTAGCATAACAATATCACGCCTGTATTTCCCAAAGGTTTAGGCAGAGCTATATAGTACACCCACATTTCCCCAGTCATGTTTAAGTCCCATGCAATAGTGGGCGAGCCTATTGCCATCATCCGGGCACAAATGTAGACTTCAGGCTGGTACTGAGAAATTCGTAATGCAAAATCCCGATAACACTTTGCCCGACCTGGGAAATAAACTCAAGACCACACGTTCAGCCAGTCGCCCTAGCGAGCACTACCTCAACGAGGTAGTCTTTATTCAAATTAGTAATGGTTAAGTAGTATGAACACGTGTAAAGAAAGTAGTCGGAGGGTGAGGAAAACATCAGCCTAACAAGGACACATTTGCTTTTATCAACTGAAGCGGGTTTAAGAGACTGTAAAACGGAAAATGATCTCGAACAATTTTACTGCTAGAGATTTTTTTTCCAGTGCGAAATGACATTTAGCAACAGTGATATTTAAACGACACAAACGTTTCATTGTTTGTCATTGGTAAACCATTCCATCACGGTGCGTTCGTGTCGTTAGAAACAACTAAAGGCTTACGCTAAGTATTTGATTACCATCCATCTGTGTATTGATAACTGGGTAACACTTACAAATTGAGTGTGTCCTAGTTTCCCAGTGATATTAGGCACAGTACCCGGACGTTTATATCACACAACGAGTTTCAAGAAGAGACTGTAACATGGGTAGGCATGTGACCAACGCTGGGGCTCTGTCTCGCATAGGGTCGCAGCTTTATGCTGAGCAATGGCCGTTTTGTATGGATTTTAGGCATATTTTCCCCAACTTGTTCTTTTTTTTTTTGATTGAGCAGACCGTGGTAGGAGGTTGATATTAGCTGTGGCAACTGTGTTTGCAACGACTCTGGCAGTGTGTGGACGTGCTTCCGATTTACGATATCTTGCATATACGATTATCTTGCATAAGCAGAATTGAAGCACCAAGTTGGGTCCGCAAAGTAATGAAAAAATCTGATACAATCGTTTCATTTTGCCTCTGATTCAAATCTATAATTCCAGGAAGTATACATGGACTTCTTGATGAATACATGGACTACATGGTTTGATCGCTTATTAACATCCCTGAAGAGCTATGAAGCCTTGTAACAAACATCATCACGGTCATTGTACGATTTCGTCAAGCAATAATTTGTATTATAACGATCTAACGATCTTGTCTGCGTGTGGTGATGCGAGCTCGTCCTCCAGTGATTCGATAACGTGTCTAAAGTCGGCTTATAACACTTCGCGGAGTGCCCAGAGCGATTGCCACAGCACGTTGCCGAGAACCAGCTTCCAACATTCCGACGGCTCTGATCATTTCTTCTCGGCGTCTTTTTTCCATAACAACGTTCTTTTGTATTGATTCCACTCGGAAGTATGGCAGAAATTTTGTGATTTGGCTATAGGAATACGACTTGACAGAATATTTTCACCTTTTGACTGAAATCCAAAAACTATTCCAAAAACTAAATTTACAAAAAATATAATTAAAAAACTTTATTTTGGAAACTTGCAAAAATGTGCTTGATTCCTAGACACTTTTGATGTGTGTACTTTTCATGAAATGTTTTTGGTGGGTAAAATGTTCATGTTACGGAACCCTCTCCACGCGAGTTCAACTCGCACTAGTCCGGTTTTTTGCATTTGTATTCTTTCTTTATGGCATGTTTACCGCAAACGAACATAAATATTCTTTCTTCTTCTATGTGTAACAGAGAAGGCACAAAGCCGAACTTTTGCTAAATCTGGACGCGCCATATTCATGGCTACTTACTGTTATTTGCTTGGATTGAGTTTCCGGTACAACATAGATACATTGGTATACTGGAAGCTGAATCCATCCCTCCGATATTGAACACAAGTTAAAATCAAGACATTTATTCAAATTAGGGCTCAGCCTTATTTGAATTAACAACGCAACAACAATTTGAACATTAAACCAACACAACAACATGAGCTGTCTTGTCAACATTATATAAGCCAGTGCTCCAAAATGCCTGCCTTTCACCAGTTCCTAGTGTCTTAGCTGGGATGAACAAGTGGCGCTACAAACTTCCCAGCAGAACAGCTGTCTGTTATCTTAGAAGAACTTGATTCTATATGACGGAGAAGGTACGTCTCGTGCGTTATCATCGGCCATATTTTAACTACTGTGGGCGTACTATGGGAAGTGTATTATTGCCCAATAGCGAAACCGTTTGCAGTTCAAATCAAATTTTAATTTGCGACCAAATTAATAACACTAGTCAATCTTACACTGTAGGTACACGACACAACTATACGGAAAGCGCGACAGTTTTTAAACATATTCACTGCTTAACCGCCAACAACAAACTCTGCTTTAACTCTGGTCATGCGTTACCGTTACACACTCTCTCGAGCGCCACCTGGTGGCGCTCGCGTCCCGATTAGTCAAAGTCAAACGATTGATTTAACGAATTTCCGACATAAACAATAATATGTCTACGGTCTCATCACCGTAATTTTTTCTGCTTACTCTGCAACCTACTTTAGGGCGACGATGTGCGTCATAATTTAAAATACCTTGACTAACGAATTAAAATATAGTGAACCTACAACTGTGTAGCTATCAAAAACTGAGAGAAATAATCGCCTTCCGCTCTAGTATTGTCACTTACTCTTAACTTAAATAAACTTAACTACTTAGTGCATCTTAGTGGAACGTGTTTCTCTATACCAACTGAACTTACAAATCTTCACAATAATTCAGTGTACGGAGTTAACTATTACAACCCGTACAGTATGTAAAGTCATTAACAAAACAACGAAACACAAAAGAAAAATAAAAAAATAAACAAAACTAAAATGTTCATGATCGCGTTAGTATAATTACTGACTTTTTATAAGATACCGCTCAATTTATTCTGATAAAATCAACTGAAAGTTTTCTAAGAAAGGCTGAAGGTGTTCATTCGGAGCGTGTCAACCCGTTGACGGGTGGTTAGCATTTGACTTCGAAAACTTTAGATTTCTCTAGTAATTTTCTAGTTCATAAAACAAAATGAAGGTCATGTTCCCCAGGTGTATACATTTATTTACTTACTACTTCGCTCGCGAGAAATTTCTTCTTATCCTATGACACTCGGCAGCACTGTAGCCTCCCATTAGAGAAATAATTCTCGGAATTGGATTAGCAGTTCCGAAGATTACCCCTTACATAGAAACTCTAAAATTTTACATCTTAAAGAAAAGAAGTAAAGAGAAAGAGAGAAGAGTAAATAAGTATTGATTTATACTTTTATGTCATGTGCGGTGAAAAATATCTCCTATATAAGGCGGGTTTCATGTCATAAGGCTTTATCTACCAGCTAACCAAGTCTATTAAAAAAGTTAAGTTCGCTTTTTTTATATAAAATTCATGTTTATTATAATTGTACTGTTTAAACACGTTGTTGACTGTTTTGAAGTGCGGCCTTCCATTCCTTTCTTCAATTTTCTATCATCTACTTTTCTAACTAATTCAAGCCACCGTTAGAGTGAAGGGAATTGTTTTCAGCCGAATTTTGATCGCCTTTTAATATTGTAGCGCCGTGGCCACTGAAAACCTACCGAGGCAGTCACCGCGGCTATCGAGCTACACTTTTAGTAGCCCTGAATTAATCATAAGGCTAACGTGAACTGAACCCTGTTTACGGGAAGTCAGACTTATTAATATAATAGCTTTTGCCCGCGGCTTCGCCCGCGTGGAGGTCGGAAATTATCCCACGGGAACGTACTAAGGGGATAAAAAGTATCCTATGTGTTAATCTAGATTATAAAATATATGTGTGCCAAATTCCATCCAAATCCGTTGAGTAGTTTTTGCGTGAAAGAGTAACAAACAATCCATCCTCACAAACTTTCACATTTATGATATTAGTAGGATTGTTTTGAATTTACCGGGAATTTTGTGGCTTGTTAGTTTATTCAATTTCGAATAGATGATACGAATTAAATGTTTCCTTTTTCAATGTCAGATTTAAATAATTCTTATTGGGAAAAAGGTGTAAGTTAGTGTGCATGCCTGTATCTACCGCGATTGACTAGAGGAAAACATGAAAATACAAAGTTACATATTTCCATGACATGTTCGTGGTAGGGACACTGTCACCATAATCTACCTACCTGTTACCCAACTATGTCCAGGTCGGCTTCTAGTCTAACCAGATTCAGCTGACTACCAGTATATTACATCGAGCGACTACCTATCTGACCTCCACAAACCAGTAACTGGGTAACAGGATAGATAGCCCTTGGCAAGACTGGTTGTCGGACTTCCGGTCTTCTAACTACCCGTAATGGTTGTCAATTGGTAGGAACAGAGTATACTAACATAATTATAAAATTAGTTTACAATGCAATAATAAAATCATAAAACAAAAACCTCTCATACAACCTCCAGGTTACGACACGCCTAACACGCGTCATAATAAATTGTAAAGTGCGAACTTTATATAATGTTATAAATTAACTTAAACCCCACATAGCGAAGGAATAAATTATTTTAAATGAAACACGCGATGGTTTCCGTGACATGCAACGAAAATATAGTCAAACATAAAATAATCAAATGTTGGGCCAACTTCCAACAATATTTACGTGTAGTCGACCTCGTAGTTACTTTTCCATCGTAAGGTTGAACGTCACTTGCAATAAAACGACAAGGTCTATTTTCTCCATCAATACCAATGTGACGGTTGGATAGTTTCAACCTTAAGTTAAGGTTTCCTTAGCCGTTGGCCGCCTCATAGCGTCGTCAATTTACCGTCCAATATCGTCACTCAAACGTTTAATCATAATGATAAAAGATTTTATTTCTGTAAGTAGGTTTGTACAAACACTTTTACACGTCAATCATATTTGTAAAACTAGATTAGGTCGGCTTTTCCGATCTGACTACACTGAGGAGAAACGCCGAAACAAATTGGGAGGTCACAGTCTCTTTTAATGTCAAGACATAATCTTGGTTAGATCATGTGAAGACCTTGTAGATTGGTGTCTGAAATGGTCTTTTCAGGAAAGAAACTCACAGATTTAGTGGACCTGTCAAGTCAGTGCACGCATTTGTCAGTAATCGTGCAGCTCAACTCAGAATTTAAGGAGCTCAACGGTTCGACGAACAATACCAAAGAAAGAACATTTGGGTAGGCCGCTTAGATTAGTCAAACTTGTTGTTATATATGAAAGTAGGTTGCTGTGTTTCACTAGAGAGCGTTTTTAGACACTTAAGTCAAACTCCGATGCCATCATTTTCATGACAGCCGTCACAGCGGGCGTTATGTGGCGGCCACCGCTGTCGTAGGTAAACGTAGCTTTAGTGTAGTTTCAATTTACTGGGAATTGTTGCCAAAAGTGGTAAAACAATAACGAGGTCGACTATCCAACATGCAACAGAACTTTACTTTCTTTGCTTTGTCTGTGAACACGATTTTTTGTTTCCTTGAATCGTTTTTTGTTTGTCATGTTTCGTGCTTTATTAGTGAAGTTAAAGTGAGGCCAGAAACATGGAAAGTGCGTGCAAAAGTACTTTTCGAAACGCTACACTCCATACGTCAGTCATGTTGGTAGGGAATCGATCTAATACCACAGGTTTCGTGTTTTTTCGCATAAGAAAAAAAGCTCTGAAGCAGAATGAGTTTTATGAAATGATATTTTGATGTTGTTGCCGAAAAGAGAAGAATTCTCGTCATAAACATTTATTTACATAACATGTGGTAGGTAGCACTTGCAGACGAAATAATATTTCAAGTATTGTGAAATCGATCTAATTCACAGAGACCACTCCCATTTACAAACTATAACACTGAAATAGGGTAAGAATGTTTATGAAAATTTTATACGAACGTCAAAAATATCTGAAACGCAATCGAACACAACAATGAATTGTATTGTATTGCAATACAATTTCAATAAAAGCATTCTAAACACAGAACCAATTTCCAAATACATTTCGCACAAACAGAAAGCAGTTTTCGTTTTTATTCAATCGAAATAAACTAATGTTTTCAACACGTGACTCCATTCACTGGAATTTCTTTTGAAGAAATTGAAATCTGGAAAATTTCTGTACCAACATACACTAGGAGTTTCGAAACTCGATCATTCGTGAGCGCAGAGCATCCGCTCGATATCGCGTCAGGGAGATATTTCAAAATGTTGCAACATTCAAACGCGTTGGGATATTTAATTTGATATGCTGCGGTAGTTTTCAGAAAATATTGTAGCCAAAGAATACCTACGTCATAGGTGAAACAGTTAACAGCGATAAATTAAATTAAATTAAAATTCATTTATTACAGACAATAGAGATCCTTATTATGTTAGTATTACAAAAACAACTTATATTCTAGTGTTAGTAGTAGATATAGGTAGGTATAAAATAAAATACAATACAATAATGCACACTCCACGCAGAGGATGACCAGGCAAGAAAACATGTTTCCCTACCTGAGCAACCTCCGGATAAAGCTGGGTGCTTTTTCGTGTATTTTCTGGAGGGTCCTGAGTAAATACGTAGAAGTTACTCGTAAAAAACTGTAGTTATATATCTGATCCACTTAATGTAAAAAAAAAATACCAATAGTTTACAGTTCAATTACCTCAGTACAGTTTTTAGGTTTCCGTACTCAAAGGGTGCCAACGGGATCCTATTACTAAGGCTTGCTTGTCTGTCCATCACAGGGCTGTATCTTTGAACCGTAAGTAAGTAGACACTTGAAATTTTCACAGAGTGTGACAAATAATAAAAATAAAACAATTATACGGTGGTATGGAACCCTTCGTGTACGAGTCCGGCTCGCACCTGGCCACTTTTTTCGACCAGATTTAATATAGACCTTTCTGATAATTCAAAAATATAATATAGGTACAAAAAAAACTTTTTTCAGAACTTTTATGGTTCAGCGAGCTAATTAAAACATTATGAATTCACTTTACAGTAATCGACATTTTAATTAAATTTACTTTGTACAACTAAAACTATATTAATTTAACTTCTTGCGAGCAATATGAATGAATAACTGTTATGTTAACTTAAATTGAAATCTTCTATTTGAAGAGACCTGTCAGAAAATATATGTGTAAATAGAATTAAATAGAAATACAGATATATTTTAAAACGTTTCGAATTAAGGAGTCGCTAACCTCAGATTAGGAATGAGTACATTAAGAAACTGAAGGGAAAATAGGCAATAGGCCAGACCATTTTGCTAGGTAATAAAATTATACTCTATGTTTTCTTTTAGTAGATAATATGAAAACCAAACCACAAATGGTTTAAACAAAAAAGTGATTACATTTATCTCTTCAATACGCTTTATAAAATCCAATCGAACGACTACTAACTCTAGTAGAACGTGTCAACCTATCAGAGGTCAGACATCTTAAATTTAATCAGACTTGGAGCTAACCACATGGAAACCCTTATCACAAAGTCCGCAAATTAAATGTTCAAAAACACGTACTATTGAAATCATTCATTCGGAAAGTATTTAGCCTCATCAGCTTATTGGTCCAGCGAGTTAAGGCCAGCGTACATCGACGGACGGCGAGGCATGGTTTTTTAACTTTTACCATCGCCAACGTACGTAACTTAACTGGATGGTGCCAGTATGCCGCAGCATCCAATAGTGCGCCAGCGGCCGCTAGCGGCATCGCAAATCATCAGTGTGCACTGGCCGGCGGAAAATCCTGCTCGATGCTGTCCCCCTCTGTCCGCCTTTGTGCGCTGGCCTTTAGGGAGACTAGATATCAGCTAATCAGGTGCTAGGAATAATCTGCGGTTGTTATCCTAGTTTGGGATTAATAGGTCGATAAAAGGTGATGGGTTTATCCTTTACTCATGAAGTCATGACGGAGTATTCGATACTCCGTCATGACTTCATGGAGTTCGTCTTATATCTAATACAGGAATAATAGTAGGGGAGATATTTCATCTTCAGGAAATCGAGATAGGAAGTGGTGTTGGCTGAGGTAATTTGACGTTATCATAATTCAAGATTCTAACGATCTATTGTAGCTACACGTTAAATAGAAATCCAAAAGGTTGACAGCTATTGTCAACTCAACAAATAATTTTGAAATAATGTTGGTAGCTTGAACTATTTCAGTAAATGATAAATTATTTTATTTCTGTCAGTAGGTTTATATATACGAACACTTTTACAAGTCAATTTTATTTAAAACAATTGATGAGGTCGCTGTTTATAGATACTTATTAGGTTGAGGTATCAACGAGATAGGTACTACTCCCTTACGTGGCGAAATTCAATCCCTTAGAATGAAATGGTATTGATCTGCCTCATTGTGTGGTATTTCATTTTACCGAAACCCCATCTTTAGTTTATATATATATTGAAAGGACTATTTGTGTTAGATAATTCTTGTACCTGAACCTATGTTTTCAGATCTGAAATCGCAGGACACTCATTCGAGTCATACTTTCCACTATTACCATTGTTAAACAAACCTTTAATTACTTTTTACTGTTTTACATCCAAATCTGTATTTAATACTTATAATTTCCTCCTTAATAATCTTAGAATATTTTTTAAATTGTCATCAGCTGTCAGTTTTCTTTTTCTATAAAGCTTAAATGTTAATGCCAGTTAGTGTAACAAGGTCAGGTTCTCTCTGTAAACCGCTTTATTGTTTCTGGCCGACAATCTAATATGAAGTAATTTGATTTATGTTTGAATTAATGAATGAATAATGTATTTATTTTCAAGAATATAGGTAGGTAACAAGTTCTTAAGATCTATGGGTTTCACTATTTCGGCACGGCACACGGCATTTCAGCCGTGCCAATATTGAGATTTTACATCTTGGTTATAAAGCATGCAGTAAGTACACATTAAGTAATTAGTAATAAAAAAAATAAAAAAAATACTAATAATAGTTTCTTAATTTAAAAATAGATTTAGATTTTGCGGACTACGAGTACAATTGAGGTTTCACCTTAATATTTAGCGAGCGGTAGTTTGCGACAGCGTCGCTATCTAGTCGAGACTGCCGGCCCTGGCAAAGGCATTCTTTTACCAACCTTCAGTTCAGTCTTTAAGCAGTCTTGAATCTGTCTTAAGTCAGTCTCTAACCAGACCTGGCTCAGTCTTGAAGCAGTTTTAACAGACTTGATTAAATATTTAGTGCAATTCTTTTAAAATCCAGTGTCTGTTCATAAACTGCTCAAATGAATAAATATTAGTATTTTTCGGAAAAACGAATGTTTTATTTAAGTTTCGTGTGTCTGACCCACTCCCTCCGCTCTCATATATCATAGGATGCTGTAGCCTGATACTCCTAGATCGGGAGATCTTCAACACTCAGAATCCGTCCACGTGACGGGACGACCCTCCTGTCGACCGCGTGGCGTTCCCTCAGACGAGGCGTTGTTGGACCTTTCACTCACGTGAGTTATCCACAACACGACCTGCTATACGGCGGTCTTCCACATACTTATTGACGTGGCTATGTCATTTAATCCAATTCTACACTCCTTACGTTCCTGATACACCACGCTGCTGATCCTGGCCTCTGAAACTCCTGATACACCATGCTTCTGAATTCCGTTCCGAAGCCCCTCAGAAACTCTTACACTACTATCTATTATAACTTAAGTGTTGTATCTTCTTACTAAAGAAACGTGACTTACGATTAGCCCTCCAACTAAATATAACGTGAGGGTTAATCGTAACGATACATTTCTGAGTAATCATGATGCTTGTTGATGTCAATCATATTTCTTTCAAAACAGCTTCAAAAACATCATTTCTAAAATACAAATTATAATTCCGAGCGCATAGCAACAACTCCCGAAGGGCTCCTGAATTGTTTTGACGTAAAATTAACATAAATCTACATAGTTTTAATATAGTGAGTGTTCCATTGTAAATAGCCCAGATAAGCAACGGAATCAGATTAGCAAAGTTGGTTATAAGCGTGTCAATATTTTGATTGCATTTATTGGATATGAAGGGTTCACGCCTCGAATAAGTACGGTAGAACCTTATCCAAAAGGTTTTGGTCGTTTATTTCAAAAGGTCAAATGTTTTACCAATTTTGTTAGGTACAAGAAACTGAGGCGATATCGTTAAGATAACGGTTTATTATAATATGATCTTTCCACTTTGTTGGCAGTTAACACATCGAAAACTTTAACTATTCATAATCTCATAATTAAAGTAGCTATTACTATTTAATTATCTACATCTGAGAATGTGGTTTTTACCAATAATACAAAACTTAACTCTATTCAACTTAACTAATTTCAATTTACCTATTAAACCATCCAAAATAATCGTAATCCCAATCACAAATCACTGGTCCGTAGCTACCAGGATCCCAGATACTCGAAGCAATATCAATAGCATTTGTTTGGCCATTTCCCAATAATTACCTCTGCATGACGTACTACATTCACCAACCAATCCAATTTGATGGCATGTTATCCGTATTTTCTCGACTCATTGGTCTAATAGTAATAATAATGGGGTGTAACGGAGGTTATATAAGTTTATGAAACCTGCCTTCTAAGTTCAAGGCCACTTTGTAGTGGGCTTTCTAAAAGCCTCTTTCATAAAAATAAGTTTGATTTTTTAAGTTTATCGGTAACTATATTTTCGAGCCGTTTGGGGTTGAAACCCTCCGACCGTGGGGTCCGACTGCTCATGTTCTATTTAAGGAAATCTTCAAACGGCTGGTTGACATTTCCCGCCAGAGGCTAAGCATTGCCATACAACGTGGCAGTGCTGCCAGTTTCTTGGGTACATTACCATTCAACAGCGATGCGGATGAATTTTTCGACACCATATTTTAGTTTGTGAACAGTTTTAGTTAAGTTAGGATATTAGAGAATTATTTTTACTTATTAATTCTGTATAAGTACAAATCAATCATGTACAAATACATTAGTTGTTGATTGTTTCAAAATTCAGCGATTTCAGCGATCTCGTGCATGACCTATGCGTTGCCGGATGCATGGCATGTTCTTGTATAAAGAAAGGAAAACAAAGCTGCAAAGCAAAGCTGTTGACAAACGCAGGTTATTTACTTCAGATTTGACTGCAATAGGCTCATCACTTTTTACATTGAACTAGCTAAATGTGGGTGTATTTTATTCCTCCTATTTTATTCCCCCCTTTCGCGGAATACAGGGTTGATGTTTAATAAAGATAATCAGTTTTACCCTGTTACTAAACAGTATGAAAATAAACAAGCACTTTTGCTTGATCTACCTGAATAAAAGGGCCAGAAGACCCAATTTCCCGTCCATTCTATTATCAAACAAGTGTCTATTTCTCTCACGTAATGTTCACGGCTGGGTTATCCGTTGTTTTCCAATTACTGTGGGCGGGTAATTATACAATTTTGTATTAAACTCAACTGTTTACATCAAGTTATTCGGAAACAATTGTTTAGTTTTTTATTTAGGAGATGTGGGTAGATGGAATTTTATTAATGGTGTTGGTCTTTGGTCTTTGATGTTGTTCATTATGTACATGGTTTATCTATGGATAGAGGTTCCGTTTTACGCAAGTGATTCCACTTAAATAAATTAATGCTAGTCAATAGCACTGAACTAGGACTTCCAATGTGGTGTGGTCTCGCTGGTGGTGGCGTATGTATTGGATCATTAAGTTCCCTTCAAAATGGTCGAGCTGAATGGTGCTGATCCATACGTCATGTTCGTGAACGTGCACCGTCATTACGGACTGATCATCTCTTAGCTGCCACGGCTTATTTTAATTTCTAAAATTGTTTTTTTTTGTTTTTATCTTTCTCATTACGGACGCTTTTAACGTGCACGTCTTTCTACATCGTTATCACATGTATAATTTTAATATGAATGATGTAACCAATTTTTTTGGTAACTATATGATGCTTTAAAACAGTGTCCATGGAGCTTCTAGCTCGTTCTTCTCCATAGTTACCTACTACGCATTGGAATGGGCAACTAGCTTCATTTTTCTGCCTGACCGACCCCTTGACAATACAAAAGTGCCAGTAATTGGATTATTTGAAATAAATGTTGAGTTTGAGTTTGAATGGTGAACCTTTATAATCCACGCTTAGCTGCCGAACTGGTGATTTCACCCAAAACTACATATTATTATAATAACTAAACCAATAATGTCCATAAATAGTTTTTTCAAGAATTATATACAAAAATACCTAACAACTCCATTTGGTCTTGGAACCACCCTACAAGGTCTGTTTCGTATCCAAGCATGAAATTTTCAGACTATTTTACATTCTGATCATAATTCCCTGAACCGGTAATTAATATTAATCGACTATAACATCTTACAGCAACCTTCCACCATAATGTTTCAGTAACCAACCAGATTTCCGAAGTCAAAAGTTATCACGGTTTAGATAAATGCTGAAATGAATAGTGTGATTAGTATTCCAAGTGCGTGAGTGGGAGGATTTTCCGTATGCGTAGGACTATGGTGTACAGTCGAACGTTTAGTCACCATTTGTTTCATCACGGGACGATCGACCTTCCGCAGCACGAGTGTGCATCCTGAAGCGGGGACAGGAGCCCCAGACGAAGCCAACAATTTTATTATTCACAGCAAACTTTCCGCAGTCAGCCTTTATAGCCATCTCAGTCGTGACGGGCCTGAATAAGGTCACTTATTTTTTGTATATTAAACTGTTGTTACTATTTAACAAAATATTCATACCGTTCACGTGTTTACAAATGTTGTCCTTATCTCTGAGCTCCTTGTCTACGTTCCATTGTGGCGATTCAGGTTTGTTCGAACTCCTGCGAATGAAAACTGAAATTAGAAATAAAACACAATCGATGAACTTGCGTAGGCGTTTCCGCATGATAGTGAAATGAATGGTGCAGACATTGAATGAAATCATTTCTCAAGGGTGAAGTTATACAAAAGCTGTCCTTATATGCAGAGATTCCTTGCATGACAAATATCTTATTGTTTGGCGTGAAAGGGTCAACGTACGCGTCATACGTAGTCGCAGTCCTCGGTTCAAGACCGAGGAAAACGAGAACGATCATTTTTACGTCATCTGTAAAATTAACCTGATCCATGTCGTGGTCGCTGCGGACAATAAGGACATTGCTGGGGTCTTTAATTATGTCGAAGTAGGTATTTTCTTCAATATAACTTTAACAGGGTTATTTTACGTTAATTGAATTTCCATGACAATTTTATTGTTAGTTACTTAATATATTCCTGTTCAATTGCATTATTACTATAACTATGATTTAACAGTAGGTAGAGCTAGCGCCATTAGTAACTTGTGCCAGTTATCAAATTCCTATAATACTGAATTGAGCTAATTATCTGTACAGAATCACGATTCGGGCTATGTAAAAGCATGCAGGTAAAGCGTCTACTAAGTAAGTTTTGATTCATGAAGTCCTTTTACATTCTGCTAAACTTCTTGACTTTAGGTATGTAACTTGTATGTACTTTTGATCAATGTTGTGAGTGTGCTGAGTAGACACGTAACTCTTACAAAGGATAAATTATACAATAGGTGGCTACAACGCTGAAACGTTTTTTTGTGACCAAAATCGGAACTAATGCTGCCAGCTTGTTATGTCAGTATAATGTCTGTGATACTTGCACAAGTGTTTAACAACAGCTGCCCCCTGTCAATGTCATTCAGGCGCCAAAAGATCTTTGTACTGTAGTACATTAGATGATAAGTCACTGCTGTGACTGACGCATATTTGACGGATTACCGTCTACTGTGATGATCGGTGTTTGCATCTATGTAGCTATTATTCCTTTAGTCATTCATTTATGATGGAGGAATGAATAAGCGTGCAATATTTGTACGCTTTGAAGTATGTCTTAAGCGTATTTTTTTATATTTAATTACGGACTTTAATAATCGCAATGCATACGCATTCCCATCATACCCTAGACAAATACACTGCTACAGATTATATTTAGGCCATGAACCTGATCAGACTCTCCGCAATTTTAAGGAATATGCCTAAAACAAGTTTGTTTAACTTCAAGAGCCCAAACCGATCATTTCTATCAGACTCTTATCGAACACGAATCAACAACTCTACACTAGGTAAAAAGCTATTACACACACAATCAAATAAAATAAATATAGGCAGTGAGTGTAGTCGCAAGATAAATAAATAATTTAGCCAGAACACCAAACTTTTTGTTGGACTGTACCTCAAACAATCCTTATAAGATCTACATTAAGACAACTTTGGAATGAGAAGGAAGTGGCCGGAGTATGACAGTTTATGTCCGCTTATGAGTTTGTATTGTGTTATTTTACGAAGTGTAAAGTAGGTTTATAATAATGTATATTACACAAGTTGTGGCATATTGAATTAGATACGATTGGGCTTTGCATGTCATATATTATATATGTTTCTTACCAGTTGCTCCTTGCGACTTCGTTTTCGAGTTTTTTTTATACAATTATCCAGGATGAAAACTAGACTAGGCCCAGGCTACCCATTCCTCATAACGAGCAGTTCAAGGCGTGTATAGGTAACAGACAGATGAAGTACCATCCGCATATATACCTAATATTGATTGTGCAATACGTGTATACGTGTGAATATGTGATTGGTAAGAAAGAGAATACTTGAAGACTTGGTTTTTAAACTATTTTGAAGTATCCATATTGAGATTTTATCTAGATTAGAAAATTTACTTGTGCTACGATACGCTACGATTTAGCCAAATATAACGCTAGGTCCGTTATCTTTGCCTAAATCGTAGTCATGATTTCGTTGTCTAGTTTAGCCCTTGCTAAAACGCATTAACAAGTACCAAAAATTACAAAAAGTTTGAATTCAGTAGCAAAACTATCCTTTCTGTTTAAAACAACAATAGAACTTTGTGTTACTGCAAGCTTAATTTTAATTACATTATCTGTGCTCCCATACTAACACATACACATACAGACTCACTCACTCACGCACTGACTTAAATACTCTGTAATCCCATAGAATAAATTTCGAAAATTTGGTAACTCCAGCTAAAAACGCACTGTCTTCTGAAATCATCCGCAAACCGCAACATGATTGCCTAATGGCGTGTCTACAACCTCTAAACCTGTCCCTTAGTATTTATGTTATCCTGGTACTGCCCACCTTTATGTCGGGATAATTAAAATATACTTCGCCATTGTTTGTTCGCAAGGATCAGCATTATTTTTGGTTAAATTATAATGTATGTAGGTCCGGTGTGTTTAGTGGGGTCAGCAGATGTGTCCTTAAGTCTTGGGTAATTTAAGTATACGTATAGTACTTAGGCAAGCCTGCTTCAATGTCATCAGGTATGAAAATGTAGAGTTTTAAATTAAACTATGTAAATAGAATTATTAATGGAATTTAACCACTAAAAATTAAGATAGCAGCTTAATTTTAATCTTTATATTTCATAATTTAATTGGAATAACAATTCAATATAATATGGTAGTTAATTGGTTTTTTTTAAATGAAAAGTTCCCAGACCTTAAAAGTATCTTCTAGTGGACATAATAGCTGAAAATACGTTGAAAAAGCGTTTACACGACGTTTTCATTCTTTGCCCTCTGGAGATTAGATACGAAAAAGCCCTCTGAAGAAACTGGAGCTTTTTAATCGTAGTTTTGAGCACACAATGATGTTGCAGAGCGCAATATATCGGCGTCATCTAGTTTTAAAATAATTGTCTAAAAAATTGACGTGTAAAAGTGTTTTAAAATATTACAGAAATAAATATCGTTACATTACAAAATAAGTGTCACGCACGACATATGACAAATAAATGACCGTCTTTGCAGTATGTGCTAGCTCTAAAAATATAGGACCTATCAATTCGATACAAACCCAGCCTTACGACGTAATCTAGACAACTTTATTCCTAGTGCTTCATGACATAGGTCTAGGATTTGTAGGATTGCCTGAAAAGGTTCCCTTCGATTGCTTTTGTTTTTATTGTTATTAGCCGACGATACAAAGGTCGGGTTTGTCTCACGAGTTCTGGCATTTATTGTACCGAATTTTTGGGATATTGTAGGCAAATAGATGAGATGTCGTGTTGACCGATAGATCTGAAGATATGTGGAAGTAGAAGATAAGTTTTATTAGAGTTGCTTAGGTAGGTATTACGATGACTATATTCGTATTAGTGATTCGTGAAGAGCCGTGTAATAAAGCAGCTTATTGTTTACTTAAAAACAAAGTGTGACAAATCAATATTTATAATAATTAATATTATAAACAGGTAAAATGTGTTTGTTTGTATAATAGTAATAGTAATGTTTATTTTATCTCCACAAATTACATTCTTATACTAGTAATGTTACATTGACAGGCATTTTATCAAAGTTTTTGTAATCTGTGGGAGATCTGGAGTCTAAACTAAGCCTAGGCCTGTATTTTAGAACTCCAGGACCCCCATTCTAATCACATAGTTAAAGGTTGTCAACGTGGTTGACGTGTTTGATGTCAACCTGAATTGATTGATGGTATTTGTGTGTAAGTGTATGACTGTGCGAGTGTGTGTGTGTGTGCGTGAGGGTGTGTGTGTATGTGTTTGTGTGTGTGTAGGGGTAATCTTAAGAACGACAGGTCGGATTTGAAATAATAGTTTTGCAATTGATAGCCCAATTCTTGAGGAAGGCTATTTAATGCCACGCTATGACTCTTAGGAGCCGAGCAAAAAGAAAAAAAGTCAGAAAGAACGCTAAGCGAAAACGAAGTGATAGCGCGGGTAGGCGACGCGATGCGACGGGGTGGATCGGGGGAACAAGAAATTTCACGCGGATGCGGACGAAGTCGCGGGCAGAAACTAGATACCACTAAAATGTGACCTTCACATGTTATTAGTTTGCGAGTAGATTATAAGCAGTACATAGCGAACCCTCATAGATTATGTATGAAGCTGTTAATGAAAATAATATACTTAATTTTTAGGGTTCCGTATCCAAAGGATGCCAACGTTATTACTACGTATTACTACGGCTCCACTGTCCGTCCGTCCGTCTGTCTGTCACAGGGCTGTATCTTTTGAACCGCGATTCTTCATCGTCGTTCCCTCAATACTGAGGATCCTGACTATATACGACGCGTCTCCAAGTTATGCAGTCTTCTGCAGTGTGGACCGCTCGGTAAACGCTGCCTCCAACAGCCGGTTGATCTTGATCGTGGTTGACCATATTGCTGGTGCTCTGCCTTGAGCGCGTTGTCCTTCCACCCAGCCCTAGTACCATAAGCCATTTCAGAATATGCTTATGTGAACGCATAATAATAGGTCAGGAAAAGATTTTTCGTATTTTACAGGAATAAAGTTGTAGTCAAATCTCTTTGGCTGTACTGTTTGTATCTGACTGATTTTGAAACCATTAAATATATGACTTTTTTAATAAATTAAAAGTAATAACGAGTTCTCTACATTTTTAACCGACTTTTCAAAAAGGAGGAGGTTATCAATTCGGATGTTTATATATATATTTTTTTTTATGTATTTTCGGTCATAACTCCGTCATATATAGACGGAATTGCAAAATTCTTTTTTTGTTTGAAAGGGTATACTCTCGAGGTGGTCCCATTGTCACCAAGTCAGAATCTGATGAAGGGATCTCACGGAAATCGAGGGAAATCTTCAAATTTTACAAGCACGCCTATAGCGATTTGGGTATTTTTTATAGTAACTCGTGCATTTGCTCTCGGAAAGCACCATTCGGTGAAGTGGAACTGATGATGAAGACCAGAGGCTACCGGAACTACTCAATTATAAGTATTTCACGGGTTACAACTCGATTACTCTAATATGGTTACTAAGCAATTTATGCTCGTCACAATGAATATGGTGAAATGGTGCTGATGGTGGCTTTACCATCAGCTCCAGTTCTTTTGGTTCTTACCAGGAGAACTCCTCAACAATTAACGTCCCTGCATCGGGAAAAGGAATATTTTGTAAAAGGTGATGAGTAGTTGACATTAGGCTATTGTAACTTAGATAAATTAATAGCTGACTCACTAAAAACTGAAAAATAAAAAACTTTTTTATAAAAAAAAAACAACCGACTTCATAAAAAAAAACACTACAAAGTGAAAAATAACTTTAATTTCAGAAGTCGGTGGCAAAAAACTAAAATACAGATCCAAAGACACCGACTTCCGAAATTAAAGTTATTTATCACTTTGTAGTGTTTTTTTTTATGAAGTCGGTTGTTTTTTTTTTGTAAAAAACTTTTTTTTCAATAGTTTTCTATCCGCCAAATTGTGAATCTTACGAAGAAATTCGAAACATTTTGAAGTTTTATATAAAAAAATGCAAAAATGCGACATAAGCCGCGAAAAAAAATGTGACGTTTATGGACGTAACGCAGTGTCAGTAAGAGTAGCAATAAGTTGGTTCAAACATATTCAGTGCGGGAATTTTGATGTCAAAGTTGCAGCTCGCTCTGGTCGCCCTGTGTCGTTATTAACCGACGAAAAAAAAGGAGGAGGTTCTCAAGTCAACCGATTTTTTTTTTTTTTTATGTTTGACCACGCATAACTTATTACAGAGTAGTCAGATTTTGATGACTTTTTTATTGCTAATTAAATACCATGCATGATTTTCAAATATATTTTTAGAAACTTTAATTTGTAATCTTGAGCTAGATGCACACCATATTTGCAGTATGCCTCCTGGCATAACATAGCGCTCTTTCATCAAATATAAGATCTGTATTCTTTACATGTATTAACAAATAAAAGTGAGTTGTTATGATTTGATTTAAAGTCGATGCTATTTTTGAAAAAGTGGAGCATATATTAATAGTTACATTATAGCTGAAGAGTTAGGAGTTGATCACAAAACGGTTTTGACCGTTTGAAAAAGTCTGGGTATACAAAAAAGCTCGATATTTGGGTGCCACACGAGCTCTTAGTCTTGAATTTTGTATATAAATAAAATACGAAAGAACTTTTTCCCCGACCTGATATGTGTCTGAAAAAGCTGAGCGCACGCTTCTGGGATATTGTAGATAGCTGCTTGGTGATGATGTTGAGTTCCTCCAGTATGGATTCATTCGTTCCCATGGCGGTCTCTGGTATACGAAGTAGCCTCCACCACACCACATCTCGAAAGCATCGATCTTACTGCTTTCGCGGCTTTTAACGCATCACGTGTCCGCACCATACAAAAAGAAAAAAAACCAGAGCACGGATCAGTCGTATTTTGGTATTCCGACGGATGCCACGCCACGGTTCTTGAAAATTTTCCCTAGACTGGTCATTGCACTTTTGGTCATACCAGTACGACGGCGGATTTGCTCAAGTCAGCTGCCCTCACTCGAGATCAAAGACCCAAGATACACGAACTCGCTGACTTTCTCATAACTGTCGAGTAGATTGGAGCTCGGAAGGAAATGAGCACGCTCTACCACCAATAATTTTGTCTTGGAACTTACTTGAACCGGAATAGGACACTTCAAATTTTCATAGGGTGCGTAGGTACTAACCTATGGCTGAAGCAGAAGAAACGTGTTAAATATTGTACGGATTCCTTCGTGTGCGAGTCCGACTCGTACTTGGTCGCTTTTTTATACAATACTAGCTACGCCCCGCGGTTTCACCGGAAGCGTTATGAAATATACCTACCAAATATACACAAAAAAAATCATAAAAATCGGTCAAGCCGTTTCTGACTTTTAGCGAGACTATCGAACAGCAATTTATTTATATATGACGGAGATGGTAAGTCTCTCTCGTTATTATCAGCCATATTTTAACTACTGTGGGCGAAGTATGGGTAATGTTGGTTATTGCGCAATAGAAAAACCGTTTGCATTTCAAATCACATTATAATTTACGGTCAAATTAATCACACTAGTAAATCACACACTGTAGGTACACGACACAACTCTACGGAAAGCGCAACAGTTTCTAAACGTGTTCACTGCTTAACCACCAACAACAAACTCTGCTGTGCTCTGGTCAAGCCTGAGCATTATAGACTCTGTCCAGCGCCACCTGGTGGCACCGGCGTCCCGATTAGTCAAGTCAAACGATTGATTTAACGTATTTCCGACATATACGAGTATATATATATAGATTATAGTCACCAGTACTAGTCCTACCAACTCCAGTATATTACGCTCGTGTTCAAAAGTGAACGTTTCGTCATCATATTCAGCTGAAAGACGAGAAGGCATAATGGGAACAGAGACCTCACACTCAACTCCTTCCTTTGCACCCACTACACCTCCAATAAAGTAGTCATATTAATTCCATACGTGTTACCAACCTTGATTGTAATCTACTAATTGCGACTCTATTCACCTCGTTAGTGTTTACTAGCGTAAAGTTATTTGTTTACCTGCTGTTAATTTGAGATATTACTACTGATAGAAATTGGATATTTAATTACGTAAGTTAATATAAACGTTATTATCGTAGAAACCCTTGATAATCTGTCCTTATGGAAGGCATGTGACTGTGGACCACTCTTTCACTAAATCCTTCAGTCTGTGCGTGTTAAGTCAGGGAAATTAATTGTTAAGCAAATTGACATCCTACGGCAATTTGCCTTGTTATGGTCATACATCTTAATATACGGTTAATTTAAGTTAGTAGTCAATTTGCTTAATAATTAATTTCCGACCGATTGAAGACCGCCCAATGTGTCACCCTATGTAAAATTTCTATATTTATGTCTGTAATTTTTAAGGGGTACATAATAAAGAGTATTCTATTATATTCTATTCCCAGACCTACATTATATAGCATACCTACTTAAAATCAATTTAAACTTATATTTAAACCAACCACATGAAAATATGAAACCCAGTATCGGACTTATATGGGACCAACTTTAAACCAGTGATGGATCGTCAATTCCAATGATTATGGTAACGTCTATTTGAGCGTTTCGACCATTATGTCGGTTATTGTCCACCAGACGTTTTTGATGGTCAATGAAGGTGTATCCCCCCTTTCTCCCAGCAAAGAACAAATTGAGAAGACATGGCTAGGCGGTAGAAATGATGAACATATAAATCATTATTTTAAATATACAATAAAAAAATATTAAATACTTCCTTTCATCATTCATAAAAGATTGCGTTTGTTTAGCAATCCGTGTAATTTTTAACTCTTGTTAAATATTAAAGGAGGCTTTAATTGTTACTGAAGTCGGAACCTTTTGACATGGGTTTTTCCAAATGGCAAGGTTAAAGAAATTGTTTGAAATATAGCCTCATTGATGGATATTATTACGTGGGATTCTTCCTAGACAAAGGAAATTAGGACCAATCGGGGAATTGCGTAACACACATAAAATGGCAATCGATCGTAATGCCTTTCATTTTGTCAGTTCAGCCACGTTCATTGCATTATTTACATCGCTGAGCAGACGAGTTTTTCCAACCTATGAAGTAATGGATTAGGAATTTCTTTCGAAACTCTTGAAGTTTGTTACGTAATTAAACGTAAACTTTACTTTATCATTTCTCCTAAGAAGATCAGCACCTGATCTTCTTTAGAGAAACGACAAAGTAAAGTTTACTTCAAAGTTAAATTATCCAATACGTAAAGGCACGGCCACCAAATGTGATAAGTAACCACCAGGGTAGTCGATATAGTTGAAAATTAGTAAGAAACTTATGAATGTTTTCGAATAAAATAAAATTAAATTAATAGAAAACAAACAGGTCAGTTATCAAATTAAATTTCATTCGAAAACATCCATCGGTTTCTTACTAAACTTCAACTACATCCGACGACCCTGGTTAATTATCACTTTTGGTGACTGTACATCGCATCACACACAACGATCCATCGTGCATGATGAGCATTCGGGTTACGAGCCTTTGGGTATGTTGAACCGAACATCACAAAGAAGATCTTGCAATGAGCAATGTCTTTTTGAATCACTTAATATCTATAGTTCGCAATATAATTTTGCCGTGCATACGCTCGCGGAAGGACCACGGTGTGGAGACACCTTAACAATATTTCCATTCTATAGTTAATCTACCAGATCAGTGTTACACAATACCTTTTGACGTTTACTCTACAAACGAAAATTTTACCAACTTTGTGATCTATTTGAGGTTTATTTCCAGCTGACACCAACCGATCATCATTCTTATTTCTTAAAGCTTTTATTTCTTTTTTGTCATTGTTATAAAAGAAAAACCGTAATCGCTGGAACCTTTTCCTATCTTTCCAAGTACCTGAATATAATACGTCGAAGCACTACAATACATTTCTCCGGATCAAGCTTACCTTAAAATCCTTCGGGACACAAAGAAAATATCATAACATTGTCAACGATACATGTCATATCGAATGTGTTTTACATCCTACACATAATAATTCGTTTATTCTACTACCTTCAAAATTCAACTTTTACTTTAGATAAACAGAGTTTATATCACTTTGGCAGTGGCACTACATAATGTCTGCCCGAGGCATATCTATGTACATTTTACAACAGGGTTTAAGATATTCCACCGTAAAATAGACGCATGATTCCCTTGCCACTATACTGTCTGTTTGTAGAAGACCACAAAGGAATCCATTTTGACGGCAACCTTTTTAACTGTCAGTTTGAACACAGTGACGTCATTTGAGTGACTTTATCTAGCGAATCTTTATTTGTCGTTTTGTAAAGGACGTGTGAGAGATATAGATTACATTGTGTATGCATGGTTAAGAGATTTTTATTGTTAAAAAATGTAATCATTTAAAATTATAACAGTCGAGATAAATACGTGGTGTTTGTGAAATGCAAAGACCTAATTAATTAATAGTATGAATTATGGTTACGTGCATTGTTTTGGGAATATGAAATCAAATAATGATGTAACCACAATTTTTCAAATAATGAAATACACAAGTAGAAAGTTTGACACGTTTACAAATCTCTGTCTTACTTATTACCTTATAACATTACGGACAACCTCTTTCATGTTCTTGACTCCTGATATAAATTGTTGCTACTAATAAAACTTTAACATAACGTTAGATTTATGAAGTGCTTAGAAAATGTTATTTTGTGCTGTCAAAAACCATAGAAAATTAAGGTAGACATGCAAATTCTAAGCTACTTGTCGTGGAACCTTATAACAACTGTTCATTATACACGATTCACGCGTAGTATAATTTCATGCAGCTGGATAAACATTTAAATCAATATTATCAATGTTAATTGAACTCGAGCTTGTTTCAGAGCTTCGCCGATCAGCTCAGCGAGAATGCAATCTATATTTAATATTTACTAGCACAGCATGCATTGAGACAACCAATGCTATTTGCCACTGTTTGACTTCACGTCTTTCTAATTAGCAAGTATTATTTACAGTAGGTATGAACAATACATTTACATTTCGTTGGTTATGTTAAACTCGCATGTAAAAGGGGCGATCTTATTGCAATGCCACTTTGCTCAACCGTGGGCTTGATTCCCGGCAACTCCATGATATTCCGGGATCGAGCTTAAGCCACTTAACCACCCAGGCAGTTAGTAAATAACATTGGAAAGCGCCACTCTACCAAGCTAGATGCAAATGCACATAGTTCCACTATAAATTAGTCACGTCACGCAGCAAACTACCTTGATGTCATGCTAGCCTGGTACTAGTAATTGCAGGTTTTTGCCTAATGAGCTTGTAGCATTTAGGTCAATGTGTTTATAATATTAATTAGTTATGCATGTGTGTCATGGTCTGGTCAAGTTAAATTAATTTAACGCTGTAAATATCTTGCATGTTTGAAATATTAGTGTGGGTAATATTTTTGTAGCATTTTCTACTATTTCAGACTTGCAACTTTAATGTCTCTTACTGAAGGGCAGGGACTTCTTTAAACACAGGGAAGGATATCCAACTCGTGTTTTCCATCATAATAGGTAGGGGAAAAAGTTTCTTCGCATTTTTTAAGAAAATTCAAAACATTTTTTAATATAGTTTATTTACATTTAACTAAAGTATGTAGGTACCATTTTGTTCGATAACTTTTTGCCATCTTGTAGGTAGGGACATGATCCCATTGCTATAGAAATTTTGGGACTTCTGATCAAAATACCGCGACAAGTGGTTTTGGTAGTCCTCTCGTGATGTTAACCTGACACTGCCTAAAGAATTCTGAAGAGACCGAAACAGGTGGAAATCTGAAGGTGCAAGGTCAGGACTATACGGCGGATGCATTAAAAAGCCTCCCAGCCAAACTCTCTTAATTTTTGCTGAGTGGCTAAAGATGTGTGAGGTCTAGCGTTATCATGATGAAAAACCACACCCCTTCTGTTGATTAATTCCGGCCGCTTTCTCTCAACTTCTTGCTTTAATCTCATCAGTTGTTCGCAGTAGAGTTCAGAATCGATGGTCCTGCCTGGTGGTAGCAGCTCATAATGAATAATGCCCTTCCAATCCCACCACACACACAGCATCACTTTGTTGAGAGTTAACCCGGGTTTCGCCACAGTCTGTGAAGCCTGACCGGCCTTTGACCACGGCCTTTTTCACACGTTCTTGTCGTACGTGATCCACTTTTCATCCCCAGTTATCAGCATCTTCAAAAATGGTTCGGTTTCATTAAGTCGTAATAAAGAATCCCAAATGAGTACACGGTTCATTAGGTTTCTTTCAGTGAGCTCGTGAGGTACCCAAATATCCAGCTTTTTTGTGTACCCAGTTTTTTTCAAATGTGTCTCAACTGTTTTGTGGTGAATTCCCAGTTCTTCAGCTACGTCGTAACTACTGATATGCCGATCTAGCTCCACTTTTTCAAAAATGGCACCCATTTTATCCGTAATAGGGCGACCAGAGCGATGTGCATCTTTGACATCAGAATTTCCGGATTGAAAACGCTTAAACCAAATTTGTGCTACTCTCACAGACACTGCACTAGGTCCATAAACATCGCAAATTTTTTTCGCAGCTAGCGTTGAATTTTTACCTTTTTTGTAGTAAAAATTTAAAATGTATCGAATTTCTTCATTAGATTCACTCATCTTGACAGTACGAAAAACAAAGAAAATCACACATTTAGGCAAATGTGTGATTTTCATTTGAATTTGGAATTATGTTCTTTAAAATTTAAACTTTCAATGATACCAAAACCAGCCAGATACAAATAGTATAGCCAAAGAGATTTTATTACAAGTTCATACATACTACTCGTATAATGCGAAAAGACTTTTTCCCCAACCTAATAGAAAAGCGAGTCACTGGATTAGTAAACTAGGTTCCTCGATTTAAATAGAATTTTACTTTTGATCAACCGAGGATGGACTTGGATTCGAGTTGAGAAGAACATGAAACTTTGTTTTTAATTTTGTGGGCACAGCAAAACACATTAAGCAGATGTTTAGACAAACTACAATAACACAATACAGCAAAACATCACAATCAGAATAGCGACATTTAATTTTGTCATAACCTTTGAAGTCCGTCTACACAAAACTGCAATCTGGTCTCTAATATTGTGAGACGGGTCCGAATTGCATACAATGTGAACGAAACATTGTTAATAATATGCAGATACACGAACTGGTTTTGTCTGACTTGTGTATTTGTCACAATATAACTTCACGCCCGAATGCTCCGATGTAGTAAGCAGAGATGTACAAATAATGGATGAAATTAAATTCGCTCGCGGTGCCTGCAGACGTGATGGCAGCAAATGACAATAAAAAATAACTAAACTCTTAATTTAAAAAAAACCGAACTAAGTCTGACTGCGGGCTCGTTACCCCGCAGTCAGCCTTAATTAGGTTTTTAGGTTACTTTGAAGTTATTAAGTTTAGAAAATCTATTTTTTGTCATTAATTTTCAATGCCTATCACGTCTGCGCATTTTTGCTTGCTAATTTAATTTAACCCTGTATAGAACTTTGATACTTTTACCAGCGATGTTATAAGTCCAATGTGTTAGGGGGCAATAGCCAAAGGGAGCAATGTCTATAACTGGGTACAAATACAGACTCAGGGCTGCTACTGAGAATTTTCTAACTCAAAACCCAGTGAGAAGGTATGATACTGCATTGGTGGTTTGCAATCGATATGATTCATCAATAGAACAAGAAATTAAGAAAACAACAATATTTTCTAGAAAATCACATCTGTATACCAATCTAGCTATATACAGAGGTAAATACATACTTATAACTTCTAAATACATATTATAAACTAGCTGCGCCCCGCGGCATCACCCGCAATAGCCTCTATCCCGTGGGGATATCGGAATGAAAAGTATTCTATGTCCTAACTCAGTTCATGGTCTACCCATCCACATCCGTTGTGCTGTTTTAGCTTGAAATCGTAACAAACAAACATACAAAAAAAAAATCTTTTCTATTTATTATAATACTGGCTTCTGCCCGCGGCTTCGCCCGCGTGGATGTCGGAAATTATTCCACGGAAACGTGCTACCGGGACAAAAAGTAGCCAAATTTTATCGAAATTCGTTCATTGGTTTAGGCGTGAAAACGTAACATACAGACTGAGTTACTTTCGAATTTATTTGTGACGGTGTGTGGTCGCTAGTAGATCATAACATACAAGGCGTTGACTAAAGACTTCAGATCTGTAAATATTTGGATAGTAATCCAAATATTTGTGCCCAGTCTGGTTGGTGTGAGACACCCTTCAGACGTGGCTGCTAATCTGAAGTACTTGCAATGTCTATGACATGACATTTAGAGAGAAAATTCTTTATTAATATTCATTATTCATTGAGTGGTTTCTGTCTGTTACGCACTTGCTTGTATATATAAAGTCATGTTGAGTTCTGAAGATACATTTAGAAGAAACAGCTGCCGCCTTCTAGGTTAAAATACGTTTTTCATAATATATTGCTTTTAAATGTTTAGAAAAGTTGGTGTTACTCATTACTACTTAGAGGCCTAAAGATTTATGTCATAAATTAAAAAAAAAACAGACCTCTTTTTTAATTTCCTCAAGTTTCTAATTCATTCATTCTTTTGTCCTAAAACATCTCTACGCTTGAAAACATCTTTGATAACCACAATTTTTTTACAGTCGAGACCATTTTTATTCAACTGGCAACTAAAGAAAATGATTATTTACTGACCTCTAATTACCTATAGTTTCTAAAAAAGATGTGCGAAACACGATTTGGCCGCAAGTTCTCCACGTGACCCAGGCCTAAATTGAGTGAAGCCA
The DNA here is from genome assembly GCA_916610205.1 of Griposia aprilina. Taxonomy (NCBI): domain Eukaryota; kingdom Metazoa; phylum Arthropoda; class Insecta; order Lepidoptera; family Noctuidae; genus Griposia; species Griposia aprilina. Next base: position 1,638,713 of record OU744290.1, on the reverse strand, counting down.
CGATCCAAACTTAGCTATAAATAATTAATATATCGCTCACTAATATATACGAGTATAAACAGGCCTAGGGGTAACAATGTGTGCAGTGTTTTAATTCAATCAATATAGAGGGGTCACCTTGTTGAATTATTGAGATCCAACCCGGCCAATGGTCTCAGAATATGGTCTTGTGTTATTGAGAAAAGTTACTTTGTATTGTTATGATTTTCGTCTAAAACATACACTACTGAAAATGAGCTTTCCAGTGGCCCTTACAATACATAGTTGATTGAGAATTAATCTCCATAATAGAGTATAGCGTAAATTGTTGGATTCCAATATTGTGGGCATACAATCACGCCAACAATCACGTTCCTCATTGTTGTCTTAAGTGCACTGTCGGTCAATCTAACAAGTCCCTATATTTGACCAATCGATTCAATTAAAATATCATGTTTAGCAGACGATTATTTCGGTGTTCGCATTCATCTTCATGTTTGACGTGGGTCCTTACCAAAAATTAAATAACGGTATTGGGGGTAAACCAATTAGAACGTAAACAAAAATACAATAAAGAAAACTTAAGGCGTAATCCTTTAGTTACGGGGACTACTCTACCTAATGGTGTGGTACCTACGATGCATCGTACTTAAATGCATGACTATGTGTTCCTGTTCGCGTTGCATCGTTCGTACACTTTTGGGCTGCAGTCCACAACTGTGTGGATTGTGTTCTCGGCCTATTTAGAGCTATTTTATCTTTTAACCAGCCATAGTAATGCCAAATCGCGGTTTCTAGCCGTGGCAGCGGTTTGGCGCTGTTTTAACTGTGCATGTTGACCGCCGCAGTGATTTAGATGCTCATTCCATTGCAGCGGATTTTGTTAGTGCCAAAATTTATTTGGTGTGTGTAGCTTCACAACAATTTTTATCTTAATAGTTAATTTTTTGGACTCTTATATATGTCCAATTAGACACAAGGACCGCAATAATGCACATTTCTTTAAAAGTTATATAGTAGATAGTGGAGGTATTTCTAAGAAGAAAATGTAGGCTTTACTTTTTCAGAAATTTAAAATTATCATCTTTACGTTCCTAACCAACAGTAAATAAAAGATTCACCACATGTTGCTAACTCCTAACTTTTACACGTTTCTTATAAAACAATCGTGCTTCAGAACGTAAGAAGTATTACCTTAGTTATTACAAGTACGTAGGTACCTGTAAAAGTGGCACAAAGTAGATAAGACAGAAGTAAGGGCGGGAAGTTTCTTCGATTGCCAATGAGAGCGCATCGACCACTGATAACAAGTTCTTTTTAAGGGAAGGTTTTGTTCGAAAGGTGAATTATTGAGACATTGTGTGCGGTGAATGTTAGAGATAAGATCATATATTGTTATGATTGTGTTTGTGGTCTGATGATAAGTGATAAGATCCCGTTGATTTCTGCCGTGGGAATTTCGAATATAAAAAATAAGTGATTTTTAGCTAATATTATAAATTTCTATTAATTGCATGGATTTTAAAGTTTTTCAATTTAATGCGCTTATAAAATCAAATACTTTATTTAATCACGTATTCATTTTCAATTCTCAAGCATTGTATAGTAGGATCAAAGTCGAAGTCATATCATTTATTTCAAACAGGCACTTATAAGGCTCTTTTGAACGTCAGAATTTACAAGAAAATACAATAATTGATTCTAGTGGCCCCTTCAAAAAGGTAAGTACACCTACCTAAACTCTGGATTCTTCTTATCGCCACGAGTTTCAATAGTCACACAATAGTAATGCTTGTTTACATATTTAACGGGTAGCGTGCCGTCTCTTAAAGTAAGCTCTCCGAATCGTCTAGCAAAATTCTAAAAAGAAGACGAAAATTTTGGATCATTTACATCAAAGTTCATTCACCTTATAACGAAAAAATTCGACTTATGAATCAGATAAAAAGCACAAGCCCCAATGTCCCGAGAGAGCTTCGTCTTAACAAAACGACACTTATTTCACGGTCCGAATCGAAATTCAGTAATAAAACTAGTGAATTTGTTCGGAGCGGCAATAAATTTTATATATCCGCCCCCGCACCCCGCGGGCGCCCCCCTTGCGACGGGAATATTTTATTATCGTCATGGCGCATCAAAGTTCCGGTTCATACCTCTTTATACCCTTTTTCATTATATTAGTGGATCGTAAGTCGTAACTTTGGCCATGAGGATACGCCTGCGGAATCTTGCGCATTGCTGTATGTGTCATGAGATTAAATATTTCAGATGGATCTGCACGGGGCAGTGGCGTATAGTCTGTTCCAAAAGTGTCTGATGAAGTTGTAATCAAACCCTGTTCAGGTTAAATTCTGCAAACACTCACTAAAGCACATATTTTTTTTGTGTTATTGTGTTACTAATAAGACATTCATCTGTATCTAAAAGGTTCCAACTTTTATATTTTTCACTTTTTCCAACAATTAATATTGTTTGAATAACATTATTTGAGTCATTGTAATAAAAAAAATGGCGTTAATTGCCAAATGAAAACAGCTTTAAAGTGATTTAAAATTATAATTTTAGGTTTAAACGTTCAAATAACCGTATCGATCCAAATTTGCAAGTGGCACAACAAATTGGGATCCAAAGGTAGGTTCTCTGATACATAATTTTGTTTACATTTTCATGAGATACCTTTGAAACAGACCATACGTAGGTTCACTAATTTACTTTTTCGTTTTGATTAACCATTTCAGACACTAATTTACATGACCCTCACATGATCTGACCAAGATTATGTCTGGACTTTAAAACAGGCGTTGACCCCTGAGTTTGTTTCGCCATTTCTTCTCAGGGGTAGTCAGATAGGAAATATCAACTCCATCAAGCTTATTTTTAGGGTTCCGTACCCAAAAGATGCCAACGGAACCGTATTACTAAGCCTCCGCTATCCGTCCGTCCGTCTGCCTGTCAGTGGGCTGTATCTCATGAACCGTAATAGGTAGATAGTTGAAATTTTCACAGAATTTGTATTTCTACTGCCGCTAAACGAAAAAAAAAAAATTGCAAGTAACAAGATTCATAGTGTTGGTAACAATATACTTATAAATTATGTTAGTAAAACATTAACACAGGAACAATTTGTGACATCACTGCTGCAAGGTGACAGGCCCAGCGATACCTTGCAGCAGTGCTTCACAAACACACAATCTGGCCTGCTTGCTACCATAGACAGGATGATGTTGGTGCTGCCCCACACCCTACTTACCAGGGATGCGCACCGCTTCCACATCACAGTGTAGAAGCAGTCAACGTGAGCTTCAGCAAACATCCCTGATTCGCTGCAGTATCAGGGCAACCAAATCAAATAAAAAAAAAAAACATTATAATCATCCCATCATAATAAAAATAAAAAAGGGAACTACGAGATACGAGAAAAAATCAGGCAAAAGTAATTTAGACTGAACACGTTGGTCAAAAGTAGTTTTGTCTGACAAATCTGTAGTTATTAGTGATTTTAACTGACAATATGTGGTTAAAACTGATTTTGACTGACGCTCTTAATCAAAACTACTTTTAACGACTAGAGCATTAGTCAAAATCACTTTTAACCAGCTGTTAGTATGTAACAAAATATTTTATATATAGTAAATTCGTTTATTACAAAGGTTAAGATTACGGTGTAAATAATTAAGGGGAAAATATAAACGCACTTTAAAAATAAATAAATATGCTTAGCTTTAAAATTAATTGAATGAACTATAAAAATAATAGTTTCTACTATAAGGGCGAGCGGAGCGAGCTCAGGGCTTGGGGCAATCCGAGTCGGACAGGATAGGTTAGAAGGGGATAGCGGGTTCTTCCAGACCCCGCCATCCCCTTCGTGGTTATTTTTTTTAAACTACCCGGTAGTAGGAGCCCCGCTCTGCGGGGGGCTCCGTCGACTACGCCTTATTATTATTCGACACAGTTTTAGTGCAAACCATTATTTTTGTAGGTATTTTAATTATGTTGTTTATAAAATTATTACTTTATAGTTTTTAATTATTTTGTAAATTTGCTGTGACTGATAGAACCAGTCAAAACAACTTTTAACGAGTGAGTCGAAACTACTTTTAACCAGGTCCATTGGGCAAAACTAGTTTTGACTATAATTTCAGTCAAAAGTACTGTTGTTGAGAGCTTATAGTCAAAAGTACTTTTGACTGGTTATGAGTTTTGACTGCAACATATACATGCATGTAAGTACATTTAGCAAAATAATACCTAAGAATACATACTGGCCACTAAACAACGTCAGAACCTAGACTTAGAAAACTCTTTGGTTTTATAAAATTCTGCCTTTTTATAGCATTCTATGAATATGACGACCAATAAATCTATTTCAGGAAAACATGAAAACTCCACGCAAAATCATACCTAGAAATATTCATCTAAAAAGATAACATAATACAAGATTGTCATATTTTGAGTACAGCTAAAAATAAGTAAGTAATACATAATATTCAGGAACTCCTAGAGAAAATCTCATATTGTCAACGACGCTTCGTGTCTATGTAATCTCGTTTGATCGTTGACAAAATAATATCATTCTTACTTGTAGTGAGTATCATGTTCACGCTACAGGTATTTTTAAGAGCGAAATGAGACTTGAGACAAACTTGAGATAATCTTTTCATGATAATGTACAGATATTTCTTATTTTATGTACTTACCTGTTCTAGAACACGAACAAGTCAAAGTCAAAACGTTTATTGCGAACTAAGTGTACAATGTTGGTGTTGTGTTATGTTAGTACTTATGACTTAGCAGCCTTTTACAAGCATTGCAATTATCATTCGCCTGCCTTTATCATCTTAAATTAGCACGCATTAAACATTATTATTACCGCATTATTTTATTTTATATTAGTACAATTAAATTGAGAAATTTTATAAATAACTCAAAATTTAATGTCAATATGTAGTAGTAAAAGTATTTAAGTATATCGTTTATTTTTGGGACTGAAACATAATTGGCGAAATTAGGGCATACTATAGCTACACTTTCTCCTAACCCTTTGGTGAATACTGGCGTGATATATTATGTTTTTTTGGAACATCGTGTTTCGAATATTAATTGATATTTATTTCATAAGTTGTTTTTGATGGCCGGTACCGAAGGTGCCAAGCTCGTAGGCTAGTAAATTCTGGGCTGACTCTAGGTATACAGGCTGGATTTTTGAGATGGGGCAGCAAGGGCAGCTGCCTTAACCGTTGTAGCAGGGAAACGGTCATATGAGACTTTCCTTAACATTTTGAGTAATTTTGATTTGCATTCACAGATTTTGAAAAAAATCTACACTCACCAGGAAAATGGGCAATTTTCAAAAAAAAAAAATGTATGCCAGTCGATCATGTTTCATATTACACATTCATCCACCAAAAACTTCTATTGGACCAACTGAGGTTTGAGTACTAGAAAAGTCATAAATCGCAAAAAAAAACTTTTCCCATACATTTCGCAGGAAATGAGAGTACAACTTGCTTTTTTTATTATGAATAGACTGACCGCTACAATGAAGACTGGCCGAAAATAATCAAAAAAATTAAACTTCTAATTTCGAACGAATACGCGTCATAATTTAATTTGCTTTGAAAACAGAATCGAGATAGTTTGTTGCCTGGTTGCTTATGATTTGTAGATTGCCATCGAAACGCTAAGGAGGAGTTGTTTTTAATTGTTGGGTTGGTTATGGAATTAGAGGAAACGGCCGGATTGATAATTTAATAATGGGGACAACAAAGGCTCTAGCAAAAAAAATGTTATTGTCAAGCAGAATGTACTGGGTAGGATAGTATTTAGGTAATTTTTGTTGTTATGTTTCTTCCCAAGAATTCCATCAGCTAACAACCCTAGTTTTAACTAGGCGACAAGTAGCTAAAGTTACGGTTTCCTTTTTAGGAAACCGTAACTTTAGCTACTGGCGCCTGAGCGTTTCCGCCATGTTTATAAGGACGTCATGAAAATCTATCGTTATCACGAGTATTTGACATTAAGATGGGGACTGTCATTGAATGTATTTGACGTTAAGGTGTCAAAAAACGCTTTCTATTTGGACATTACGACCGCATGTGGTGGTCACCACTCTTCTACGAAACCGTAGCTTAACAGCCATTACACTACTACACATTATACGCCCAACATACCAGGCTTGCATAAAATCCAAGGAGTTCACAGAAACTGAAGCATAAAGAAATACTACTGAGAAAGCATTTCACAATGTGAACGGTGGTTGAAATAGAAAACGAGCTACTCCGGGAACCGAACACCTGCGGCCTGTTAGTGCTGCCGAATGTTTTATATTAAATATGCACTATAAAGTAGTGACTGAACGTTTTTATGTTAGTTACCGACACAATGGAGTATGTAGTATTGTTTATGGTACATTACTGTGGAAGTAATATGAAGGTACACCGTTTCTACACCCACCTATGTTTTACAAATAAAAACTTTGACTTTGACTTTGGAATTGGTTCTGAAATGGGTTTTGCTATTTTCACTACAGTAGTATGTGGCTTGTTTGGTTAGTAGATAGTTATGGCACTATTATTAGTATTATAAGGAAACCATCATTGATTGGTTTGAAATGGGTTTACGTACATTGCGTGCTGTTTCTGTGATGTGGAGACCTGCAGCCTAATTGTGTAACACACTTACAAAGTCATTTTATTTTGACAATTCAACAATATTCATCGCGTTTTTTACGTTGCCGATCAGACGAATGGGTACGTTACTTGGCATTCTTATTTTTATGATTATGAATTTTTGAAAATGATAACTTCTTTTTGCTTATATCGTTCCGTATTTGATGCCATTCGAAGGTGCACCTACAATGGACTATGAATTTCCTTCAAAATTCTTCGGATGGTGTTTGTAATCACGTCAGTCCCACACGTCCATGTTTTACATCTAACATTTATGACCTTACGGGCACGCATGCACATATAGATCATTATTCGTCAGTACGCACAAATATTTCTAAAGGGAAAGTACGCACGAAGCAAACATAGCTTTGATCCTGCATGATGACGCTTTTCCGACGTGCGCGCGTTTTTTTTAACACAGGGTAATATGATTAGGCAGGCCTTGATGCAGCATTGTTATTTGACCCTTTGTTTTAGAAGAAGTAAAGTTGTTCTGTTTTGATCATAATAATATGCACATGTCATGGCTTGGCCTTACGTTATGTTGTTCAAGTATCAATATACCTTCACCGTATTAAGGGGACTACATGACCTAAACGCAAATTTATAATGCCTAAAAATCTATGATCCGCTGCAGTAACCAAAATTAGAAAAATATATGATATTCTTCTGGATATATGCTCGTTAGATAGTGTATTCAAAACATAATACAATTAACTTGATATGATAGAAAAAATCACGAAGATACCTCTAAAAATATATTTTAACGATTAAAAACCATACTAATATACATGAGAGCATTCAGATTTTTTTTGAGATTATTCTACAAGTAACATACTAACGTAATAGTGTTTTAATTTTTTAGTCCCATGAATAGATTTTTTGTAAATCCAACAAGTTGCTGTTAGTGGTTTTTGTTGTTGTTGTTAGTTTGTTTTTTGTTTTTTTCGTTTCTTCATATTTTGCAATAAATTACCAGCGTTGTATCATCGCGCGTCTCTTTCTTTTCTATGCAATCCGACAGTGACCGCGCTTTAGCTCTTGTAAGCCTCTTAAAATCTTTGTGGTAGCTTATCTACAGGTACGTTAAAACCTTAATAAAAGCCAGAAATTCGGACAGAAACACCTTTTAGCCCTTGAAAATTTACCTTTCAACATAAATTCATCTAAGCTAAATCAAACTAAAGAGTTATCTTAGTCTTGAATTTAATCTTGGTTAAGATTGGGGCCTCGTCTAGCTAAATATTGACGGGTATCTAGCGTTTAGTCAACCATTCGGTTGCTGTCCCCAAGTCCCCAGGATCATAATTCACGGTCACCTCACTTAGTTGTCTTATTGTTAAGTTACTTGTACAATAACCAAACGAAAACGTTGATCACATTTCTTTCTGACAACCAAGTTAGGTAGGTACCCTAGAGACTTGGTAAGATTGGTTGTCAGAGAGACAGCTGCAAACAAGGGTATCGTATTACCCAGTAACTGGGTTGTGCAGGTCAGATAGGCAGACGCTGCGTGTACAATTCTGATATTTGATTGCATTGGGTTAGACTGGAAGCTGACCCCAACATTATAGTTGAGAAAAGGCACGCAGATAATGATAAAAGAAAGAAAGAAAGAAAATGTATTTATTGGGACTCGCACAGGATTATCAGAAACTAAACTAGACACACTCATTAAAAAAAAAAAGATTATGATGACAAACCTTTAACTCGTCTGCGTGACGTTGTTGCTTCGCAATTTATGACGTCACGATTTGCATACATGAATATGACAATATTTTAAGTACATTCAAGGTTTTTATAAAAAAAAACATCAGAAATTTGAGTGTAAAGGTACTCCCTTGCATAACCCTTCGGGGATTACAGGCGTAGTGTTATGTAAAAAAAGTACGTAAATCTTTAGTTCACAGTATTGTCTTGTCATATAGGTATATTCAGGTTGCTGTGTATGCTGTAGCAATGTTAATTGACGCGTGTGACGAATGATGATCGATGGTATGAGTTCGACATGACAAAATCATGATTATGTTGCTACACCAGGAGGAGACGACGATACAACAATAATTTAAACTCGTATAACTAATGATGTTCTTAGTCCGCCTAAGAAAATGCAATCAAATATATCCAATGGTTTAGTCAGTATAGCTAGTCAAAGATCGGCAAATTCCATAGTCAATAAAAGTTTTTAAACAAAGTTTATACCCTACTCCCCACCCCCTACCCCCCCTCCCCCATCCCTACCTCCCTACTTACAAATATAAAATCATTTATCATTTAATAAAAAAAAACCACTAATAAAATTAGTTTGTTTGGAAAAATCATGTTTTAAATTCAATGGTAAGATTTATTTGGTAGTTCCAAGATACTCTTGTGCATTGGTATTGCCAGTGTTTTCATTTATTGTCGTATTTTTGTATCCACATTGAATAATTAATTGCATTTAAGTTAATTTCAGCGCTCAAGTTTGTGTTATTGAGACTCGCCTGGTAACAACCTAACTGTGCAGATTTTTTCATTGACTTCCCATAATTCCAATTGAAGGTAGACATCGAGCAAAAGACTCTGTTGGATAAAATCTCAGTAGGTACTCGCTTCAAAACATTACCTACATTTTAACTTGCTCAAATTGCAATCGGCAAATACCTTCTACATGCAACTTCTAAGTTTCAGCTATGAAACTCTTCCCTCAGCCCGTTTCTGTCTGAAACAAATACGTGGGAAAATAAAACTTTATCTAGGTAAACTGTAAGGTGCACTTTCTGTTACAACTGCACCCTGGACGGTCAGTTCTCTGTACCTACAGTGTACACTTCGCTTTCTCAGTTAAAACTGCACCCGTTCAATGCAGTGAAAGCTGTTTTTAAGAATTTTAGATACGTAGCAAATGATTTTGTTATGTAAACAGAATATCTTAAAAGAATCATAGAAGATCTTTTATTTTCTGTTTTTGCTATATTTGCCTATAAGAAAAGCAATTAAATGAAACCTACTTCGGTTTTAATGCGAAAAAATGTGGATTGACAATTTTTGCGAGATGAATAATAAAATACTTCATCGTAATAATTTTAAATGAAAAAGTGTAGGTAAGAAGGTCAATATAGATAATATAGAAGCTGCGTTCTTCATTACAGCTTTAACGATGTTATAAAAATATTAATATTCTGTAAGTTAATAATGGCTGTTAATAGCAGGTCGACCACTAGCGATCTGCTAAATGGGTTAAAGTACTTAAAATTTTACGAGACTAACCCAGGTATCAAATAGTGCATAAATTACGATTGAGGTATAACCATAAAAAAACCTTTAACTGTCCGCGGACGCAAAGTTGCACAAAGTTATCCTACGATAGAAAAATGTAATACCTACAATGTCACAAACATCAGGATCAGATATAACAGTTCTCTGATTAAGGCATGAATAGGTGTGACCTTATTGCCATATATCGAGCTCTAACCCAATCGGGACTAAGCGAGAATTTATCGACAGAAAAACCCAATTATCGGCTGGGGTACTCGGGCCACGGGAATTAACTTCGCGAACTTTTGATTCTTACTCCAAAAGGTATGTAATATCAATCAAATTGGATAACGTTATGAGGATGTGGAAACATCGTCATTGTTATGCTTCTAACAGCATAATAAATTATGACTTTGCCAAACATGAAAAATATTGGAAAAAAACCCTCACGGCCGAAGCGATGTTATTCATTTATTCATCCCAATTAGCCTAGTTTAGTATTTTTTTAACTCCCTTTTATTAGCTTGGTATGTATGTTTGTAAAGGGGATCTTTGAACGTGATTTTCGCTCACTTCAAAACGGCGAATTAAATTGAAACTTGGAACACTTGTCAAGGACCGATGACAATAGCTCCCCTAGCTCCTAGCTTAATAGCTTGTTTATATACATATGTGTGTACATAAATGGTTAAATAAATAAATAATAGCATATTTTAATAAGTTTGTCCCATTATCCTGATCAGGATCTTCAGAATTAGCGATATTTTGTTGAAAAAAAAACACGCTTTTGTAGTTAGCCGACCTAAATAATAGAAAATAAATAATAGATAAAAATAAACTAATAACACGCTTTAATAGAAAATCAAACTAAAAAGTACAAAATAATTTTCAATAAATTAAAATTAAGAAAAGTGTGGTCAACAAAAATAAATATATTGTAAAAAAGCGTGGGGTGCTTTTTACGATATTTTCATAATGACTCTACTTTTACCAATATCTGTCAATAAAATATTTATATCAATTGACATCAAGTACCCCACGCTTTTTTACAATAAAATATTTTTTTCATTAATCACAACTTTCTTAATTTAAATTGATTGAAAATTATTTTCTACTTTTTAGTTTGGTTTTCTATTAAAGCGTGTTTTAAGTTTTTTTAAACTATTATTTATTATCGTTTCTGAGCTGATTGGTGTTCATTTCATTTATCAGGTTTTCAGTCTACCTACCAATATAAGCAACATGCCAAGGTAATATTTGCTACACAATTAAAATCAAAAACAAAGATATTCTCGGCAACCATTTCTGTCTTAGAAACGAAACCGAAATACGATCTCCAATTGTACAAACTCCTTTAGGAAAGGGTCCAACTCACCATTGTGGCTGTTAATAATTGTAGCCATCGGTGGCTCGGCGGGGCGTCTGTGGGGCGTCGACGGGGCGTCTGCGGGGCGCTTGAGGGGCGTCAGTAAACAACAGGGTCTTATCGGCCGCAAGACATTTGAATGATGAATTGCGATCTCCAGCAGGATATTGAAGACTCTTCGAATAACTTTATAGGTATGTTTTGGTCCGAACACTGATTGTTATGAGTAATGGGAAAAGGGGTACTTGTTAATTAGGAATGCGAAGGTTTTCTATTGTTTTCGTAGTTTCAAACTTTGAAAGAACGTAGAGGTGTTATTGACGCAGATAACACTGACAGGGTTGTTGGGTTGCGCTAGATTATAGACAAGAACAAGAAAAATGCGGAAAATGCTAGGGGTAGTATATTCGTTAAGTTTAATTTTAAGACAACACTACTACTGTTTGTTTTCCCAAATCGAATAAATAAATACACAAACATTCTATCTATCTGTCGATCCCAGTAAAAAGTTTTCATGGGAAAAAAGATAAGCTTTGTAACATCTTAATCAATCCTGAAATCTTCACTGAAGATAAGTAAGGAAACTGGTAACATAACCCATGGCAGAACTTAGTTTTATGAAAGTTTCATTAAATATGCGTTAGAAAAAGGGACTTAAAAAACTCTCAAGCTGACCGCTTAGAAAGACCATTGAAATTCCACGTTAAATAAAAAACTTGGTCAAAGAAGAAGTTCAGAACTTCTCTAAAGAAGGCAAAAGTTTCCTCACTTCCCGGTTTTATGTAAACAACTCTAAAATTAAGTTGTTCTTAATGAGTTCAGCGATTTACGAACTAAAATTAGAATCTGCTGGATTTGTTCTTTAGTGGTGTTTAAATTGCTGAATTATTGTTTCTGGAATCTATCTGTATCTATACATTATTATAAATTATAGTAGCTTTTCCTGTCTGTCTTTGTGACCACGTTGTTCTTTCACACTTCCTATCTCCTTAAACATCATCATTGCATTTAGTTTTCTTCCTCTTGTTTCATGTTTATTATTGTATATATTAGATGTAGATAAGTACCTATATGTTTTGTATATATGTATGCATTTGTTGTATATGTAAATGGTACACCACTGACTACCTGCATTATTATGTCTCCTTCTCCCTTTAATCCATCCAAAGGTTGTCTGTAATCGCCTTTAGCAATAAGACTGCCCATTGTGTCACACTATGTAAAATTTCTACATTTATATCTGTATTTTTTATGTACTACATAATAAAGAGTATTCTATTCTATTCTATTCTTTAAACTACTCAACGGATTTTGATAGGGTTTTCATTATCATTTTGAGAATTTATTCCGAAAGGTTTCAAACTCAAAACTCAAACTCAAAGCATTTATTTCAAATAAACCAATTACAGGCACTTTTGAATTGTCAAAGGGTTAGTCAGTCAGAAAAATGAAGCTAGTTGCCCATTCCAAAGCGTAGTAGGTACCTAAGGAGAAGAACGGGCAAGAAACTCCATGGACACTCTTTTAAATCAACATATAGTTACAAAAACCAAATAGTTTACATCATTCATGTTCAAATTAAAAATGTGAGAACGATGTAGAGAGACGTGCACGTTTAAAGTATCCGTAATAAAAAAACAATTCAAAAATTTAAATTAAAATAAGCCGTGGCAGCCAAGAGTTGACCAGTCCCTACTGACGGCGCCCGATCACGAACATGACGTATGGATCAGCACCATTCAGCTCAACCATTTTGAAGGGAACTTAATGATCCAACACACACGCCACCACCAGCGAGACATTAGAGTGTGCATGATATACTCTCAGCCGCCAGGGCACATTCAAGTCAATGAAAACGAGCCTAGTAAATGGTGGCTTTATAGTAGGTACATAGTGCTCACACATGTGCTATGCAATATGCTATGTTTGTATGAATAACACATTAATATTAAACTTACACATTGTTAGAATAAAGATATCTTGATGTTTTGTGAAGTCAAAAAGTCTTCGCTATTTTGGAATAAAAACAACTGACGGTTACGATGAGTCAAAAAGTTTTGAATTATGACAGTGGAAATTGTAACTTCAACTAATACACTTTTACAAAGATTCCATCATTGATTTCAGTTTAGTTTGTAAGTGTAATAGTATCATGGAATAATGGAAACCAAACACGGCGAACATAATATTACAAAAAAATACGCAAGGGTAAATCAATTATTTAATATTTCAAAGAAAATCCCCAAGAACCAGCAGTTTCCAATGTTACAGACAAAATTAACTTATAGAATAGTTAATGGGTAATAAGGCAAAGTGAAGAGTTGCCGGATGCGCGTTGCAGAGTTGCTGAAGTAACTTCAAAGTATGTTTTGTTTACTTAGGTAAACGATTGAAGTTCAACTATTTATGTAGCTACTGGAAGTGTAGCGATTTCCTGCGAAGTTAATAATGGTGGAAGGAGATTTTTGTTCACGCTAGCGTCATCCTGGAGGGTGAGCAGAAGTGACCGTTGAAATCAGAAAGAGTTGCTTTGAGGATGTAATTGTATATCTTATCTGTGTCTGAAGGATACCTACCTACCTATGTAATCCAAGTCATTGTAATCTATTTCAAGTGTTTTCCATGGCTTTCAAACACTAATAATTTATTGTCTATTCTATACATATAATAAAATCGTAGCGAAGTCAAAAGTGCACATTGTTTTTTTTTTTATTATATTTTGCGGGCTATGGGAACAATTCTAATGCCAAAAATATTTTTTTTTATTTTTTGTCTGTTTATCTGTTGGTATGTTCCAGCGTTACTCAAAAACTACCAGGTAGATTTTGTTAAAATTTTGCATAAATATTCCCTATAAGTCTGGTCAATCTGTAGGCTTTAAATTATCACGCTATTTACTATGGTGGATGAGCAATATGGCAATTTGTTCGTATTCTGCTATAGTTTACCGCTAACTGTAAAAAGACTAGCCAAAATATGGCAGATAGTTACGGATTTAACCTTTTAAATGATTATCATGATGCTATACCTTTATAGAGCTACGCAGTCAATCATGGCATATACAGGGTGGACTTTTGAGATGGGGCAATAAGGGCAGGTAACTTAATCGTTGTCGCTACAAGAAAACGGTCTTACAAGACTTTTTAATTTAAAAAAAAAAAACTGTTCTGCATTCACAGATTTTGACAAAAATTACAGTCAGCAAGAAACTGGGCAATTTGATGCCGATCTATCCTGTTTCTTATAAGGATCAAAAACTCTATCGCACCAACTGAGGTTTGAGTACTAGAAAAGACAGTAATCGCAAAAATCTCCCCCTTTTCGAAGTAAATGAGACTGCGATGAGAGCAAATACAAAAATTTCATAAATTATTTCATTATTACATGGGACTGAATAGGGAACAAATGTAGCTGATAGTTATAGATTTTACCTTTTAAGTGATTATCAGCCCGGTATACCTTTAAAGAGCTATGCAGTCTATCAAGACTTAATATAAGAACGGGTGTTTTTAGTAAACTTTTAACAAAGCAAATAGCTTAGCGTTGCGACGACTGCTTTGCAAACCTATGTTCGATTCCCAACAATTTATATTTTTGTGTGCTTTTTTATACTATTAGATTATGATAGTTTGTAGAAAGTACACAGAAAAATATTAAGTTTAGGTCTCTTCTGTCATCTTTGGTTGTAATAAAAATAAGGTCAGATGACTGTTAATGAGACATCCCATGTGTTTACAATCTACTGTTATAATATTATTTTAGTGAAAGCTGTTCGTCAGGAAGAATCTGTAAGAATGCATCAGTCAGTGTATCAGTTTTGTGCCATTAGGTAGTATTCGCAGGAAAGCAGGCGTTCATTAATTTATTATAAACGAAAATCTTCGCAAGCCATAGAAATTTATTACTGAAGGCTGCGGGTTTCGACATCAGGACGAGCTGCTTCTCATACGGACAACTGTATGTCGCGTGCTCCCGCGTCACCAGTCCTGACTCTCTTCATATTTTGGCTGCTGAGACCAAAACTACAAACGTAGTATGCAGAAAAGTTTTATAAAATGTGGCTGTTACTTTTGTAAATTGTGGTGTCTTACTAGTTCCATGCGAACGAAGTCTTGGGCAGAAGGTAGTTAATAATAAAAGGTAAAAATCGAGTTGTGTTCCACCTCGGTGGCGGGTGACATGCGTGGCGGGCCGTGGTCCCGACTCACGTACACAGCCAGGAAAGCATCACACGTTCCGCCCTTTGATTGGCTCGGCGATGTTTGAATACTATCTAATACGAGGCGGATGTTAGAAGATGGGCCTTCAAATTCCTTTACGTAATAAAATACCTATAAATAAGCAATTATTATTTTAGTCTCACGTCTTCTTACTTGAAATTCGAACCAGAATTTTTAATTTCCAAATTTCAAGGTAAATAAAAGTGACAAAAAACGTTGGAATTTATTAAATGACAAAATTCAACTTGAGGTGAACAAAAACATCAAATATGGAACATTTCCCGTGAAATCTTTTTATTTTGTCAAAGTAAAGAAAACGTATTAAGGAAGAAGCTAAGATAGTTTGAAGTTAAAAGAATTTCTATAAAGGAGCTCGAGCAATTAAGTAGGTTTTCCATCTCGGAAATTGAGTCTTTAAGCGACTTTTTAGCTTTCACCAAGTGCTTGGGAAGTGCCGTTAAAACGTACTAAAAATCTGTCGTTGAATGTTCCCGAAGACGATTTGAGGGTAGTATGAAGAATTAATTATGTATGAGTGAAGTTGAGAGATATTGTCTTGGGTGAAAGTACCTCAGCAGCCTTTCATACTTGAGAGTTCTAAGGACTTAAGTGTTGTCAAGGGGATCTACAGCAAAAAGGTATTGTACTTGACTAACAACAGCTTACTGCTATCTTTTAACTTGAGTGAAATGTTTCGGAACTTTAATAATAAGTACGAGTATTATTATCCAGGACGACCCGCCCCTGCTTCGCACGGTTTTTACGACTTATCAAAACATCGAAACTATTGTATTTAAGTTTAATGTAATTTTATACATTCCGGAATAAATTCTCGTCGTCGTTTAGAAGAACAACGTAGTTACATTATGCAGACATAAAAACGATTTTATTTTATAATAATATTATATAACATTGCTCAACATTGCTTATCTATAACATCAGATATGTAACCAAACCATTCTTCAAACATTTTAGTTGAATACTCGTATGACTGTGTTATTATTGCGACATGCAGGCTAAAATTACCCAATTAAGAATTGTCAATTTCCTATTGTTGGACCAGGAGACCAGAAACTGTCAAGAAGTTTTCTGCTTTAAACAAATGAATGTAGATAACAGCTTGCTTGAATAAATTTAGTTGCCATATTTATGTACCCAGCAGTACCTAATATGCAGAATCTGGACGGTAAATGTAAATGATGTTTGTACCCGTACCGTGTACGGTAATTATTTAATTATATGACCTGTTGTGGGACCCCGGGGAGGCGGGTTCAGGCCAGTTCAGGGTCTACCTTATGAAGGTACTGTAGTTACATTATTACCAGTAAAATAGGGATATTTAGGAGAATATAAATGAGGTTGGATACTAAATAAGAGTACTATTTTATGTTTTTTAGACCTTTTAAGGTTAATAAGGCATAGAAGCTTGATAACCATGTTCCACCTGCAGAATATGTGATGATTCTCTATTGAGCTTTTTGTTACATGCCATGTCAATTTACAAAAGTTAGTTTGCAAGCTAAGGCCTTAAATGACGTGTTGTTAATAGAACAAACATTTTAGAACCATGTAAATTTACAACGACCTTTAAAATAAAACTTAATTTGAACGAACATGCTGAAATTAATTATTGTTTTCAGTGAATATAAGTGTTTTCTTTAATACTTTCCTAGCACCTACTACTAGGTTTGTTTCAGATTCAAATGGCGGGTTTTTCAACTATTTAATCCCTTAATTAAATTAATTTGTGTCTATCAAACAATATTGAAATTTTT
Source organism: Griposia aprilina (assembly GCA_916610205.1). Lineage (NCBI taxonomy): Eukaryota > Metazoa > Arthropoda > Insecta > Lepidoptera > Noctuidae > Griposia > Griposia aprilina. The sequence goes on along the minus strand of OU744290.1, from coordinate 1,621,468 downwards.
TTTTTTTTTTTTTCCTATTTGGCAGCTCGTAGTTGTGACCACTAAGGTCCTGGCTACTTAACCGGGCAAACCTGTGGGTGCCTTAAGCTACTAACTTAAAGCCTCCAGCCAGGGGCGAAAAATACTTAAATTTAGGTGACCGCACGCTAAGGGCACCCCCTGTGGGGTACGAACCTCGGCTTAGGGCGTCACTGAGGGGAGGGCAGCAAGATGGGACAGGCTGGATCTAAATTATATTATTATTAACTGGGGAATTTAAAACTACAGGCTCAGCTACGGCGCGGGCTGGCGCGTCGTCGAGCAAGGGTCGGGGGGGGGGACAATTACGTCGGGGGCGTCGCGTAGGACCTCGGCGGCGAGGTCGGAACGATGGCGGTCTGTGTTTGTGAACTGTACTGGTGGCCCTACTGCTCTCCTGGAGGAGGGTTATGGGGTCATCGGGGTCGGACAGGGCATGCCTTGGACGGCGGGTACGACTAATGCGGGAGGGGGCATATCTGGCAGCCTCGACAACCAGAGGGTTGCGATGTGAGGCCGCGGAGTCGAAGAAGCGCTTGGAAATGCGCTTCATGAACTGACGGATAGTGGGGATTTTAAGGTCGAGATGGAGGATCTCGTTCCGAACGAACCAAGGGGAGCCGGTTGCCCTACGGAGGAACCGGTTTTGGAGGGTCTGCATCCTATGGATGTGGTGGGGTTTCGAGTGTGCGAAAACCACGCTCGCGTAGGTCATGATTGGTCGAATGCACGCTGTGTAAATGCGCAATTTGCACTTGAGTGACAATTTGCTGCGTGCATTCAATAGGGAGTGGAGTCTACCGAGAGCGAAAGCGGCGCGCTCACCGAAAGAGAGTCTATGGTCTAGAGTGACACCCAAGTATTTGGCTCGCTTCTCCCAAGGGATAGGCTTGCCGAACATGGTGATCGGACGGGGAGGGGTGGGGTTGAGTCTCGGTTTCGAAAATAGAACCGCTTGACTCTTATCGGGATTGACTTCGATTCTCCACTTCCTAAACCAGTCACCGAGTTGGTTGACTGTGGTTTGGAGAGTGCGAGATATCGCGTCGGGGCTTACGCCGGTGTAGTAAATGGCCGTATCGTCTGCGAACAGAGGCAACTGAGCCCTTTTACTCTTGGGGATATCGCTGGTGAAAAGCGTAAAAATGAGAGGGGCGAGCACGGAGCCCTGAGGGACTCCGGCGCGAATGGGACGGGGGGAGGATAGCGCTCCTTCGATGCGGAATCGGAAGGTGCGGTTCGACAAAAAGTCTCGCAGGATGAGCACGAGACGATCTGGCACTTTAAGTTGGTATAGCTTATATAATAAGCCATTGTGCCAGACTTTGTCGAACGCTTTCGCTAATATCGAAGAAAACAGCACCCGTCAACGAACCACGTTGGAAGCCAACGCTTATGTGTTCGACGATACGGTGGACCTGTTGGATGCACGAGTGTTGGGTTCGGAAACCGAACTGCTCGTTGGGAATGAGACCTTTCGTCTCGGCATAGTCTCTGAGACGCTTATAAATAAGCCTCTCATAGATTTTGCCGATGACATTGAGGAGACTGAAGGGGCGGTAGCTGGAGGGAGCGGATTTAGGCTTGCCCAGCTTGGGAATGCCGATGACAGTGGCCTGTTTCCACGCTTGGGGGAAGATGTTATTGCTCATGGCACCATTGAAGATGGTGGTCATTAGCATGATCAGGTGGGCAGGGAACAGTTGGAACACCTTATTGGTCATTCCATCAGAACCGGGGGCTTTACGGGGCTTAAGGCCCTTTATGAGCTCTTGCACTTCGTCGGGGGTGACGGGAGGCAGAGGGCACTCGGGGTCTTCTACGGGGGGGAGGGAGGCTCTCCTTTCGACTTCGGCGTCGACCTCAGAGAGGTGAGCTTGGTCTACAGGTTGAGAGCTGGGCGAACATTGGGCCTCAAGACTGTCGGCTAGGCACTCGGCCTTGTCGACATCATCGAAAGCGATGGTATTGTCTGGGCGGATCAATGGGAGCATAGGGACTACTTCTCGGGATTTGAGTTTCCTCTGAAGCTCCCAGAATGCTAGGTGGGTAGGCTCTAGTTCGCTCAGCAACTTATCCCAGCCCGTTTCCCGATGCTCCGCTACACGTGTCCTTACAGCTCGCTGTAAGTAGCGCATATGGGGTCGGTTCGCGTCGCAGGGAAAGTTGCTGTACGCACGGACAGCCGCGTTCTTCTCAGTCATCAGTTCACGTACATCGTCCGGCAACTTCCAGCGACGGTCGGCCGTCGCTGGAACTTCCCTTGAACAATCGTTCAGGACTGATTGTACGTGTCCAGTGAATGAGTCGATCGCAGCCGTCGTGTCAGCGATAGAGTCGAAGAGGTCGGGGATGGAGTCTAGGTGGGGGGACGTGTTGGATTTCAGGCGTTCGCTTACTTTCCTCCAGTCCGTTACCACTTTTGTGGAGGGGGGTTGGTCGGGGTCGGGGAGGCCTACGCGAGGGGCTAGCTTAAGCACAACTGGTCGGTGGTCAGATGATAGTTCGTGTATCACCTCTATAGAATCCAACCGTAGGTTGATATTCTTTAAAAGTGATACATCGAGCACGTCAGGGGTATGGTCAACCGAGTGGGGGAAATGAGTGGGAGTCATCGGGGCGATGACATCGAAATTTAGAGGGGTGCAGATGTCGAACAAGTGTCTCCCTCGGGTAGAGATTCTGGTACTATTCCAGGCGTGATGTTTGGCGTTGAGATCCCCCGCTATGATAACGGAGTCACTCAGGCCGAGGAGTAAAGTCAGGTCGTCAGTCAAGAGTTGGAAGTTCTCTGATTGGTTCGTAGGGGGGAGGTAGACCGATACCAAGGTGATCGGTTGGTGGCCTGTCATGCCTAGTCGGTAAATGGAGACTTCTAGTCGTGAGAGGGGGGGCGGGTCCAAGGGGATGCAGTAGAGGGATTTTCTGTAGTAAATGAGGGTGCCACCCTTGTGACACCGAGTCCTGTCGTTTCGAACAACCCGATAGTTCGCTATCGACGGCGTTCGCATGTGGGGTTTTAGAAATGTCTCCTGTACGAGGAGGACATCGATCTGGTGGTCGCGGAGGAAGATACCGATTTCGTCGCGCTGACCTTGGATGCCATTGGCATTGAAATAACCTAACTTTAGGGATCGGGGTTTAAGACGCGAGAGGATTCCGTTATCCATTAGTGGGATTGGGGGAGTTCACAAATTACTGTAGCGCGTGCGTAATATCCGGGTACGCGTTATATATGCTCATATTCACATAAACCTACACGGGCACTCATGAAATGTCACAACCTAGGTGCACGGTTCCAATTGGTCGTTTCCTATTCAAGCAAGAAATTCCACGGTTACTCTTTTAAAAATAACTCTTACAAAACAATCACAAATAATTCTTACAAAACAATCACACGCGTTGCGGGCGCCTGGAACAAACTACGGCCGGAGTACTATTCTGTATGAAGAAGCAAAGCTTTACAACAAATTGCCTCGGAATATAAAAGATCAAAGATCCATGTATACTTTCAAAAAATCTCTAAAGAAACACATTTTAGCGGATTTAAAATTTTAAGCTATCTTCGAGTACTGTACTAATCTAAACTATTTTTGTTGTGTAATCGTCGCGTCGGTCGCCTAATATATTCTAATTAAAAATAAGTTTTTTCTCATATAAGTGAATGTAATTCGTTTTGAGAAATAAAGTTCTTAAACCATAAAATGAGTGGCTTTTACAATGCTTTCAAATTAGTGTTAATAGGTATGGGAGGTCAGTGTAGGCCTGTTAACAACTAACAGGTACTCAATAAAATAGAAAAAGGTCTGCAAATCTACATTCTACAAGTTAGGCGTACAACGTTCTCCCATTCACAAAATAAAGAAGAATTTATATAAAATATAAAAAAGTAATAAAAATAAAAGCCTATTTAAAGCAAATGACATGATTGCCATTGTAACTGCAACAAATCTGAATTAAAATCCTGTCTAAATTTAGTTTCTAGAAACTCTAGCGGCCATCCTCTAGCCTTTAGTCAAATCTTCCATAAATAGCTTATACATTCTAGTTCACACAGCGGAACACCAAAGTTGCCGCCAGTTTCCTAGCGCGTGAACGTTAACTCTGGAAATAACTAAATATTCATCGTCTATTGCCTTCGCTAAGTTCTAGTAAATTTTAATGTATTTGCCTGACTGGTTTCTAATGTATAAAAATGTATGTATGTATCTGAATTCCTTGAATGTTTGACCGGTGTAACATAAAATTAATGTATAGAAACTTAGTTATATGATTATTTTGTAAGTATTTAAATAATACTAATGCTTTAAAACTGTGTATTAATTAGTGTAAAACCCAAGCTCGAACAACGATATTAATATTGTGTTTTTGTTAGTACAACATAGCGACGATGGCCACTACAATAACAATATTTTATCATAATAACTGTTGAATATTTTTTACTTTTTTTAAAGCACCATACTAGATTTCAGCAAGCGAAATAGGCTTGCTGCTAAATGCTATGCTGCAGCAATTATAATCCTGATGACTAAAATTGTTCATAGATTATGAAATTCAACCCTAATGAACTACTAACTCTAACTGTACTAACTTATACCAGTGGTAGTATCTGATTGGACTTCCATTTCCAATGAAACTAGATTTCTCGAGCTGGTAATTTTGAAATCAGTTTTTCTTCTTCTTACATCAACTTACAGCTTTTGTGGTAATATTAAAAGGTATGGGCATACTTCTTCCATGTTCTACGCTGGCAAGATAAAATTAAGATAACTTTACATACCGTGATTGAAAGCCGTGCCCAGAATCATTGACAGATACAACATATTCCTCGCTGTTTGTTACGAAACAAGTTGTTCATTATTATTGTTCGAATTATTTGAAAGTTTTTTTAAATCATAATTTTTAATCAATTTCTGAGATTATAAGTACTCCAAAATACAATAATAATCAGTTTCCTAGTTGATTTTCAACAGTACGAAAGCAGCACAAATAGCTTAGTTAACAAGTAACTTCAACTTGTATCGGAAGTTACGCTCGTAGTCTAAACATAAGCTTAGTTTGTGAATATTGCAGGATTCGCTGCATCGCTGTATTGAGTATTGAGATTCACAAAACGTTTACATTAGGTGATTGAAATAACTAGTTTCAGTTTCTAGGTACCTATTATAAACTTACTTAACAGTCGTATTCATACGACTGTTAGGTAAGTTTAGGTTTAGGTAGTAAGTCAGTCATGACTGACTGAAGACGGAAACTTGTGGAACACATGCTAAATAGACAAAGGCGGATATAATTATCCTGTTTTCCCCAAAAGGATTATAGGCAGAGTAGTATAAAATGTAATCTCACAATTTTTGCCAGTTATGTTTTTAAGTCACATCCTACATCCTATTGCCATCAACTGGGCATTTAAAATCTAGACTCCGGTAACGAAAAAAAGATAAATTAAAGAAAATGTTATTATCTATATAAATCAAAATCAATGTTTATTTGTTTGTCATCTATGGAGTTCAAAAGGCTGGACCTATTTTGATGAAAATTTGGTGAGTTTTTCTACATACGCTCGCGCAGGTTTCGGGGTAGGGTAGGGGTAGGACACCAGTCGAACGAATTCGCGCAGGGCAGTTAGTTAATTATACAACCCAATAACACTTTTTCCGACCTGGAGATCGAACCTAAAATCGTATGATCAGCGGTTCCGCTTGTGCCCACTAACTAGCTGGACTAGCGAGGCAGTCTTATAAATATTATTTTTTACAAGAGAAACCCTTACTCTACGCAACCGGACAATCCCTACAATGACTACATTTCAACTACTGCTTTTCTTCCATTACCAAATTACCTTTTTTTCTTCTAAATATTCTTTCTCTTTGTGAACGACCACTCGAAGGCGTTTGATTAAGCTGTCCAACGAACCTTTGTACTGGTTTGCGGTGGCTAGCCATTTGACTGGCATCAAGTTTCGTTCCAAGATGGAAGGTCAACGAAGAGCTTTAAATAATTAACGTTGGACTGTGCGGGGCATTTGTTTATTAAACTTCGAGTCCATTGTTTTATAAAAGATTTTTCTTTGTTGATTTTGAGATAATTATGTAATGGATATTTTATAACATAACATCACATAACATAACATCACGCCTGTATTCCCAGAAGGGTTAGGCAGAGGTGTACCTATAGCACACCCACATTTCGCCAGTTATGTTTAAGTCCCATGTAATAGGGGGCGAGCCTATTGCCATCAACCGGGCACAAATCCAGACTCCGGGCTGCTACTGAGAAATTCCATATGGAAAACCCCAATAACACTTTGTCCGACCCGGGAATCGAACCCAGGGTCTCATGCTCAGCAGTAGCGCTTGCGACCACTAGACCACCGAGGGAGTTATGGATATTTTATCTTTGGGGTTAAACAACAAACAAAATCAATTCTCTTACTTTAGAATGTTCAAAATGTAGTATCGGTTTAATTAAAGTTGTATACTATTTTATTACCCACCACTGGCTATTTTGTCTCGTTACAATGTAAGTATAATGGAAAATACTTGGTTGGCATTAAACCAGCTAGAAGAGGACAACAAAACAGGTTTACTATACCGGATTTAAATTGCTTTCGATTATAATTGGCAATTAGTTGGCGTGAACACTGTGTACCTACGTGTACGTGCATTACAATACAGTGTGCACGGAATACTGAATAACATTGGCAGAGAGCGAAAGTATGTTACAGTAATAAAATGAAAACTAGGTTGTGAAATTCATGGACACAGTGCTTCCTTAATTGGTGTAGTGTACCGACATAATAAACTAGCGCAGCGGCGCACGCTCGCAGAGTGGTCACCTTCTTGCTGGCGCCCGAAAGCTTTAGCGGACTTTAGCACGAGGCTTTTTATTATGGATAGACCAACGAAAGAATGCTTTGTCGCTGTTTACACAAAAATCATTTTGAAGAGTGGAGATAGAATGTACATTGGCTCGTCATAGAAAGGCTTTTAAAATATTTTTGTATGGTCACTCTTTTAAGACAATTTTTGAAAGATAACCCATGTTTAGTTCCACAATAACTCCTACCCAATCTTATGCAAACTCAGCAAAATATAATGCCACGAACAGAAGCTAAAATCCATTGTCAAGGTCTCAAAAACCCATGCATCATCAGACCGAAGAAAATCTTTTCATTTTCGATACGCACGGGAAAGCCTCTTGAGTTATGGTCGCGGTATACATACGGCCACCGTCCGGGCACCATCCGGCTACCGTCCGGCGACCGACCGGTGTCCGTTATCGTCCGCACCGGACAACGACCTCGGCAATTTATTGCTTTATCTTCGCTAGTTTTAATATTCGCGCGCGGAGAAATTTATCGTTCTCTCTGGCGGCTATTTCCTCCTCGATTTTGGTGTGTTTGAAAGTTGTTCAGTGGAGGGTGTAGTGTAGGCCTTTGCCAGGTTTGATCTAGAAGTGGAATAACAATGTGTGATTTATCAGCAGGTCTGCTTCTAAATCTTCACTTATTACCCGACTACGGCAAAGCCAAAGGAGGTTTATGATTTTAACAGGCTATATAATATGTATGTATATCGCACATCGGCAACAAGAGTCACAACACATAAAAATACGAGGAACCACTGTACTTTAACGCCCGGCCCTTTTTTATAGTAGGCATTATTTTGGGCAGAAAATACCCTTTAAGAGTAAATTTGAAAACCCCGAAGTGCGCAAAACCATACCTATAGTTTTGCGCACTTTGGGGTTTTAAAACGGTCGATTTTTATAATATTATTTATTATAACAGTGAAGGGGATAGTGGGGTCATTGTTCGCTTGCTTCGCTCGCTCACTAGACCCCGCTATCCTCTTCGAACCTAACCTGCCCGAGTCAGAGAGCCCCAAGTCCCGAGCTCGCTACGCTCGCTCTTGCATCCTAAGTTCTCCTAGTAACAATGCCATTTTACTAAGTCGAGATGTGTTAAATGTGTATTTTATGTTGGTTTGATGCATAGTGTAATAGGTTCGGGCACTTTCGGGACGCCATAGTGTAAACCAATCGTTGTTGCTAACAGTAGTACGATAGACACATTGGACTGTGAGTATATACAGTACATGAATATGAATATTTAATAAAAATAATGAAGATGGTGTGTGTAAGTATAAATTATTTTCTATTTTTTATTATGATCTATTGTGTTGTGTAAAACTATTAAGAATTCTAAGGAAACTAATACATAATTTAATTTCAGATACACATACCTTGCCAGTAAACGCTACAACTCCTTCAACTGAAGATGATTTCATCGAGGATAGTGATGATAGCGCCAAAGATCCCGATTTTGTTATTGGTCGTGGTATGCTCAGAAGAAGCTCTTTTTGTAATAGTCAGGATGAAGAAATAACTGGTAACTTATCCTCTGAATCTAGAAGTCAGCAGGAAGTACAGTCACCAAAAGAGGTAAGTAACCATGGTCTTCGGATACAGTTAAAGTTTAGTAAGAAACTGATAGATGTTTTCGAATTAAATTTAATTTGAAAATGAACTGTTGGTTTGACCGTACATCAAATTAATCCGGTTTTGAATTACGGCTTCACCTAATTTAAATTCAGAACACATTCCTAATTCTACTCCAATTCAAAATTCAACACTTCTGGATAATAGGTAATTATGACTCCGATTCGTCTTCTTTAAGAGAGAAGCGCCAGGGTAGCCTGCGAAATTCAAATTTTGTTACGTTTTTTGCAATTTGCAGGTCACTGTCAGGTTGTATTTTGATTAAAATATGATTCGCGACCATAACAAATATGGCTTTACAGAATTATAATCATTAGAATCAGCAATAAGAAGGTTCCGCCTTAAGCTCATCTACTAGCTCCAGTTCGTCCATAAGCTCTAGTTCGAACTCCAGTACTTTGCGCTCAAACTCCGCTATATTACCATCAAACTCTAACGCCAATGTCTCATCCCCACTTTAAGCAGTTTCTCTTCAAGGCGAAAGGGAACCTGAATCCAAACATTAATCTAATCCTATCATTAGTAATATATCTTTAATTAATAACAAAACGAATGCACCAAAAAAAGGGAAATAGCGTTTATGTTGAAGAGAACAGTGGTTGAGTAATAAAAAATAAAAATAAAACTAGGAATTTAGGTGAGGCGTGTATTTCAAGAAATAAGGAAAGAAAATCAATACCTGCTAGATCAATGTTGCCGCCATGAAATGAAAAGAATAATAATTAAAGTGTACCCAAAAAATAAATGAAAGCTGAAACTGGCCGACATTACTTCACAGTGGAATTTTATTCATAAATCTATTAAAACTACTAAATCTATTAACCCTAAAGTTAGATTTACTGCTAAAGAAAAACCAAGACGAGACAACCACGCGTTTTATTTAACATTCAATCAGGAAACAATTCGCGTCTGAAAACTCTTAAAAAAAAATACACTAAGCATTAATGACCGTGTCATTCCTACGGTTATTAAAAAGGGAAGATGGATTTTTACAGCAAGATCTAAGAGGTTAACACGGTCATCACCACACAGTAGATGATTCTATAAAACCAGGGGTTAAAGATCATATTAGCTCAATACCTAGGATGGAGAGTTATTACATTATGAAAAATACAACACGAGAATTCATAGAATATGGTAAGATACTTGCAGAGTTTTATAGAGATTATTAAAAGGATTGTGAATCAAAACAGCAACCTTACGCTAATATTCAAGAATCTTAAATAAAGACTTTAACATAAGTCTTTTACTAACTAGAGAAAGACCGCTGCAAACTTTGTGCAAGTTATGAAAATGCCTATTCAAAACATTTAGAATGAAATAAAGAATCAAGAAGAGAAAAAGAACGTGATAAAGGAACTATTAGGCCAGATAATGTAGTCGCTGTATAAGACTTACAAGGCGTCTTGCAGCTACCTCGTGGCAACATCTCAATATATTTATTATTATAAGTTATAATCTTAACTTAAGAGCGGGTAGTAACCAAAATTGCCTATCTTCAATTTGATTTTTCATGAAATTAATAAGACTTGGGTATAAAATAAAAATAATATGAGTAACTAAATGATATTTTCAAACTTTTTGTGGAACAGAAACACAAAATGTTAAAATTTTCTCGATAAAACATCATCACGAAGTTACCTCTAATTTTCTCGTATTTTCAATTTGTACTTAACATGCTAATGACTATTAGGATAAAAATTAGATGAATATTTGTATTAATACAAGGCGAAAAAAAATGTGAAGGCGTTTTTTGAAATTCCTTTTATTTTTAGATTTATTACGACTACAAGCTTTATGCACTTACGACATTTTTAGTTGGTGGAAGAAGTCGTCTTCCATCGCAAGTTGCGGGAACTTCAAGCATATTTTTGTTTCACAAATCAGTCGCCGTCGCTCTGTTGAGACGAGAGGACTGCGCTTGAATTTTCGGCTGCTCTGGGATATAATTTATTTGCGTAAATAATATTTTCGTAATTTATCACATTGTAGGAAAGAGACGGTGAAATATAAAACATGAAAAAAACCATAAAACCACTTCCGAAACGATTATTAAAATCGTTAAGAATTGATAAACTAAATAAAACCGCGGCTAAACCATAAAACAAAAATATTATAATAATTCAATGTTGATATTTGAAAACTCAAGATGACATAAATTTTTTGACAGATTTTTGACTAGTATAGTACAACTAGCGCCATTGTTCTGCATTTCGGTAGATTTTCTTGCGGAGAAAATTTACAACATAGAGTTCGTGCTGGAGATTTTAGATCTTATTGCAAATAAACTCAAGATCCAAATTCGATTACTCCCACTTTCGTTGACAAGCTCCGTCTAAGGGGAACCTTAGACGAACCATTTCGACCAATTTTTTTTTTGTGCTGGCAACACTGGTAGCCGGTCGTCAAAAAAACGATCTCTAGGCTAAGTATTTTAGAAAATTAATAATATTAGTGTATTCATGTTAAATTAGTGTAATATAGTCTTACCTAGTTATTAAGTAGTATATCTAGTGACTAAACAGTGTTTTTTGTCGCGAGAACTTCGCACAAAGGATATTAAACCGGCTGTCAACTCAACCAACTCAACGGTGACGGAATTCAAAATATCATCAATCCCGGGGAGTATTTTGTTTTATTTAAGTTATTTTAAATAATATTTACAGACCACAGAACATCACAAAATACTGCTCAGGTCTCTGAGCTACGTCCATCACACACTGGCACGGTTTATGTCTCCTTTTGCTTGACAACTAGTGGAAGCAAAATCGATGACGAAAACATTCGCTCAGACAATAAACACTACATAATTTACTACACAAAAATAGGCTCAATAAAGCCTAGTGATTATTTATTCATCTAAAACCTGTAATGAGTCAAAAACTTGTTATTGTCAATCAAGTTTCTTTGTATCATAATAATATAGTAAAAACAGTGTATTCCTTGTAGCTTCACTTCTGTTTAACATTTCCATCTAATTCCTTATTAACTTCAACTAATTGTAATATCTATTTTTTAACAATTCATTCATTTTTTTTTTTTTTTTTTTATATTATTTAAAAATTCAATTAAATCGAAAGAACGAAAAGACATCATCGGACTGTCTGTCGAGCACACCATTGAATTGTCCTGTGTTGAGCTTGATAAGCATGTTATAGTATGTGTATACAGACCTCCAAGTTACCAGAATCTATCTGTGTTTGATTCTGTAATTGAAGATGTGTTAAAGAAACTTAGTACTAGTAGTAAGTCAGTAATTATATGTGGAGATTTGAATATTCATTTATTGGAAAATAACTCGAATACTGTTAGATTATTGAGTCTTTTTGGGTCATTTGATTTGTCAAATGTTTTTATAGAACGAACCCGAGTGACAGCTTCTTCTGCCACTTGTATAGATAATATTTTTTGTAATTGTGATTATTTACACAAACAAATTGTAAATAAGTTGCCATCTGATCACAGTGGCCAAACAATAACATTTTGCTCCTACATGTCTTTACAAAAAATTCTAATAAGGTTTAGGCCAATTACATGTAAAAATTTAGAGAAATTAAATCATTCTTTGGCCAGGACATTATGTGACAAAAGGTTTAATAATATAGATGACCCAAATGAGTTCTATGCCGAGTTCTTTTCACTATTAAACACTCAATTTAATAACACTTTTCCACTAAAGACTAAAACTATTTACACAAAGTTTTTATTTAGTGATTGGGCGACGCCAGGTATTCGTCAGAGCAGGGAAAAAGTTTTTAACTTTATGCTCTAAAGCAACATATGAATAATACAAGCTTTCATCAGTATATTGCAAAATATTCAAAAACTTTTAAAAGTGTGTGCAAAATAGCAAAAGCTCTTTATATTAGCAATAAAATAAAATCAGCTGATGATAAAATAAAAACTACCTGGCAAATAATAAATAATGAAACAGGCAGGAAAAAACAGCGTAATACAGAATTTAATTTAGAGACTGCACATGGCCCCATCAGCTCAGATGTAGAAATGGCTCAGGAATTTGAAAACTTTTTTAGTAATATTCCATTTAAAACTACTGAAGCTTTAAATTCATCTCCCTCGCTTTCTGCTGCCTTACTTAAATAATGTAAAGGCATGCCCTTTGGAGTTTAGGTTTCAGCATACAAACCCCCAAGCTGTTATAAAAGCTTTTAAAGATCTTAAAACTAAATCAACAGAGGATCTCTGGGGAATGTCTGTCTGATCTCTTATCGAAACTATTGCGCCCTATTTAGCTTTCATATTTAACACCAGTGTAGACCAAGGAGTCTTTCCGGATCTTATGAAACACAGTAAAGTAGTTCCATTGTTCAAATCCGGTGATAGCAAAGAACCAAACAATTATAGGCCTGTGTCAATTCTACCAGTTCTCAGTAAGGTGTTTGAAAAGTTAATGCTTAATCAAATGTTACGTCACTTTAATAAAAATTCCATCTTTCATGAACAACAGTACGGTTTCACCAAAGGGCGTTGTACCACTGACGCTGGTGTCACCCTAATAAAGAACATTTTTAACGCCTGGGAAGAAGCACAAGATGCTATTGGAATCTTTTGCGACCTCTCTAAGGCGTTCGATTGCGTAAACCATGAGACACTTCTGCTGAAACTAGAGCACTATGGGATTAGGAATACAGCTCTTGATTTACTAAGATCATACCTGAAAGATAGAAAGGTTAAAGTTCAAGTAAACGGCATGAACTCATTAGGGTCTGAAATGACAATGGGCGTTCCTCAAGGTTCGATATTGGGTCCATTCCTCTTTTTAGTTTACATTAATGATTTAACCCAATTACTGCAGAATCAACCGAAGATGGTGTTATTTGCAGATGACACATCATTGATTTTTAAAGTTGGCCGACGGTCACAAAATCTTGACGACGTGAATAATTCCATTCTTCAGGTCCAAGAGTGGTTTATGGTAAATAATTTGGTACTAAATGAAAAAAAAAAACCAAATGCATTAGATTTCAATTACCAAATGTTAGAAGTTGCGAATGTGACATCATATTGAATGGAGAAAAACTAGAATTTGTTAATCAGACGGTTTTCTGGGAATCACGCTAGACGAGAAATTACAATGGGGACCCCAATAAAATAAGTGATAGACATAATTTTAATACTAGAAATAAAGATAAAATAGATCAACCATTTTTTAGATTATCTAAAGTACATACATCTCTTATGGGGTACTGTGTTAAATGTTACAACAAAATACCTTGTGATATATTGCAATTAAATGAAAGAAAATTTATAACTCATATTAAAAGTATACTTTGTAATCAAGCATATTACAAATTAGAGGATTATATCCTAGATAAGAATGCTTGGAAACATGCTGGTCCTGCTCCATAGGACAATCTAGAGTCTAGACAAAATCAAACTGGTTGCTAATTTAATTGTATAATTTATAATTTTTATGATATTGTTTTTTACATTATGTAACTACTTTAACTCACACACTAAATTATTACTTGTTATTTTTTTTGAAAAATCATCTACTTCTCAATATTTGTAAATATGTGAGCACCATGTATCTATCTCATAATTAATTTACCTGTCATGCGTTATATTTAATTATTTTTACCTATTGTTGTATAGTAATTTTATTCTAGGTGCATCGTCTTCACATATAATTATTATGTATACATAATATTGTAAAACATTTTTAAAAGAGTAATGTAAGTAGTAGCGATTTGACTTTGACTTTGACTTTGACAACCCCCGAATCAAGATGAAACTCGAAATTTAACATATAAGTAGGTTATTGGTCTAATAATATTAGTGCAGTTAGGCGGCTTGCTTTTTAAAGCTAAAGTTTCAACAGTTACAAAAGAGGAACCTAATAAACTTTTGACTTTCGATGCCACGCATTTATGTACGAGTATATGCCAATTATTTTGTCGGTAAAGCCGACTAATGTACTGTTTGTTCTAAAATTGGCCTATGTTTCACAAATGTTTTCGGCGAGGACTTTGTTCTACTCGCGCCCCGCGCAGGATACACAGAATAAATTTTATATAGGTTTTCACGGTTTTCATGACACATGCCATTTGACTTTGCACAATACAGTGCAAAATCCACCATACCAAAATTATTTTTTACTTGGTAACACGATTGTTAATTGACTTTGCACGATCCTGCAAAGCAATATCCTCAATATACCATTATATTTTTTACTTGGTTAACACTGTTTTCCACGAAGATTTCATGAGGTCCAACTTGTAGAAGGCCCTTAATAAAATTTGGTTACATTGGAATTTGAACTTTGTCACGTCAGCATTGAGTTTCTAGTTCCAAAACATGACTATGATCTATGATTCTGAATTCAAGCTTAGTGTATAGTATAGGCAAAATATATAGATGTTTTTCCTACTGAAGACTTTCATTGAAAATAAAGGGACTGGACAATGATCATATTTCGTTTAAATATTGTAATTGAAAAACCATTCGAGGATTAGAGTTGCTGATCACAGCGGTCCAACAAATTTCCTTAGATGATTGCTATTTTAGTTTAATTGATTTCATTTTCTCAAAGTAAAAAAACGGAAGGTAAGTGATGCGATTATAATTATTCGATTTCATATCGTCAAAAAAGCAAGTTTATCGAGTTTGTTTTTATCATCATGTAGGTAGTATCATAGTATCTCAGGAAATAGATAATATTTCTATTGCTGATTCTTATACATGTACTCCGGATCTATGCCGAGATTTTGAAGGACAGTGCGTTTGGGGTTTTCGTATTATACATATAAACATCAGGAGTATAAAAAAGAATTTAGATCAATTTGTTGCCATGTTAACACTAACGAAAGTTAAATTTGATTTTATTATATTAACAGAATGCTGGTTGCGGGTTGCGGGTTATATCCCTGTCTTACAGGGCTATACTTCGCATTCTACAAGCAACAACCCAATAAAAAACGACGGCGTCGTAATTTACGTCAAAGACACAATTAAATGTACCACACATGAACCCTTATTTTCGGATGCCAACTGTCTATTAACATGCTATAATAACACAGCTATAATAGCAATTTATCGTTCTCCATCTTATTTAAACCCAACTAACTTCTTGTCTAGTTTAAATGATACTATAACATCCGTTAAATCTCAAAACAACATCCTGCTCATCGGTGATCTTAATATTGATATCAAACACGGAAACAATGATCATCATTCAGACGATTAGTTAACGTTAGCAGCAATGCACGGGTTATTGCCTGCCCACAGTCTCCCGACAAGGATAAACAACTGCCTGGATCATGTCATGATGAAGACTAAATCGCCTGCAAGGGTTCTTGTGCTGGACACCCACGTTACTGATCACCTTCCCGTAGCTGTTTTCCTAGGGACTAATAAAGCAACTACACCCCCACCAAAAAAACCTCTCTCCGATATGACTATGACGAAATAAAAAAGGAAATTAGTAATCATGATTTTACTCCTATTCTCAGCACCACCGACCCAGACCAAGCAACAAATATTTTAATTACCGATATTCAAGCTGTCATAATAAAACACACTAAGATTGTTCAGACTCCCAATAGAAAAACTATTAAAAAACCCTGGATGACTGCTGGCTTAGTACGATGCCTCCGAAATCGCGACAAAATGCACCGACGGGTCAGTAAGTCTCCCAACAATCTAATATTAAAAACGACTTACACACGGTACCGCAACTTTTGTAAAACTAAAACGTGCCTATGAAAAAGCAGAACTTAAAAAGGCAAATAACAACCCAAGAGCTACGTGGAAAATAATCAAATCAATCACGCACAGTAATCAACAAAGGCACTCTCCTAATGCCCTTCTACAATCTTCCGTCGCGCCTACCGTATCTGTTAATAATGCGAATACATTTTTTGTTAACGTTGGAACAAACCTTGCATCAAAATTTTCTACTGTCACACCCTCAGTTTATTCATCTTCTTCCTCATCTCCAGTTAACTCTTTGGTTATTCCACTGGTTGACGAGGTTCTTGTAATAAGCACTATTCATGGACTACGTAGTGACTGTGCAGTGGGGTGGGACAACATCCCAGCAAGTGTAATAAAACAATCTAGCTGCATTTTGGCTCCTCCCATTGCCCATATTTGCAACTGTGCCATCAATTCGGGTGTTTTCACAAAGGCTTTCAAGCGTGCTATTGTTCATCCAGTGTACAAAGGTAAAGCTAGGGACGACATTTCCAATTATCGGCCAATTTCGGTACTTAGCTCCTTATCTAAAATACTTGAACGGATTCTCAACACAAATCTGACAAAATTTCTTTGTAAAAATAAATTAATTGCTCAAAATCAATACGGATTTCGGTCAGGAATTTCCACAGAAGATGCTGTCTCTGATTTCACCAAAACCCTGATTGATAGATTGGATAGTCGCTTTAAATGCTATGGTATCTTCTTAGATCTGACTAAGGCCTTTGATACGGTGTCTATTCCCAGTCTGGTGGCCAAAATGGAGCATATGGGAATACGTGGTGTGGCTCTAGATATTTACAAAGATTATCTCAGAGGGCGTAGCCAATGTGTTAAAATTGATTCTTTTCTTAGTGACGAAGAATTCATCAACTATGGTATACCTCAAGGCAGTATCTTGGGTCCCACGCTCTTTCAAATATACATAAATGACCTCTGTCAACTCTCCCTTTCCCAATGTGATATTTTTACTTACGCCGACGAAACAGCACTATTGATATCCGACGTGACCTGGGACAGATCTAAACAAACCAATGAACTTACCTTGCGAACAATTATGGACTGGCTTTCCACTAATCTTCTGACAGTTAATATCTCAAAGACCAAAGTAATTCAGTTTAAACCTCCAAATTCACCTAAACCGTCAATGAACTCGGATAAAATAATAGCAAATATTTGTCACGACTCTTCTCCTTGCAATTGCAAGTGCCTTGATATGGTCCCAAGTATCAAATATCAAGGCGTTTATATCGACGAGAGACTGGATTGGCGCACCCATACTGATACTCTATGCTCCCGGCTTCGTAAACTAATTTATTTATTTAAAGAGCTCAGACATGCGGCCGACATTGAAACAGCATCACTGGTATACCGTTCTCTATGCGAGTCCATAATTACTTACTGCATCCCGGTATGGGGCGGCACCTTCAAAACAATGATGCTTATGGTGGAACGAGCTCAACGGGCTGTTCTCAAAGTAATTTATTTCCGCAAAAGGGACTACCCCACAGATCAGTTGTACTCCGAAGCCCAAGTACTAACGGTGAGAAAATTATACGTTCTTCGCTCTATTTTACGCCGACATTCCACGATGCCACTAGATAGCAAGCTATGTAATCGGCGGGATGGCTTTCTTATCTGTGAGTCTGTCCAATGTCGTACTGCACTTGCGCGGCGACACTATCGTGCCCAAAGCGCAGTAATGTATAACAAAATAAACAAAAATCTTTCAATTTATAAACTAACCCTACTTATAGTCAAGCAGACTCTTAAGCCATGGCTACTGTCGCTGAACTATGACGAAACAGAGAAAATCATCATATCTATTTCGTAATATTAAAACCCCTCCTGATAAATTCATTGAAACACACAAACACACACACATACATACACACACACATACGTACATACATACACACACACAAACATACACACAAACACTCGCAAACTCAATGCAGGCTTCTTTTAACCGTTTTTAGTTTAGTTTAATTAACTTTTTTGTTGTTACCATATTCTTTTTATTTTTTGTTAATCTTTTTGCATAAGATTCTGTAATATCTCCTACAGGGAGAGGGCACTGGCTCTTGTAACACAGGTATATCACCTAGCACAGGAGTCAGGGACTTCACACTATTTTGTAACCAATTTCTTGTAAAGATTATTATTATTATATTATTATTATTATCATGAGTATGTAGTATAGGACTTTGATGGAAGTGCTTTGCTTTTTAGCGTTCCGTGCCTCAAAGGGAAAAATCGAAACACTTATAGAATCACTTTGTTATCCATCTGTCTGACCCCTTTTCTGAGGAACGCGCGGGCGGTATCAAGTTGAAATTGAACTGTATTACTTTGGAGCTGTAAAAAAATCGAGCTTCTAAGACGTTTACTTAGAATCTTGGCATAAATTGTCATTCATTTCGCATATTTTGACACTCGCAAACAAATTAAAACCCTTAAGATACATCCGGTTGACCTAGAATCACGAAATGTGGTAAGAAGCAAGGTCTCACAGTACAAATAGGTACAGGAAAATATCTGGAAATCCTTCATTTGTAGTTATATTACATAATGTAGGGGACCATATTTTCTCAACTACAACGTTAAGTTTGTCTTTCAATTCGGAATCGAAAATTTTAAGGCCGTATCTTGAATTAACATTTACTCTTTATTTCATTCAAGTCGGTCTACTCTCCAATTTAACAACCCACCAGCATCGGTAACAGATTCAGGGACATACAATAATATTGAATAATATACCTACTTGTAGGTATATACACAGCAATCATACATCATGGTACATTGAATAGAGCGGTTTCATCTGATTATTTTGCGTATACATACTACACACAAGAGTCAAATTCAAATGCCTAGATATATGCCGGGCGAAAAGTTTCTGCTGGCGGGAAGGGATTGTGTTTTGTTTTCGTCGTGTTTGATGATAGGATGGTAGGCAAAGAGGTGCGGGTGAAACTTGATTTTTTTCTGTCTTGCTGCGCCCCCTTAAAGATGGGCATAGAATTTTAGCATAAGACTTTAGCATACGATATGGGCATCCAAACAAAATCTTAAAAAATTGGACGTGAAAATATTGAAGATAATGAAAGATGCACCTACAATATTATTTTATTAAAACTAAAATTATAAAACTTCGTTTAATCAGACAGAGTACTGAAAGGAGAATTGTCTCGAAAAAACAATTTGGGCGAGATAAATTTAAAACCAGCCTACAGAACAAAACGTAAAATAAAACCAAATACCTACCCTAATTAATTTGGTTGAAAGTAATCACATTTTTAATTCTATGAGTCGTTCTATAGATCAATTTATTTATTATTATATTTGGCCACTTTGGTAAGTCTATTTCACGTACCATTAAATGGCGGCCTATAGGCATAGCGGATATTAAGAGTTACCGAATTAATAAACAATTATGTCATGTAATTATGACATAAATCGTACAGTTACGAGTGACTCCGGTCATACGAAAACCGAAAGCAATTTTATTTTGTTACTATTGTCTTATTGATACCTTTTTAATTGTCATTTTTGTCGTAATTGTTAAGATATTGATTAGGTTCAGTCCTTTCATAGACCTCGGTTTTAACTATACATGGATGATCTACTAGAAAGAAAAACACTAGAAAAGTTTGATAGACGTTTTGTAGGTGTTCAGACTGTGTTATCAGAGTTCAAATACATTACTTAACTTGTTGGCATGTGTAAAAAATACAAAACATATATTATTGATAAGTTAAGCTGAAATCAGATACTAATGTAAGATGTAGTTTAAACATTTATTTTCTATTACTTCAAAGGCTTATATATCAATCCAATCTCAGTTCATATGTTATAATGCAACCTGCCCCATACATACAGATATACATAAACGCCTTTTTCCCATGGGGGTAGGCAGAAACTACAGAACGCCACCTGCTACGATCCTTACATACTCCTTTTGCCTCGTATACGTTCATACGAGTACATCTGGTCATACGAGTACACGCACGCCGGTTGCGAGTACTACGCACTACTAAGAGGATGTATCGTTATGTGATGTAAAATTAAATGATAAGGGTGTGGAGAAAATAAGTGAGTTCGTATATTTATTTATTTATTAACTTATATATGAAAAGAAGTTATGAATGTAAGAAAACAGTAACCAATTGGACAAAAACACTGACTTATGAAGACACGGAAGCACTTTTGGAGCACATAAAGTAGAAGATACACTCTCACTTACAATGTCATATATACTCTCTGATACACTCTCACATACACTCTCACCTACACTCTCTCATACACTCTCACATACTCTCTCACATACACTCTCTCATACAGACACCCTACGTACAGATATTCTCACTGGAATCATACTCTCACTAACATCCTTAATTTTATTGTATTAGAAATTTTAATTACCCACGGTTTTTTTACTAGATTAAGTTATGCTGTACTATGGAAGAGCGGAGTCTCCTAACACAGGCATTGCTTGCTTAAAAGGAGGCTCCAAACACTAAACCCTTTTTGTAAACTGAAGCATAAATAAATAAACTTATTATTATTATTATATTTGGGGAGTCTGTTTACATGGGATGGAAAGGTTGATGGAGATGTGAAAAAAAGAGTAAATGCAGGAGTAAATGAAGGAATTAAAGTGAATGGTGCTACACTTGCAATTGTGACCAACCTGGGGGCCAAGTCTACTAATTTACAAACGACACAATGGTCTCTGGATTGTTCGTTTTTGACAGATGTTGTATGGCAAATCTCTCAAAAACTAACAATGCAGAGACCATTGTGACGTTTGTAAATTAGTAGACTTGGCCCCCAGTTGATGTCCAAAACAGCACGACTGGCTGTTCACAATGGTGTGTTGGTGCCTACGCTTATGTATGGAAGTGAGTGTTGGGTGTAGCAAAAGAAACATGAAAGTAGAATAAATTCCCTGGCAATGCGTTCCTTGCGAAGCATTTTTGGTGTGGCTATAGGCTGAAGAATGATGTCATAAGGCAATGGTGCGGTTTAAAAGAAGATGTAGTGACAAAAATTGAAAAGAGTATGCTTAGATGGTTTGTTCATGTTGAGAGGATGAATGAAGAGAATTTACAATGCAGATGTGAGTGGAAATGCCGGGAGAGGACGTCCTAGGAAGACATATAGTGACCGTAGTGGTAATTTTCTTCAGATAGGTTAGGTGCAACCTGCCCCATTTTACTGTAAATACATCCTTACCTCTGATAAATTAATTGAATTTGTAAAATTGTCTATAAACCAGTCAAACGACATATTCACATATAAAGCTAGTAGAGATATGTACATAGAGCCAATTCCCGGCATCGAACGTGAGAGCGTGAGATCAGAATTAAATCCTTTTACCTTCGGGCATGTACCTAATAGTAATAGAGTCGGTTTTCACAGAAACCATAGACGAGGAGGAACCGTTTGTAAAACAATCTGATCTTTATCGTGGGGGATTTTGTTCCGGTTATTTAATATCGTAATTTGAAGTTTGTTTTGGTCATAATAAGAAGGCTTTTTGTTTGTGTGTGTTTTATGTATGGGTCGTCGTTGAATGGAAATAAATATAAGAAGGAGAGTAGTCTGCTTACCTCCCTAAAAACTGACATAAAACACTGCAAAGAACAGTCTGTGTACAAACAGGGTATTGTTAAAACTGTTGATAAAACTGTTTTGTCTTGAATTGAGTGTACGAAACATACATAATCATTTCACTCATTCCGTTCATGTGAACGAATCTTACGGTTCAGTCACCATTCGCAACCTGCCAATGTAACACGCGTTCATACATAATTATTATTGTACCTTGTGCATAAAACATTTTAATACAGTCCACTTTATACTTCTGATTTATGTGGTTTTATTGCCAGCGATCGCCACATTAAGCACAGCCTAAGCCCATAGTTCCTCATTGATACTGCTTAGCGAAAGTAAGCCTATTGACGATCCCATCTTCAAACTCAAAAACTCAAAGCATTTATTTCAATTAAACCATTTACAGGCACTTTTGAATTGTCAAAGAGTCGGTCAGTTAGTCAGAAAGTTGAAGCTAGTTGCCCATTGCAAAACGTAGATCTCTATGGAGAAGAACGGGCAAGAAACTCCAAGGACACTCTTTTTAAATCAAGATATTACAAAATCGTTGGTACATTATTCTTGTTGCTTCTATATGTGAGAACAATGTAAATAAAATAAAAATAAAATGTATATTAAAAAAGAAATCAAAATATAAGAATAATAAAAAATAAGCCGTGGCAGTTAGGAGATGACCAGTCTCAACTGACGGCGCCCGTTCACGAACATGACGCGTGGATCAGCACCATCCAGCTCAACCATTTTGTAGGGAACCGAATGATCCAACACACGTACCACTAACAGTGAGACATTTCAGTAAGCATGACATAGTCTCAACTGCCATGCTTTCAAGTCAACATACATAATAATGATATAATAAATGAATCCATGGTACTCACATTTACAAAATTGAAAAAATGCTTCTAAATTATACAAAACTATACTTTGCTATGTATTTGAGCGATGAATAAAATTTTACTACCAAAAGAAAATACCACCATTAAATATCTAGTGGAGTATTCAATATTAAAACAATATTTTATATAAAAAAAACAAACATTAAGATCTCAATGTCAGAAAAAAAAAAGGTAAAATAAAAAAGAAGTATCTCTTTCAAACAATAAAACTAACTAGTGCGCCGAAGTGGCTGTGGAGCAGGACCAGCATTAAGCCAAGCATTTTTATCTACGATATAATCATTGAACTTATAATATGCTTGTCTACACAGGGTGCGTTTAATGCATGTTTTAAATTTCTTCTCATTTAGTTGAAGAATATCGAGTGGTATTTTATTATAACATTTTACACAGTACCCCATAAAAGAAGTATGTACTTTAGACAACCTGAAACGTGGTTGATCTAATTTGTTCCTATTTCTAGTGTTGAAATTATGCCTGTCACTTATCTTACTAAAAAGATGTAGATTTTTTCGAACATACATAATGTTTTCATATATATATATATTGACAAGGTACCGTCATGATGTTAATTTTTTTAAACAGTTCCCCTAGAGATTCGCGTTTGCGGAGGTTGTAGATGCCTCTGACAGCCCTCTTTTGCAGAATAAAGATAGAATCAATATCTGCAGCCCGTCCCCACAGCAGAATACCGTAAGACATGATGCTATGAAAGTAACTAAAATATACTAGTCTCGCGGTATCCACGTCTGTTAATTGACGGATTTTCCAAACAGCGTAAGCGGCTGAGCTTAGCCGCCCTGCAAGTGATGTTAAGTGAGGACCCCACTGTAGCTTTAAATCAAGCGTGATCCCCAGGAAAACCGTTTTTTCGACGAATTCTAGTATCTCCTTATTCAATACAACGTGACATTTACTACTTCTAACATTTGGTAACGCGAATCTTATGCATTTAGTTTTCTTCTCATTTAATACCAAATTATTTACAGTAAACCAATTATGAATCTTAAGCATAGCGTTATTTACGTCGTCAAGCTCTTGTGCATGTCTGTTTATTTAAAAAAATAGTGATGTATCATCAGCAAATAACACCATTCGTGGTCGGTTTTTCAGTAAATGAGGTTAATCATTTATATATACTAAAAATAGGAACGGACCCAATATTGAGCCCTGCGGTACACCCATTTTGACCTTTAAGCCCAATGAATTCACACCGTTTATTTGAACTTGCTGCAGTCTATCATTCAAATATGATTTTACTAAGCTAAGCGCGAGTTTACCCAGTCCGTAATGCTCAAATAGGTCGCAAAAGATGCCTATTACATCTTGTGCCTCCTCCCATGCGTTAAATATGTGTTTTAATAATGTGACACCGGCGTCGGTTGTACAACGTCCTTTGGTGAAACCATACTGTTGATCGTGTAGGATGTTATTACGATTAAAATGATTGAGCATTTGATTTAACATTACTTTTTCAAATACCTTGCTGAAAACCGGCAAAACCGATACGGGTCTATAGTTATTAGTGTCTTTGCTGTCCCCAGATTTGAAAAGTGGAATAACTTTACTATACTTCATTAAATCTGGGAATACCCCTTGATCTACACATAAATTAAATATTAAAGCTAAATAGGGTGCAATTGTCTCAATAATAGATTGACAAACTTTAGTAGACAACTATCAATTTGTTTAGTTAATATATAAAAATCGCTCCTAAAATACCCAATTTTGGGAAATAATGTGCAGCACTAGAAGTCACAAACACTTTTAAACTACACCTTAAAAATACTTCAAAATAACTCTTTCTTTCTTTCTTTCTTGATGTTGGAAGTATTTTATTGTGTTACTGGAAGTACTACTTCAACGTTCCATGCGCTACGAGCGTAGCCGCGTAGGCGGCATTTCTCGGTTGCCACCACGTGATTTCAATGCTACGCCGTAGCGAGCTAGGGTGCTACGCGGTATGTGCTACAAAGTGTAGGCAATAAAATTAAGATGCCGCATACGATTGCATCAATTATTGTGTTTGTGTTTCAGTGATGTAATCAAATGAGATAAATTTTATTGCTATGCACCAGTACTGTTATCACCTAAATATTGTAAAACATTTTAAAAAGTAACTATAGGGTTTCTTGCCCATGTTTCTCCATACGAAACTACCTTTTGGAAGGGGCATCTAGAATCAATTCTATTTTCTTGTAAATTTTGACGTTCAAAAGTGCCTTGCAAATGTCTAAATCGCCGGGTTAATTCAAAAACCAACTAACTACTCAAATTATGATTTTGTGCTAGGGCATTTTGAAAGTTTGTATCAAAAAAAAAATGTACTATCTCTAAGATAATGTTATTATAAAAAAACAGCATCTGATTTATAATTAAATCACGTATGCGTTGATTTATAGCAGTTCATAGAAAAGTAACAGGGTTTCGCAGAATATTGCATTTTGGGCCCTAAGCCCCTAATTTAGTTGCTTTTACCTCCCTACAAAATAAAGTTATTGTTAATAACCCTATTTGTTAACAATGACTTCTTGATTTTGTGTCAAGTATTAAAAAATAATCATCAGGTAATATCTATTATCCTTCAATAACTGCTATTATCATTGAATATTAACGCTATTTCCTGGTGTTTCTAAGTAGGACTAATACCATATAATTGTATGTGATGGTTTGACTTTCCCAAAATTCCGTTTAAAAGAACAATGCCCACTTCCCATACATTAAAAACCTGATAATTAACGTTTATGTATAGTTATGAGGTATAGTAGAAAGACTACCTGTAAGTTTAGAAAATAATGTCTTATAGTCATTTTTACGGTTTAAACGCTACGAAGTCCAAAAAATATGAATGTTACTTTTTAGGTTAGTATTTGCCGATACTTACTAAATAAAGATAAATAAATGTGCTAGACCTAATTATGAACACTCGAAGTATAGTCTCAAATAGGAATACTTACCTGGCTATGTATATGCATCAAGGAACATAATACTCACCTACGGCGAGATATGCATAGTGGTATTTTTACTTTGAGAATTCCTTGAAGCAAAGAACGAAGAAGAGCTTGAGTGTCGAGCATTAACTGCTGTTTCTCCAACACACATAAGTACCTTCTAACTACATTTTTAGTAAAAAAACGATAGCTAGTTAGATAGTTTCTATACGTTTAAAAAGTCTAACAAGTTCTTGTATTGTCAAAAGTGATCACTTATCTACCCCAGAGCCAACACATTTTATTGGCCTACGGTATATACATAAATACCTGATGAACAAAACGGGAAAAACAAATAAAACACTATGTTAAAGTGGAATGGTTTATTAATTATCATCATTTTCATCTAAATCTCTTATAACTTCGTTATCTAGAAATTCTGCTGGAGCGGAGATATTGTCTTGTTACCTAGCCCATCCAAGGTACCACACTAATGTCATAATGTGAGCGCAACATCCAATGGTTCGTTGACCGACCAAGCAATTACAAAAATATTCGGCTATACCACCTCTCCCAGACACATTTTTATATCAGTCTTTGCTCTTCTGAAGGATTGTCAAAAACAATAGAATGGCTCTGACGATTAAGTATAGACCGTCCACAAAGACTGCACACATGTCTTCGACCTGGTTGAGATGACCCTGAAGCTTGAGCA
Organism: Griposia aprilina; assembly: GCA_916610205.1. Classification (NCBI taxonomy): domain Eukaryota; kingdom Metazoa; phylum Arthropoda; class Insecta; order Lepidoptera; family Noctuidae; genus Griposia; species Griposia aprilina. The sequence goes on along the minus strand of OU744290.1, from coordinate 1,595,075 downwards.
CCATCACAGCTTGTTGTTAATTGCTGGTTTATGCTTCTCATGAGGAGTTCATTACAAGGTTCACAAATGTAATCTTCCTCGGTAATCTGAAATAGGAAACTCAATATAAACTTATTTTGTTTACAATTGATACAATAGCTTAATGCTAGCAGCACATGTTGAACAAATGATTCCACATTAAAAATAAACAACAAGCAAAGACAGTTCAAAACGAAACATGAAATAACAAGACAAAATGTATTAGTTTAGTCAATATATGTAATACATCTTTCGGATACATAGATCTTTCGGACAGACTGTGCGTGTGTATGTCATACACTATAAAGGAGCTTTGTTATTTTGATTAGGATATGATTGATATATTTAGATTAAAAATAATACTTAAGCATAAATACCTACGATAACTGGTGATATCCACTCGCTAAGTAACGAAATAACTCTTGTGTTGAGCTCATGAACGAGATAACGTCGAAACGTTTAAGCAGACGTTGCAGTTTATGAAAAGTATACGTCGACTTTTTGCTGAGGGTGGCATTGTTAAGAGGACGGATTTACAACGGTATGGTAAGCAAAGGTCGTCAGATGAGGAAGATATCGAGGTCCAAGGGCTAAATAGGGTCGTAAAAAGAAGTAACACACACAAAATGGCACAGTACACAACGAGACGCAAGCGCAACAACGAAGGACTGCACCGATGACCGATGCCAATCGCAGAACTGTCAAATGTCCAAAAAATCCGTTTCACTCTTGCGAGCTCAATTACATACTGCGTGTAGGAGTAATTTATTTAATTATTATGTTACTTTTTTTATTAATCTGTATTAGGAAAAGACTAATATAGAAATACTTACTGATCAAATAAAACGTAAAGTAATATATAAAACTCAGAAACAGAGTTGAATAAAGTCAAGTACCGGTATTTATAATGGAACGTAAAAACAGGGAAGTTGAGATGTGTTCAAAACATGGTTTAAGTTTACTCTTACGTAGAATAAGCATAAAGAAATAGTAAAAAATATTATTTACCTGCGTTTCTTTTAACATTGTGATAAGCGTAATTAATATACAATTAAATTAGCTGAATTTTAAGATTTATTTCTTTACTATACATAGTCAGGTGAAAAATGGGCATTCTTCTTTAAGTATCTTGTTTGACTTCGATACAAAACATAGTTTTGCTGATTAACAAGGCATATTTGTTTTGTATATTTACGGCATGGTTAGATAGTTGGTTTCACCATTCAGTATCTCCAAAACAAAGCCTCGCATGGCTTAGTATGTTTTACCAGTAGAAAGAGAATAAAATTTTGAATCGGTGGGTATATTAGTACAATATCCCAGAATCACCGAGTTAGTTGGTTTTTGAATTAACCCGACAAAAATAAAAAATAAATAAAAAGGTGTTAAACACCTTTTTATATTTACTTAAAGTAAAGTTTTTGCAATGGCAATGACATCCAATGATCTTTTTAGATTATTTTTGTCCGATAGCCTGATCCGGTCATAATCTACCATACTATTGAAATATTTATCATGTTTTTCCATGTTTTTTCATATTGAAACATATTTTGTTAAACGTATTCGAAACATTTCAAAATGATATTGCAATTGAAACAATTATATTTCTCGTGAATTGTTTAGATAAAGCTGTCATTATTTATATGCCAGTGAAGTGTAGCTTTTAGTACGAAATATTTGACACTCGGATTATTATTTTAATGAATTCTATTCTGCAACGTATTATTCTCTTTTCTGAAAATAAAATAATGATACTAAACAATTATACAATGCAAGTAATGTGTTCTTTTTTTTAACAAATTGCTAACGTGCGATTCTTTTTCGTCAGTGTCATTAAAAGCTGTCAAGAAAATATGCAATGATTTGTAACAGCGCATCATTTTGAACTTATTCCAGTATACTGTCAATCAATTCTTTATTCATCGATCATCCAGCAGAGAGCCAGCAGCACTCCAGTTATTTAAAAACCCGGTCAATATTTCATGACGCAAAATCTACTACTTCTATTTTTAAAACAACTTAGGACTAACGACACATTTGAAAAATAAAGGCATGTTCAAACAGCATAATCTCTTAACAATGTCCCCGGTCTGCTAGCAGAGCAAAATTAGAAAAAGCACAAAAGACCTTTGCTACCCGCTCATATTGTTTTATAAAATAGCCGAAAGAACGTGATACATAAGAGCTGAAAATAAGAGCTAAAAAGATAAAAGTTAAAATTGTCGCGTAATTACGTTGCTGTAGAAAATAAAAGTTAGGGGCGTTGCACATAAGTGACAAAATTAACTTATGTGTAAGTGCAAGTTTAAAATGACGTGCCAGCTTTAAAGAAAATTTTCAATGATTTTTAATGATATATATAGGCTGACGTAAAGTTACAATTTAAATAAAGTAGATAGTTGATGCATCCATTTTAAATCATGCAATATGCAGCTATTCTTAGGGCGAATTGAACCAATCTTTGGATCTTGTTTATGTCTTATTCTGCGAATAAATTTTGATTTTTTTACAGTTATTCCATTGAAAGAAATTGATTCGTAGTGTTAGCCTTATAATATTTAGTGGGGTTTTTTTCACGTCGGTGTCACTTATAATCGCATTATTTACATTACATTTTATTATCTGTATTCAACTAATAGATCAGTCACAGTACACACAAAATCACGATAGATCACAAAAAATATATATTGTAGGTACAGATTTAGATACTAATAGTGTAAAACCAATTGAGTAGCTTCGAAAGACCTGCGCTAACTGCGTGGACTTCTTTCAGTTATTGACTTATAACTTCTAAAAAGTGCATCCTGTGGAAAAGTTAGCCATGATTTTTTTAAGTATACAAGATTTGCAACAATTGAGTGCAGCCGTAGTTCTGTAAGTCTAATTGAACCACTACAAATACAACACTTCAAACATTGGCCATTTTTCCAAAAAAGTTCTCTTCAATATCATTCATTCGAGGAGACCTCTCGTTACCCACTGGAATAGAGTTGTTCCTTCACGTCTTCAGTTGTTGCGACACGGAAAACGAATATGTTAGGCGACATTTCAAAACCACCAGCCCTTCATGACGTGGCTACCACGTTTCTCATCCATGACGCCACTCATGCGGAGATAGCCTCTACCTACAGCAAATGTCTTGTGGCACTAGGTATATGGTGGGGAAAAACGACTCTCTCCCTGGCTTGCGTTACGGGATTTATGTCCGATCTGCTGCCAACGTCAAAGTCTACCTCGCGCGTTTACCCCCAACTGAAGAGGCTGCAGCCCAACATTCCTACAGAGCCTACCACCAGGTGCAGAAGTGGTTGGGGATAGAGAAAGAGCGACTGGGGGCGGACATGAAATAATTTTGAACTTTTTGGGGGAAATGGGCAATGTATGAGTGCTGTAGGTATCTCAGGTCCATTTAGACGTACAGAGCTACGATTGCGCTCAAATTGTTGGACTGGATAGGTGACTCTTCCGTAGGATGCACCTTTTAAAAGTTGTAAGTCAAAAACAGAAAGAAGTCCGATAATTTGTAGGATTTTCGAGTACCACGCAGTAAGTACAGATGTTTCGAAGCTGCAAACTTGGTTTTACACTATTGGCATCTATTCTAACAACATTCCAAAAAATCTGTACAGTGTATTTTTTTGCGACCTACGATGTTTTGTTGAGTAGCTCACTTGATATTCAGCGGTCGAACAGAATGGAAATATTTCTACGCAATCTTTGTTTTATTCGATAAACCGGCACTGTTCCATCAGTAGGATTAGACTTATACTAGGTACATCCAAAGTTAGGCCGAATTCGGCCTTAGTAGAAGAAATTAGAATGATTACAAGCATTTTGACGTCTGACTTTTCAGATAGATTTTCAGCAACAATATTAGTACCTAATTAAACGATGTTAGGTAATACGAAATCTGTTCCCTTGAGGTTGCATTGTCATATTAAACTCGAGAATCGAAGCCTCATAACGACCCCTACAGCTAATTCCAAAGACATATTTAACTACATGTTATCGGATGCCTATATTTCATACAAGTGTCATACAAATAGGTCACGTTTAATATATCTGAAGGAAAATTTATGCAGAGTCCGGTTTGAACATGTATTTTAGATTTTCACGAGCTAATCTGGAGTTAAAGGGAAAAATGAAATTATAAATTATGTTTCCATTTAATTCTTGGATATATTGCACAAATCATAATGTTTTCTAGCTTATAGTAGAAATAACTTAGTACCTAGTTTTAGTTTTTTTGTAGTAGTCATTTAATCGCCATTGTCAAATGTATTGTCAAGTAATTAATTTGGCTTTCATTTTATTCAAGCAATCATTGCACAACGGTATTACTAATCGGAGGCTTGATTCAAGCTTTCAGGGGTTCCTGAAACATTTAGCCACTTACTTGCCTCCAACGTGAACATTTCTTTACTTAGCCTGTTGACCTCACTCGAGGGCAAAGCAAATAAGTGCAACGTAAATATTTCAGCGACAGAGCTCAACTACCGATGTCTCCTAACAAACTTACGATAGAACTTAATCCTGCAGGCTGTGCTGCATTTTCTTCTGGAATTACCGGAGTTCTTTGTTGATAGAAAAAGGCGCATGATGTAACGCTTAGCGAGTATGGTATTATTTACTAAATACACATCCTTTCAGCTTTCCATTTTATTGGCACTGTATGGAATGCAAAAATCATCACGCTTGGCAAAAGAATTCGCATTCTCACAGCACATTATTGCTTGCCTGTATTTTCCCTAGTCGCAGCGTTACTGATAAGCTAATCTTTTCCTTGTCATGGGCTGTTTTCGCATAGTTTTCGTTTTGTAAATAAATTGCAAACAAGGATCGCAAGCAGAAAAGTGCCCTTTTGTCGCGTAAATGACGTTTCTGAGTGCGACAGTTAGACTGTTTTTCACCTATTCACGAAGCTTAAGATATTATAGTTTATCCTCCACCTAGAACCGCAAGCCATTAAAGCAATAAATCGTAAAGGAGTCCTAGATATCACACATTCACGTTCAATCTACAAGATAATTAACTGCCGGATTAATTACTGTTTCAGTATCGAGACCTAGTTCGTAAAGACACGTCCAAATTGACCCAAATCCAGCCCATACATAATAAAACACTTGGCTTTTCTAACTCTTGAAACGGTCACGTGTAATTACACATGATTACAATTATGATTGTGATTATTTAAGAAACTAAGAATGATAAAGGTATTTTTTACATACTTCTTTGATATTACCTTCTCATTATTTAACGTTATATACCTACAATTTAATTTCAACCCTTTATTAGTGGTTGTAATGGTAATCATGTAATTTGGTTTAAATACCTACGTATTTATCTTTTATACATAGAGTTTCTATTATATTTTGTGAATGTGGGAACATTGTAGGCCTTGTAAACTGTAGATTTGAAGAAACATAACTATTTTATTAAGTACCTGGTACGAGTTGACAGGCCTACACTGTCCTCCCATACCAATTAATACTGTAATTTGAAAACATTGTAAAAGCAAATTATTTTTAAAAGAGTAACCGTGGAGTTTCTTGCCAGCTCTTCTGCATAGGAATCGACCAATAAAATTGGAACCGTGCACCTAGCTTCTGACGTTTCATGGGTGCCCATGTACTTAAAAAAAACAGATAAAGTAAAGGTGTCGGATGTGGTTTCAATATTGATATTGCTTTTTAATAGGATGGCTAACAAGATGGCCCATCTGATGGTTAGCGGTCACCACTGCCAATGGACCTCTGCAATACACGTCGCAAAACCGAAGACAAAGCTGAAATGTTTTAAGTGCCTGTAATAACATCAATACCCTTAATCTTCTTCGTGTCGCTGGCACGACGTTTTTCAAATTTTGTTGGCCCAAAACTTCGTCACTTCCACGGCGTCATCGGTGGCAGCGTAGAGGTCACTTAGACTGCAAGTTTTGGGACACAGTGGACGAGATAGAAGGTGGAGCATAGTTTGCGAAATAGCTCCACATCCACACCCAGCTGCCGTTCTAGTACCGTACTAGGTTGGAGTTACATCTTCCCACTTGTGTCTAGAGAAGATTTAGGGACTTCCATTGAACAACAAAAGGTTTCACGAAACCCTTCATACATAGAATAGAGCAACGCCCGCGCGATAGAACGTAATATTGTAATAGTGATAAATGTTTAAAATTCATTTTTTTATTTTTATTTCAGACCATGGGATTTATATAGTGTTAGTGTGAACTGAGCCTATATAAGTAAGTTCAATAACTTTAAATTACAATAAATATACATTAATTGGCTACATGAACATGTGCACGCACATGTCTGCCAGCCCAGAGCCTCATGAATGGTCCATCATTCTTGTCCGCCAGTGTAGCTAAAATACTATTAGAGCTATCCCTGAATCGTTGCACACCGTTTGCGCATGATGGCATGGAATTTATCTATTCGCGCTTCCGCAAATATGCCCGATACACTGCAAAACCGACCGATCCTCTGCGCATTATTACACTGACGCGCAGAGCGTTATAAGCCTTCTGCGTATACTTAACCCACAAGCTGCACTAGTAAAATGACTGGCAGTAGGCTCTGAAGAGCGTCAGAAAAAAACAACAAAATAGAACAGTTTTACACGTATTTTTTTTTAATTAAAAGTATATGAGGTCTATGAAGAAACACCGAAACGAACTCGGAGGTCAAAGTCTCTTTTAAAATTACATTGCAATATTCAGATCATATGAGGACCGCTTAGGTTATTGTAAGCTGATGCCAAATTACATGGTAACATAATCAGTACAGTATTCGAACCACTATATTTCTTCAGTTGGTTTCAATCTGTTAGCAAATGTCCTAATTACAGCGCCAAAGTTGACTCGAAGCTCGATAAACTGGCTTGATCAAACCTAGTGGGACTGGAGAACGACATTGGCAAGCTGTCAACTGAGCCTTTGTAAAGATTCATTCAGTCATGACTTCATGAGCTTAACGTTTGTGTTCAAACTCAAAGCATTTATATCAATTAAACCATTTACAGGCACTTTTGAAGCGTCAAAGAGTCGGTCAGTTAGTCAGAAAGTTGAAGCTAGTTGCCCAGTCCAAAACGGAGATCTCCATGGTACTCACATTTACTAAATTGAAAAGAATCTTCAAAATTACACAAAACTATAGTTTGCTATGTATTTAAGAGATGAATATTTTTTTACTACCAAAAAGAAAAGATAATTATTAATATCTATTGAAGTATTCAACAATTAAAACTTATTTAATAAAAATAAAAAATAAAATTTCGTAATGTCAGATAAAATAAAAGGGAAGCATCTCTACCAAATATTAAAATTTTAACTAGTGAGCCAAGTGGCTGTGTAGCAGGACCAGCATGTTTAATATAGGAACGCCTGTGTTCAATGATTAGCCTGGAGCTAGCTAGCTATTAGCTTGTTTTATTGGGTGAGAGGTAGGTACCCAATACATGTAGGTATTGTCTGTTATATAGGGCATGTGTAAGGTTGTTGTAAACATCACGTGAACCACCCGGTACAGTAGGCCGCACTTCAGTGCAGGTAACTGTGTGACCTAGAGCTGAACTAGCGCAGTACGGACATTCAATAGAATAAGAGGTCAGCTTATACTGGTTTTGTTACCACTGACGTGCAGCATACCGTACAGAAATACAGAAATAAAATACCTCTGGTAGTACAAAAAATATAAAATACCGCTACATTTGTTCGCCTAAACAAAGATTAGGTACATAAAAAAGAAAAGAAAATACGTTTATTTGCGGTAAACATGACGCAGAGAAAAACACAACTACAAAAAAGAACAAGTTGGGGAAAACTAAGTGTCACATCCTCGCAAAACGGCAATCGCTCAGCATAATGCTACGACCCTATGCGAGGCAGAGTCCCAGCGTTGGTTTTCAGTGACAGCCGGCGTTGACGTGATGACATCAACCAGCGCAGCATACGAAAATTAAAAACAACAAAAAAATAAGAAATAAATTAAACACTACACATGCATTAATTTACTGCGAGAAGAAGTATTTACAAAGAATCCAATTTAAAATACAAAGTATGTAAATAAGCTCATCATAAAGATTTCACTATCAGAAGCCCCGATCGATACTAACAAAGTTAGTGACGAGCCAATGATTTTAACCAAATGCTTTTAGATGAGAAAACTTTCTTTCATTCTCTCTTCAGTTTCACAAGTTCGTTTTTTAATGTGCCATTTTCAAAGATAGCTATTTTAAGTCGTGGTTGGTGAGTTTAATAGATATTTTTGAACTCTGGGTTTAGGGTTCACACTCATTAAAGTGTCCAGGGATCAAGCAGGATTTTTCCAGTTGCTAAAAATCAGGTTCTTTAATTATATTTTTTGTAACTCCCATGGATACTTTTTAGTAAATTTCGTTATTTGAAATGGGAATAGTTATTGAACTTCGGTCAAAAGATGAAAATATTCTGTCAAGTTGTATTCCTATATTATAATCCTGCAACGGGTTTGAGGCCAAATCAGTAAAATTTCTGTCATACTTCTGAGTGGAATCAATACAAAAGAACGTTATTATGGAGAAAAGACGTCATTTGAGCCGAGAATAAATGATCAGAGTCGTGGGAATGTTGGAAGCTGGTTCTCGGCAACGTGCTGTGGCAATCGCTCTGGGCACTACGCAGAATGTTATAAGTCGCATCACTGGTAGCGTGGCAGAGTGACATGGAGGACGAGCTCGCAACACCACACGCAGACAAAATCCTTACATACAAATCACTGCTCGACGAAATCGTACATTGACCGTAATTAATGTTGATTACGAGGGTTCATAGTTCTTCAAGGATGTTAAAAAGCGATCAAACAATGATAAATCGCTTGCATGGAGTCAAACTCCGTTCCCCAAGGTCGCTATGTCCACCTATTGAGACCCACAATCGCAGAACCCGTTCACAATGTGCTCATGAACACTGAAATTGGACAGAAGAAGAGTAGCGTTTTGTGTGTTTTTCTGAGGAGTCTCGCTTTAGTATTGGATTGACACTAAACGTACACGATATTGGAGGACCACTGGACGCCAAAAACGTTTAAAATTGTGCCAGGAAGTCCATGTATACAATGGTGGAATAATCATGATACGGGCAGGTATTTGGATCGGGGGAAGAACCGAACTGATTTGGTTCAGAGGCAATCTCAATGCACAGATTTACGCTGAAACAATTGTCAAGTATCAGACATTGTTATACCTTTGCGGACCCAATCTGGTGCTTCATTTCTGCTTATGCATGATAACGCACGTCCACAGAGAGCAAGAGTCGTTGCAAACACACTTACCGCAGCTAATATCAAAGTCCTACAATGGCCTGCTCAATCGCCAGGTTTGAATCCCATTGAGCACGCATGGGATATGTTTCAAAGAAGAGCTCTGCCAAATATGGATGCTGCAGAAAATCTTTTTCGCCTGTTACAACGAACGTGGGTGGCCATTCCGTAACAGGATTTAGATGAACTCATATTGAGTTTGCCGAGTCGCTGCGATTGTAACAACAACATTTTCGTAAACTGCGAAAATACAGACTACTAATTGTTTATTTTACGCAATAAAACCCTTTAAAAACTTTTATTTTTATCTTTTATCACATTATATTGTCAGAATTAACTAAGGTGAAAAATTCAGCATAAGCAAAAATCGCAAAAAGTCTTTATTAATGCAAAAGTAGAAGCACTTCGTCGATCTACACATACGAAAACATTTTTTTCATTAATCTAAATAGACATTTTTATTTAATTCAATATACATTTATTTTTTAACTACCTTAGTCCCGGACAGTTGATGTGTGTGTTGATCTACATACGCTTTAAATGACCTAAAACCTTTTTTTTTTTTTTTTTTTTTTTTTTTTTTTTTTTTTTTTTTTTTTTTTTTTCGCTGAGAAATGCTTTATGCATTCCCGCTCGTGGGGGGACGAGACGGGATATGTGGGACTCCTGTCGGAATGACAGTATACCCACTAAAACTCAGCGGTGTTCCCACATCGCCGTGATGGGAAGGCTATGGGAATCCGGCTCGGCCTTTGCATCCACAACCCTCCCGGCGCGTGCCCGCCTAGCTGGCGGGCCCCGCATTCCCCCCAGCTTGGGGGGCTACGGGAATGGCCGGGAACACCTGGCCATTCCCGTCCGACACTGGTGGAGGCCTGTGCAATACAGGCAAGGGCGCCCCCGCACCCGCTGCCTGCTGGCCTCCACCTGGGAGGAGTCGGAGATGACTATCAAACTGACGTCTCCTTCGACCCCTCCTCCGCCTTCGGAGCGACGCCGCGTGAGGATCGTCCTCCCGCGCGCGCTCAGCCGCCTCCTTCTGGGACATGACGTGTTCGCAGAAGGAGGCGACTGCCGCCCAGGACCTCTCATCCTGCAGCATGGCATTAACCAAGCCGGGAAGTGAGAGGTCCGGTCCGATCACCGCGATGAGACTGCGGCGCGTCTCGGACCACGACGGGCACACCTCGAGGGTGTGCTGCGCCGTGTCGTCCACCGCGCCACAGTCGTGGCACGACGGCGTCTCCTCCCGTCCTATCCGGTGCAGGTACGATCCGAAGCAACCGTGTCCGGACAGCACCTGCACCAGACGGAACGAGAGGAACCCATGCGACCGCTCGAGCCAGTCTCGCAACACTGGCCCAATCGCGTCTAGGGTTCGGCGGCCAAAAGCTGCGGTGGCGAGCTCCCCCGTCCAATGGAGGACGATGGCATCCCTCGCCTCCCGCCGGACGGCCTCCCGCTCTTCCGGGGCTGGGCGTTCTCCTCCCGCTCTCCGCCCCGCCGTCCATTCATATACTCTGGCGAGCACCCACGCCTCGAGTTCCCAAGGAGGGGTGCCGGCCAGAGCACATGCTGCCGCGAAGCCCACTGTGCGGTAGGCCCGCGCCGCCCGCTGGGCTATGGCCCTTTGGGGCGCCCGCAAGGCGGCGGCGTTCTCCCTCCTTTGGAGGGAGTCCTCCCAGATAGGAGCCCCGTAAAGGGCCATACTCCTCAAGATGCCGGCGTAAAGTTGCCGGCATCGCGCGCTGGGCCTCCCCAAGTTGGGTAGCAGCCACGAGAGCGCGCCTGCGGCCTTCAGCAGGCGCGACGACAGCCCGCTAAAATGCGGACCGAAGCGCCACCTGCTGTCGAGTACAAGGCCCAGATATTTCATCTGGGCCTTCACCTCAATTCTGATGCCCTCCACGAAAATGTGGGCATCAGGTGGGGGGCGCCGCCGAGGCCCGTGGAAGAACACGGCCTCGGTCTTGTGCAGCGCCACCGTTAAACCTAGGCGGTGGATCCTCCCCGCGACCAAGGATCCACCCGCCGAGGCCAGATTGGCTGCCTCCCTAAAACTCCCCCCCCGGGCGGTGAGGAGAGTGTCATCCGCATAGCAGATGACACTCGTGCCCCGAAGGAGAGTTCCCCGCAAGAGCCAATCATAGGCGATGTTCCAGAGGACAGGTCCTATGACTGACCCCTGCGGAACGCCGGCTTCGACGGCGTACCGCCGGACTTGGCCAGCCCTATTAACGAGGACGATCGTCCGATCCTCTAGGTAGCTGGCCAGCAGACGACGCATGTATAGGGGCACTCCGTGGAATCGGAGTGCCTCTAGGATGGTGGAGTGGGGAACGGAGTTGAAGGCATTGGCTATATCGAATGACACAGCCAACAATCCGTCCCTCGCCTCCATCGCCCCCTTCACCTGGCCCTTGAGGCGGGCCAGCGCGTCCACCGTGGAGCGCTCAGCCCGAAAACCGAACTGAGCGTCCGACAAGTCCGGCCCGATACTCCGCAGGTGGCTGTTTAGGCGGCCAGCGATTATCCCCTCGAACATTTTGCCGACCTCATCGAGCAGAACGATGGGCCGGAATGCCGAGGGGGAGTCCGCCGGGCGGCCCTCCTTGCAAAGGAGGCACAACTGCCCCTCCTTCCACGGTTTCGGGAACCTCCCACACGCAAGACATGCGCTGAAGAGGTCCCGAAACCTCTCCTCCATTTGAGTGGCAGCGATCGCCACCACTCTTGCCGGAACACCGTCGGGGCCCGGAGCCGTCTTCTTGGCGCGGATGTGGACAATCGCCGCGCGGAGTTCCAACTCCGTGACAGGGGGGGCCTCCTCTTCTTCCTCAGCTGGCGGAGCTATCCCTAGCTGTGCGCCCATCACTGGCGGGGTGAAGTTGTCCCTGCACGGGAATAGGAACTGAACCACCCCATCCAGGAATGAGGGCTCCAGGGTCTCGGCCACTGGGGGACCAAAGGGGCGCAATTTGTTGCGCGCCGCCTTATAAGGTCTCCCGTAGGGGTCTCTGTCGAGACCCTCCAGCATCTCCGCTCGCGCCGAGTCTCTGGCGGCGGCGATGGCCCTATCGAGGACCATTTTTGCCTCCACATACACCTCATAGAGGTGGTCCTCGTTGGCGTGAGCTCGTCGACGCCGCCGCCGGCTTCGCGTGTAGTCCCTTCTTGCCTCCACACACGCTGCTCGTAGCCCCGCCAGCTCCACCGACCACCAGTACACGGCGCGCCTGGGTAGTGGTCGGCGAGACCGAGGCATGCTAGAGTTGCATACCTCGGTCAGAGACCCCCTCAGGCGCCCCGCCACGGTATCCACATCCAGGCCGGCGGAAGGCGGCGAAAACCAATCCTGGATGAACGCCGCCTCCCCTGCTGCCTCCCTGTCCAGGCGGGTGAGAGCCCACCGCGGGAACGCCGATCGCCCCGAGAGGGGCCGCGTCTCTCCGGGGCCACCGGTGGAGATATCGAACCGTACGTAGCGGTGGTCCGACATAGTCTCCACCAGGTCCACCCGCCAGTTTAACACGCGCGCGGCCAACGCAGGGGTGGCGAAAGTGACGTCCACTATTGAGCCACCCTGCCGCCGCACGCATGTCTGGACGCTTCCTCTATTCAAGAGGGAGAGTCCAGAGGAGGCTGCCCACATCTCCACTGCCCGCCCGCGAGCGTCGGTGGCCGGGCTACCCCAGTTCACCGACTTGGCATTCAGGTCTCCCAGTACGGAGACCTGACGCGGCGCCGCCCTGCCGACTACGGCGGCCAGGACTCCGAGATAGTTCTCGAAGTCCTGAAGAGGGCGGTTTGGGGAGAAATAGACGCCCACAAGGGCTAATTCTCCCCACGCGGTAGCCACGTATCCCGGTCCCTTCTCTAATAGCGAGAGGGGAGGGGAGTCTGTGGAAGACCGCGCCGCTAGTGCCACCAAGCCGTCCTCGTCACCCAGCCAGCTGCCGGGGATTGAGTAGGGCTCGGCGACCACCGCTACGTTCACCAACCACTCGGCCATGACCTGCACCACCAAGTCCTGGGCTGCCCTGCAGTGTTTGGCGTTCGCCTGGAGGATTTGGTAGTTGGAAACCATTATTCCAACATCCCACATCCCTCCTCGGCTACCGCCGCTGGAGCTACAGCGGCGACGACGGCGGTGGTGGTGGTAGCAGCAGGGCGAACCTGCGCCGGCACTATGCACTTCCTCGCGGGCGGCTTGCAGCTCCTGCCCGTCATCCTGTGGTCCGCGGGGCGGCCACTGGCGGCACACGCCGCGCAGCGTAGCGTGGCAGCGCGACAAGCGGCACTCTTGTGTCCCTCCTGCCCGCACCGGAAGCAAGACTCTCCCCAGTCGGACTTGGAGGGACACGTGGCTCGGGTGTGGCCGAACGCGAAGCACTTGAAGCAGCGCATAGGCTGGTCTTCAAGTGGTCGGACCACAGCCGAGCTGAGCCCCACAAGCAGCCGTCCTTTGGTCGCAGTAAGGACGGCCCCGGCCGCAGCGACTGGGCACTCGACGCGGATGGTGCCCATGCCGCGGCGCCCGGGCCTGATAGCTCCACCCTTCACTGCGCCAGCGTCGCAGCCTCCGGCCGTTGCAACGGCCGCCACCACGTCCTCTTTGGTGACCGAATCGTCCAGATCGGCCACCTCCAAGGCGGCGGTCTTTACAGGCCTGACGACTGTTGCCGCATCCGCGATGACCTCCTGCAGCATTCCCGCGAAGAGGTCCGCGTTTGCGCCGCGCTGCTCCCCCGAAAACTCGAAAATTCGAGCCCCGGCCAGGGTACGGCGGCACGTGATGTTGCCGATCCCCAGCCGGGAGGGATCCGCGTTGGTACGAGCCCGTCTTAGGACGGACTCGTACGTCTCGCCCCTCTCCACGGCCTCCGGGGTGATGGTCACCACGACCGCCGCAGTTTTGGGAGGAACCAGCTTCTTCCCGCCGCCGGCTAGACCCTTTTTCGCCGCTGGGGCAGTTGCACTGAGGTTGGGGGTGGACCTTTGCCCTTTTCCTCCCCTGACCACTTTCATCCACGGCGGGTTGGACGGGGTGGTGGAGGGAAGAAAGGCGTCCTCTTCCTGCGAGTTCCGGGGGGCTGCTGCTGGAGTGGCAGACGACCCGGACGCTCCCTCCGCGCTCGTGGTGGGCGTTTGAGAGGGCGTGCTCCTCTTGCCCTTGCCCTTGCCCTTGGAGGGCTTCTGGGCCCGGGGCTGCTCGCCCGATGCCGGGCCTCCCAGAGGCGCAGGTTCCGGCTCCGTCGGCGGTGGACTCTTATCCGCCGCTAGCGGCGGGCGGAGCCGCTTCTCGGGCAAGAGTCGGTCCTCAATGCCCGCGAAGCAGCCTCTGATGAAGGCCCTCTCCTCCATGACAACCCCGCGGATTATTGCCTCGAGGCTGGCTGGGGAAGAGGGGTCCTCTACCCCCGTACCTGGGGCAGATTGGGCAGGCCCGGCCGTGACCTCAGCCAGCTTCTGGTGTAGCTGGCTGACCTCCGCTTGCAGGCGATCCACCTTCGCCTGCAGCTGCCGCGTCTCGTCTGTGGCCGTCCGCTTCACCAGCTCCAATACGATGCCGTGCATGCTGGCGGCCCGGCATTTGAGAGCCTTCTGGAAGGTCCCCTTCAAATTGGAGGACTTTGAGGCGACCTCCAGGACCTCCTCCTTGTCCTCCTCTGCCATGCGCTCCAATTCCGCCAGGGAGTGGTCAGCATATAGCACATTAGACGCACCATAGCCAGCCCTCGACCTGACGGCTTGCGCCTGCCGCTCCTTTGCGGCGACCCTCTCCTCCAGGTCTTCCTGGAGTTGCACCCGTTTCGTCAGATTTAGCTGGCGCTCGGCGTCCACTAAGCCCACATCGTGAGTAAAAGCCGAAGCAGAAGTCGAAGCCTTTTTAGACTTCGACTTCTTCTTCGACCTACTTGCAACCGACTCCGAGGAACCCCCAGACCCGAATCTTAGATCGGCCCTCTTCCGCTTGGGGCGGTCGTTTTCGGCCGCCGACGTGTCCATATTGGACTCGTCAGCGTCCGACAACTCGTCCGGCCTGCTGAAAAAGCTGGCCGCAGACGGTGCGCGGTCAGCTTCCGACGCCAAAGCGCCGCCGGCGTGGCCCTGAGAAGGGCCGTTGAGTTGGCCCTGAGAAGGGCCGTTGGGTTGGCCCTGAAAAGGGCCGTTGGGTTGACCCTGAGAAGGGCCTTTGGTTTGGCCCTGAGAAGGGCCTTTGGATTGGCCCTGAGAAGGGCCTTTGGGTTGGCCCTGAGAAGGGCCGTTTGAATCACCCTCGGAGGAGCGATTCGAGTTAAAACAAAGACGCCCGGAGGCGTCACGGCTCGGCTTCTTCGGCATATTCACAGACGACCGCGTTTTTGTCTGCGAGTCACAGCGCACTTTAGCCGCCGGTCTGCCACTCCGTTACGGTGGTCAGACACGGCGTTGCCCGGGGGAAACTACGTGGAAGTATGCGCTGTGGGGGATCCCCCAAATGACCTAAAACCTGAGTCAACCACAACCAGTAGTTTGGGCAGGAAACATCAACTGTGAAGAAACATGGAGAAGTTTGGAATCACTGACATGGCATCGAGCAATTGATATCAATGCTTGTTTGTTCTTTGTATAAACACGTTTAATCAAAGTGACATCTAATCTATCTATTACTGGTATCGGCTATAAATACAGTTCAGCTATTTGGACACAATAAAGGTGGAAGAAAAACTGGTCCCACGTACGCAACGTCATCTACTGCCTACCCCTTTTCCCAACTATATTGAGGTCGGCTTCTAGTATAACCGGATGCAGCTCCAGCCACCAGTCCCACAACTCGTAACGACTATCAAAGATCCACGAATGACAGCCGGGACCAACGACTTAACGTACGTTTCGAGGCACGGAGTTGTCTCGGTATGTAAAGATGGATCACCCGTCAACTAGCTGCTGCCCGCGGCTTCGCCCGCGTGGGTGTCGCATATTATCCCACAGGAACGTGTTACCGGGACTAAAAGTAGCTTCTGTTACTCCTTATAATACCAGCTGTCCGCCAATGAAAGTCCCGTCAAAATCGGTGGAGCCATTTCGGAAATTAGCCCGAACAGACAAAGAGACAGCCAAAAAATTCAAGAACAGTTTTTTTGTTATAGGTAAGTACCGATATACTTTCCTAAAAATTTTGTAAAAAGCTGTCATTACAAACAGACACTTCAATTTTATGTATTTCTATGTATAATGTGTATTATGTATATTAATATATATGTATATGTGTATTATGTAATTCAACAATTGGCATTAACAAAAAGCTGAGTTATGACCTCCGTTAAATGACCTCTTGAATCTCACAATGGCGGCGAACAATAATACTTAACTCGATTTAATTAAGAATTTGATTGATTTCATACTCGGTGGAGGCTGACAATAGAATATCTACTGGGTATGAGATTGATAAGTCCTATTATATTTGTGAAGATCGGAACATCATTGGGTTCAATTAGTTCATTCAATGTGGTATTGTGGGTACTCGTATTGTAAAAAGGGATCAAGGTAATGAGCTGGAGACTTACTATTATCTTGCTATCACCAATCACTAAGACTAGTAATGTGCCAACTAAAAAACCTTTTAGTCCTTGCTTAGTGCAAATACTACCAAACTACTACAACCAAACAACTTTCTGTAGATAATGTCAATGTTTGTTTCGTGCGGGAATCAAACTCAAGACATAATGACGAAGCAGCCATTCGCGTAGTCACTATGCTAAAGTCTTCGATTATATTCGACTTTCGTGTAACACACCACGAACTTACGAAGGAAAGTAAATAATTAAATTATTTTCGGGAACAAAGTTAGTAAATCAAGAACAAATGAAACAGTAAATAAATTTCTTCTCAAGGTATTATTAATAAAGTTTATTTACAGCATCAGACTTCTTTGAAGTAGTCTTTACAAACAATCTATTTAATAATAAGACAATGTGAGTGTGAATGTGAGTGACATCTAAGTGACATGAGTGTACTTGAAAAACTTATTTAATTTCAACAAATTCGCTGAAACTTAAGTATTAATATTGGCACTTGGCACTCGACCAAAAACGTATTATAAGTAGTAGGTATAAGTACTTAAAAGTACCATTTAGCGAAGCTAGGTACCTTATCTGTCTTTTCGTGGATGTTATAAATTGTCGAATAAGGGATAATGTCAAGAGGATGGATAGCGTCCTCTTTTGTGCTAACAAAAACGTTCTGCGGTCACCAATTTATGTCACAATATTAGATACCCATATAAAACGTTCCTCTTACTTGTCAACGTATTTATGACATGTCTTAGGCAGTTTATTTAATTTAATTTGAATGTGTCATAAAACGGATAAATTACATTAGTTAAAGAAAGAAAGAAAGAAAGAAAGAATAAAGTTTATTTGGACACAGTACGTGAAACACAAAACACAAATAATAATAAATAAAAAGTGATAACAGTGTGTGCCTCACGGCTGCGCCAAAAAGGTTAATTTCAGCATTAATGTCAGACAGGTGCTGTCTGACGCTGGTTTTCTAATGAACCCTTAGGGACTAGTGACGGGGAGTACAAACACAGTTAAAGAAAATAAGACAACATTCATAAAGTTATCTCACAGAAATCAGATATACTGACAAGATCGTTTTCTATTAATCCGCAAATATATCACAGTCAGTTACAAAGAAAAAAATAAAGACAAATACTTTATTTGGAACACGCACCGGGAATATAAAAAAAAGAAACATTAGAAACACATTGACAAAGCACAAAAAACAACACGTCCTCTATTTTAAGACATCACACATTTGCATCCCACAAGTTGTTACCTTAGAAGTCTCGCTCACAAACTGTATGGATGCACTATCTTGACATGCATGTGACATCCGTGATACTGCTGAGATATAAGACTGAAAAATTCATTCAAAACCTATTTACATTCAAAAAGAGTTCCAGTTCGATGTAGATCTGCAAAGAAATGAGAAACGTTGACTGTTTTACTTGCTTATAGAGCTGCATAAATAATGCTGAGGTACAGGCAACCACAGATCAGTGGTCACAATTTGAAATTGACAGTGCATTTATGTTGTAGCAGTAAGAACGGTTTTCGTAGTGCATGAGTTACGTTGAGCTCCTTAAGTTCTGAGTTGAGCTACACGAATACTGACAAATGCGAGTTGCGGGACAGGTCCACTCAAATTTATGTGGTTCTTTTCTCAAACGTCAATTTCTGACACCAATCAACATGGTCCCCACATGATCTGACTAAGATAATATCTGAGCTTTAAAGAGACCTCTGAGGTTATTTTAATGTTTCTTGTCAAAGTAGTAGTCTGATTGAAACAACGACCTTATTTTTTTTTCTATTTCATTCACAAAACTGATGAATGTACAATTAAAAAAGCAATAAAAAAGTTGAAACACAATATGTCTGATGGACATCTACTAGATGTGAATCTAGCATGCATATTTTAAGTAAAACACTTATTATTAAAAAATAAAAATAAACAAAACTTACAAATCGTGAACTTTTCCATAGATAATGAAAAAGTTTTGGGAAAGTAAAATTAAATATTATATTAAAAAATAAATATATAATTAAGACCCTAACTCCTCCTAAACCCTAACTGAGGAATTTACTTTTGAATATGATTGACGTGTAAACGTGTAGTACGAGTATAAACCTACTTACAGACATGAACATCGTTTATCATTTACTACTCATGTGCGGTTGACTTTACAGGTTATACAAAATATAGGTCAATTTAAAATGAAAATTGTGTACAACTCAGGATGTTTTATATTATGTCGGTTTCTACCACGTACGATGAAAATGTAGATTGAACTGCAATCACAGAGTTTTCCGTACACATAAGACAAGAGACTATCTTCTTAGTCTTCGTTCGTGTTGGGTATACGATGATGGTTCATGGCGCTGTAAAAAGATTTACCTTTAAGCAAGGGTTGGGCTTGTGGTTGTGCCGAACGCACTATCAGTTTCGTTACTTGTGAAGGCTGTTTTAATTGTTAGTAAAGTTAATACTTTCTGAAAAATTGGTAACGCATTAAGTATCCCATTTTGTAGTCCTACAGACTGAAATTTATGCGCAGCTATGACTACCATCAGATGAAATATATGCCTTTAGTTTTTCATAAAGCATAGTTGGCCTTTTAGTCGTTTAAGATTTCTTTGTAGCTTGTCACAAGTCTTAGCTTGTAAAGTTACAAAGGAACGAAAGCAGTTGTATTTTTATCCTACCAATCTCTTACATTTAAACATTTTCTCCATGATACAACAAGGCATATCAATTTATTGCTTCCTTTTATATATTTTTTACGTAAAGGACAAAAACTTTTTTAATTAATCAACTATCAATGGACACAAGGGGAGAAAAATAATCAAAAAATTAAATCCTATCACTTATACTAGGGATGGCCTGTATCTTAGGAGACAATGATTCGACCGGGAAATCAGTCATGGACCTTAGGTTTCGAGTGTCGATGCTAATCTACCATAAAACAAATGTGTGAGTTAGCTGAGTAAGTAATTTAAAAAACAGATAAACATTGTCATTGTTTTTTTTTTGTTTTTATATAACAGTGTCAGGAAGTTATTATAACGTCGTCAATATATTATTGAAGCTAGCGGAAATCCTACCAAGCAAAGTTAATAAATTTACATTGTACCACCCCTAAGGTATAACCTAAAAAATTCGAAAATTATTGATTTAATGGATATCAAAAAAAAAAAAACGAAGTCAATCCTCAATTGCCAGAGATATTGAGTAACAAATATATAAAAACAAAAAAAAAATACAGACAAATTGACAACCTCCTCCTTTTTGAAGCCGTTTAAAAATAGTGTGGTCTTTAACTTATTCAGAGAACAGACAACTACCCACTCTAAAATATTTTTATTTTTTCATGAAATCCACATACCAAATGAACTTTTTCGAAATTGGGTGTTTGTATTATTTACCTCTTTCTTGTTTCTCTTCGGTTTATTTTTAAATTATAGCCATAGATAGCTATTTTAGGACAAAAGATAAAAACAACACGAAAAAATAAAGATAGAAATATAATATACACTGAACGGTCTTATCGCTTTATGCGATTACTGCCAGACAACCTAAGAATAGATATTTATTTGTCAACTTAAGTAACAAAAAAAAGAATATAAAAACAATAGGTTGTGCCTAAAAACCAAGAAAATACAACCCCAAGCTTGTAGTTTTGCAGCCGAGTGATGTAAGTAACAAACTAAAAGTATTAAATCAGCTAAATTGTGGTTGTGCACAAGTTAGAACGAGTTTAAAGTTAGTTGTGATAAGATTGGGACTTATGCTTGAGTTATTCGGTTTACTTACTTTCTTACTTTTTAACCTTATTTGTGAGGAGAGAAAGAGATCGTTGGTTTTATGATGTTGAGTTCTTTAAAACAGAATTGAATGTGCCTGGAAATGGTAACTTAACATATGTTTTGCCCTTGTACTTGTACTTGAGGAATGAGGCTACAAGGATATTTTGTAAATAGCTTGGGTAGTAGTGTCCTCGTTTTAAATAACAAAAAACTACTGGGCAAAGGCCCCCTTACTTTCTTTCCATCTCACTATGTCGTCATCATCAGCCTATATTCGTCCACTGCTGGACGTAGGCCTCTCCTAGTGAACGCCACTGAGCCCGATCTTCGGCTCTCCTCATCCAGTCTCTGCCAAGCGCCTTTCGCAAGTTGTCACTCCACTCTGTACAGAGCTGCTAAGGACTAATCTTTTTTAAAGGAATCCAGCTCATCCCGCTATTTTCGTCTCATCATCATCGTCTTCCTGCCCTAGTCCTATGTCACTTGTGGTCCCGACAATACGTTTTCTTGTTCCATTCTCCTCGTCAATCGTCACGTTATCCGTTCGTTTATCTTTTACCAGTACTGTATCCAGCCTTCAAAATTCCATTGGTATTTACTACTTTTAACTTACCGATATGGATGCGAACATAATAATATATACCCATCTTATATTAATCGATATTCTGGGTTTATATTACACATCGCAAGAATGTTCCAACTCCTTGAGAGGTCCGCCATCCTTGCCAAACACTTGAGACGAGTATTCAGCAAGTATATGCAAAGAAAACAGAATTCCTTTCAACGCAAATATTTGTAGTCTTAATAGGACCTGTCCATCCCAAATATTGATACAGGAAAAACGTCGGAGGATATAAAAATATCTATGCATATTTTTATTTCTTTTCAAATCTGGATATTTTAAAAGTTTTAGAATTTTATTGATTGCCGAAAATGTTGGACTTTTATTAAACAAAGCTTTCTATGCCATTTCTACGTGCTGCATTGTTACTTGTAAAAATAATTAAATAAACAAAGAGGAATTTTCACGTAAAAGTCGTTTTTGTTGTTACTGTTAAAGCTAGACATTTTTGAGCCTATTGGGCATCATAATATTCTTTAAAACAACTTTACCTAAAAACCATCAGCCTAAAAATAGCCTAGTTACTACTCGGCTATTATTTTTTCTCGCAAAGAAAGCATGTTTTCTTCTATAAAATATTTGCACTGGCAAGAGCCGTCACATGACGCGACATCATTTCATATAAAATTCACTTTTACGCCAACGGTATATTCTAAGGTGAAACAGGTGTTCCGTCTTCAAGTAAGAGGCGGCACCGTCGATATTATATTGTGTTAAGTGAAAATGTACTGTCACCGTATTTTTGCTGGAAACTCGAAGTGGAAGACATGTTTAATTTGTACAACCTGTGATAGTTTATGTAAAAAAAGACGTTTTAGGTACCCAATATTCGATCTTCAAAAACGACAATGTCACACTATTAGATGACATGTAGAAGTAGTACGGCATGTCGTTAAAATTATCGGGAGCGAAAAAAGAGAAAAGACAAAAAAAACTTCGCTAATTAGCCAAGTTTTGACGTGTCACTTGCGGAACGTGTACCTCTTTTTAACCTCCGACGGAAAAAGAATAGAATAGAATACTCTTTATTATGTACACCATAAAAAGAGGGGTGTTATAAGTTTAACGGGTGTATCTGAGTGTCGGACTGCATCATCGTAGCTCCCACGGGTGTATCTGTGTGTCGGACTGCGTCATCGTAGCTCCCACGGGTGTATCTGTGTGTCGGACTGCGTCATCGTAGCTCCCAAAAGGCTGAAACGATTTTGACTTATTTGTTTTGCTTGAAAGGTGCTTTATCGAGAGTGTTCCTAGTTATGATTCAAGAGAATCTGTTCGGCCGTTTGAAGATTATCAGCTCTTTTCAAGTTTATGAAGGGTTGTAAGCAACTTGCACAGGCCTGATCGAGTCGAAATTTGGTATTCTATTACTTCAATTAGAAGAACATAGTAACCTTGAACTGATGCTGCAGCATCACTTGGAATTTGCGGGATACCCAACTCTCTCACCAACATACAGCAGAAGTATCATGTTTGGACTCATTGGAATGGTCCCAATGAAATGTTATAGATAGATGGTGATCAGGGTCTGATGATGGACCAGCAAAGAGAAATGAGGATAGATTACTAACCAGCTTCACTGTGGGAAACATATTTAAGCGAGGTACGTGTCGATCGTGGCGTATCTATTAAGTTTAAAGAGCAGGAAATAAAATTTAAATTTAAACTTTAAAAAACCACCACACGAAAAAAAACAAATATTAAAAAAAAATGTATTGGACCTATAAGTTGTAGGTAATATTTTGATCCAAGCGTCCTCGCGTCGTGCTTCGTTGCTGTCACGGTCGGGGGACGGCTAATGAAAGCGCCAAACAGACGACGCCCAGCAATAATAATTGTATACTATTGTAGAAAGGATAACTGCTGTTAACTTCCTAATTTCATTAGCTGTTCCCCGACGCTACGATGCTTTGATAAAAATATTACCTACAACTTACATTAAACTTACAAATTCAATACATATAATTTTTTAACTTTTTAGATGTTTTTGTTCAGGTCGCGGATTTTTTAAACGGCAACGAAGGAATCCTAAATAAAATAAATAAACTCTATTTTCTTTTTCAAATATTGTCCTACATTATTCCGTAAACGCCTGCTTATTACTCATCATCAACGTTTACAACAGTTTTGTCAAAAGTACATCTATTAGATGTGTGCATCTTTTAAAAGGGGAAAGATCATTATTTATTTTTTATATATTGCAAGATGTGTGAAGGGCTGTTAGTGGGTTACCCCTTTGCTAAAACTAATAGTAAAAGCATCAGTCTGTACTTGTGTAGATTTTGGTTGACAATATAAAACATTTATGTTTATCAAAGAAGCATTTTTTTTATTACTCTGGACTTTTATGTACCTAGTTACAGTATTATATAAAAATTTCGTTCCAACAATAATAGCAGTTGTTAAAGCAAAATTGAAACTATCAAACATTGTCCCATCAATTGGCATGTCCTCCCAGGTCAGTCTAGCGAATAAAAATAAATTGGCGAGATACAATCTACAAACATTTGATATACACTGTATATGTCGGGGTTCAAATAATACAATCATATATTGGAATCGTTTTTATTAATGACATTCAGACATTTCAATTTATGCTGTACAATATGTAACAATGTATTTTTATAACGTCTGGCGTACTCCCTACGATTTTTGCGACATGATTTTGTGTGTATTTTATTTGAACTTACAATAAAATGTAGAACATGTAAAATAAACTAACCCAAAAAGACGGGCTATTTATAAAATATGATAAAATAAGACAAAGCCCACAAGTTTTTTTCTTTTCTCATATCAGCGTGAACTTTATAAAACGTTATACCTAACTCATGCTGTGATAGATAGGTATATTGGCCAACCGGTAAAGCAGATGTCAGAGGTCTCACTTTTGTTCATTTTTGTCTATCACATAACATAACATCACCCCTTGTTTCCCCAAAGAGTTAGACAGAGGTGTACCTATAGTACACCCACATTTAACCAGTTATGTTTGAGTCCCAAGTATAGCTATTATTTTTTTCTTTCACACGAATTGAAACGTCTTTTTTGAATTAGTGAATCGATCCAATAAAGTTGGATTTCGGCACTCGGCATCTTCCACTTGCCTACCGAATGATCGAAAGATGAATAAAATAAGCAGATGAACGTTCATTCCTATGTAATTTTCTCGCTGTTATATGAACTTGGAATGAAACAAAACTAAATATTCACTCGAGTAGAGCGTCTGATACCAGCTTTATTTGGTCGTGTAAACATGAACTGTATAAAAATATGCCTAAAAGATCATAAACTTGTTGGTGATAGCTCGGTTAGCCAGGGTGATCCTTTACATTTAAATATCAACCAGTAAGTCTCGATACGATACCGTCGTATTCCAAAGACGTAGATCGCGGTAACGAACTCAATCGGATTATCTGATGCAGAGCATGGTACGTGGCCTCTTTGACGACTGCTGCATTCAATTGAGTTTAGGAGTCGTGACTGGGCGGTCGCCTTTTCCAATGAGCCGTAATAAATTGATACCCATAGGTGTTTATCAGCTACGTTATATTATGCATGACAAAACTCCAAAAGCGTATGCTTAGGAGACGTTAGTTCTCACATAAATACATGGCTTATTTTATGTAATTATGTAACTATTATGTTATGGAAAACCAAATTAAAAAAAATCGTCATAAGAAAACACTACACACTAGCACGGTGGTCATTTTTATGACGATTTTTTTTATTATCTTGGCCTCTAAAATTAGAATCGATTAAGTGTATCTATACTACTAGATATTTCAATCATGCTGTCGTTTCGAAAGCTATCCTAAGCTAGTTTGACAAATAAACCTGCGGGGTAATTGCGTAACACACTAACAGTAGGAATGGCTTTGATTTTGACAGTTCAACAACATTCATTGAGTTATTTACGTTGTTGAGCAGACAAATTTTTCGAACATATGAAGCAATGGATTAGCAATAGGTTTCAAAATTATTCGGATTGTGATTGATAGTGTGTTACGTAATTAGGGTCCAGTTGTATGTAGATTGTGTCATGACCAGCTCTTAGTGTTTGTCTCTTGCCTTCCAAGTCTTCGTGAGCATTTAAAACACAGTAATTAAAGTGATGTCATGAATAAGGTAAGTGTTGTCGAGTCGTAACGAACTATTTCCATAATTTATACAATTAATTTACAGTCGTAAAACAACTTTATTATTAATGTTTACCAGACCCTGAGAATAATTAAATTCATACTTACAATAATATTTAATTCAATCTGTTAAGGTATGTTGACACAGGATCGGGGGAGTACGCCAACATAATTTAAAATTGACAACATTTATGCAAAATATGAAAACATTAATAAATAATTCGGGCTAAAACAATAATAACGTGATTTGTAGCTTATTAACAAATTGGCACGTCCACTTAATTATATTTACAAACAAAATGTACATTTACAATAACTTATCACACTGTATTTGACACTAATGCGTGACAGAAAGGTCAATCGGTTTCAAAATGACAGACATTTGAAATTGCCTATCTAATTAATAGTACGTAAATTAGTTCATATGAAATGACTAGAGCATGACATGTTCAATTAATTGGTAACATTAGCCTCGGCACAGGTTTCTGAAAGGTAGATCAAGTCGCTGATAATTCAGTCTGTTAACAGTTGTGATTGATTACAGTAACAAATTATTATAACCTAACTCAAGGTCAAATAATAATCTAAAAAAGGAAAACACTAATGGAATCTAACTTCTATTAAGGAAACAACTCTAATTGGACATAAAAAACATATAACTGATATTTAACATTTATGGTTATTTTATCGACGTTTTGTTCTCAAGCTCTGAGTTAATTTTTGTCTACATTCCTGAATAAATAAATTATTGACTTTAAAATAAAAGTGTTAAATAAAACCATGGATAAATAAATTAAACCGTATTTCTACCACGCATAGCGTTCTTACCCCCGGCGTCGTGTTGTGGTTGTATAACATCGCACTGTGGTAACTTTAGATGTTTTCGTGGCCTTAATGCGACTTCAAACTTCAAAGTTGTGCCAACATGACAAAACCACAAACGACAGTCTGTTTTCACTTTTATCATAAATACATCGTCGTCAACCGCAAACTGAGTCTGTGTTGACTTTAATGCCTTAATTTAATATTTATAACATTGTTTATTTTGCTTCCGCCATCAAAACATACCAAAGTAACATAGAACAATAGTAGACAATAGATACAGTTCTCAATTAATTTGCGCAGTCCATTGCCCGCTTTATCTATATATATTGCGAATTAATCAACAGAACGGTAATTGGAGAACACAGTGGATTGCGAAGAAAGTTCTATCTCGACTCTTCGTAGTTTCTTTAAGTTCTAAAGATTTTTATTTACAATTATATTCTACCTAGAGCCGACTTCAAGTCTGTGGGGTGTCGACAAAGGCCAGCACTGCTTTCAGTTCAGTGTTGTCACGTCTCGCGACATTGTCGTCTTTTAAAGCCGTTTCTCAAGAATGCCGCGATACGTTTATAGAAACTGTGAAATGGGAAAATTTTAAGTGCACAAAGTGTACTCGAAATACGTTTTAGATTTCTAGTATTGTAACTGGAACGGAAATTCCTTTTTGTTTTGATTGTTGCGGAGAAAATGCTACTGGAAAAGGAGTCTGTATTTGGCATTATAGAATACATGCGTACCTACATGGTTTAGCTTGTATTTATTTCTTAGAGTCTTAAAGAAACTGTTGTTGTTTTTTATTTTTTTTAAAGTCCGCTATTATTTTTTGTTGACTAACCTATTTTAACGTTTCTAACTAGATCAGATACAATTTATCAGTCCATGTGACACCATTCTAAGTGAAATATACATGTAGATATCCAGCCAAGTACATCTTACATAACTTAACCGTAATAACTAGAATACTGGCAAGACTTCAACCACGGGATATGGATGTAGTAACATTTTTATGTGGCTTGGCAAGTTATCCAAGAAACAACATAATAATATACGAGTTCAGAATAATTATGGGTATTTTGTTACGTAAAATGTGACATAAAATAGGCCGAATCGAATTTCGTTGTAGTTTCAATGACCAATTTCACCTTGTAATAATTATGTCCTTAAACAAACTTTTACATTTTTTCCAGTCCATTTTTAGCTAGGACTCGGTCTAGGCCAACTTTCTGTTTTGGTTTAATCAGTGGATTTTATTACTTTATATTTCCAGAACACAACTTTTGTTTTAATTCGGTTAATTTATTACAAGGGAAACGTACGAAAACTATGTAGTGAAAGCAGTGCTAACCTTAAAAACAATTAATATAATAAATAACAATTGAGCAAAGGACTTGATATATTTTTGTAATTTATCTAATTTAGAATGTTAGAGTTTGCGTGCTCATATTAAACAGATTTAATTAAGTGTTTTATTAGCCACATGAAAATATATAATTTTTTACACATTATAACGGGTTATCTCACAGCAGAATATAAATAACTTTTTTTTACATAACTTGTATGGTAGAAGTGTCTGCGTTGATTGAATCTATTTACATTTTTTGAAGAATACTAGTAATGTGTACATAAGTAAAAAAAACGATATTTTCTTACATACCCATTTAAAAAGTAACATAATTAAACAAGGCAAGGCCGATACATTTTAAGTTAGGCCTGGGTGATAAACATTTTTGTCCTCGTGAGGCAAAATGCAAAATGTAATCATTTTATTTTAATAAAATCATTGCATGTTTAGTTTATTATACGATGAAAACAATTAATTAAACTCGAAAGTGGAAAGGTGTTGAACTGTTTGAATATCTAAACAACCCGACCTTATTAAATATTAATTTGAGTAGGTAAACCACAGCAGCTTAATTGGGTTGGATTTAAACTTACTATCGCCACGCTACACTGTTGTTGACGGATTATACTTACTTAGCTATTTTACAAGTTACAAATTATTTGAAGCCCGTTTTCACAAATAATTCTCTAAATATTTTCCTAATATTTGTCGGTTCGTTCTTCTGGTCCCTATGGCCCAGAAACGGATTTTTAACTGACTTGTTTTTTTTTAATAGTATGATACAAATTTTTAAACAACAAAACTTGTTTATTAAATGGTGGGTTCAGATAATAATGTTATTGTTAAATGACGTCACGAGTCATAGCTGAGATTTCTCACTATTAATTTGATAGCGCTACCATGCCGTATGAGAAAAAAAGTAAACAAAAACAAGAGGAATTGTTTAACAAATCCTCCCTGTCCGGTCTCCATTGCTAGTACTTTGAACCGCTTCAACGCAGACACCGCTTTGACTCCGCAACTTAACATGTAACACTTACAGCACTCGCTAGTCTGTCTGTATGTCACAATACCCAGCTCTCGCCTGTCTGTCCGTATGTCACAATACACTAACACTTTACTTCACAACTGAAGGCACTTGTCTTCTCACTAAAAATAACAACGTCCATACAGCTGTCTCTATGCGCAGTCGGGAACTACTGCTCGGTACTGCATCTGGGGACAAAGAGCATCATTATATATTAGTAATTAGGACGGAACTCAGCGTGAGCATTCGCTTAGCGAATTTATTTTGTAAGATTCGTTTGTGTGAGCTTTTTTTACGCAACGAACATTCATTCGCGACACGAACGTTCGTTCGCGAGTAGCTTTCAGAGAATCGGTTTTCCGTGTTTTAATTCACGTACACACCAAACTGTTGCAAAATGACGCGAGCACGCTTGCAATACCAATTTCAATATTTGTAAACACTAGCGCATTACTTTCTTTTTCAATAAAATTCGCGTTTAAACATCAGTAGATAATATTACGACAGGAATAGGATACTTCTTACTGTGATATTTATTTACCGTAAGACCGCCATTTTGAATATTGAGATTGATGTCGCGATATTTATTGACTGTCTGACCCTTACCTAACTTTCATCTTCCAATACTTTAATATTATCATTATGAATCGTTTGTAAAATATCTATTACCTTACAAAGGAAGGTTTAAAGGGAAAATTGCCAGCGCTTGGTCAACGGATACTTTATTATGAGATTGTAATTAACTATTATCAGAACTTTTAATCAAGAAGAAGCTGCGACCTCTTGAAAACTAGTACGGACAACTCGTGGCTAAATAATAACAGGCGCACGGGTCTATCTTCAAGGTTAAACAACACTTGCCGAGGTCGATCCGTGGATGGGTGCCATACCGAGACCCCTCCGTGCCTCGGAAAGCACGTTAAGCCGTTGGTCCCGGCTGTCATTTGTAGATCTTTGACAGTCATTACTGGTAGTCAGACGCCCTAAAGTCTGACAACCAGTCTTACCAAGGGGTATCGTGTTACTCAGTAGCTGGGTTGTGGAGGTTCGATAGGCAGTGTCTCCATGTAAAATACTGATATTCAGCTGCATCTGGTTAGACTAGAAGCCGACCCCGACATAGTAGGGAAAAGACAAGTGTAGTGCCTATGTAGGTACATCAAAATATACAATTTACTTTTATAATCATCCGTAAAATCCTGTTAACTTGTCTATAATGGCGGGTAAGCATCTGCTCAAACTTATTTATTGAATAAGCGATTACTGAACCGATTAAATGGCCGACGGGCTTATCAATTTTCTCTTCTGGGAACGATGCCAAGCCCGGGGTTCAATTGTTCTTTTTTTTCACAAAAGCTGTGCCAATATCGTGAGGCCCAATTTTGAGATAAAATCTAGGATTTCCTAAGTGAATGCGGCTTGCTCGCGAATTACTTTTGAACCATTTGCATTTATTAAGAAGATAAGTA
Source organism: Griposia aprilina (assembly GCA_916610205.1). Lineage (NCBI taxonomy): Eukaryota > Metazoa > Arthropoda > Insecta > Lepidoptera > Noctuidae > Griposia > Griposia aprilina. The sequence continues at coordinate 1,564,983 of OU744290.1, read as the reverse complement.
TCAGGCCTGCATTCCTCCTGCGCTGATGTCGGTCGCGCGTCCGAATATATATTGTTTTCGATATAGCACCACACTGCGGCGCGTACGTTGCTACGACTGTACGCGACCGAACGTACGCGACCGACATCAGCGTAGGAGGAATTCAGACCTTAGTCCATATGCCATACATATCTTTAAAATATTGTAAGAAGAAATTTAAGTGCACCTCAATATACTGCTGAAATATGCCAAAAACAGCTTTCTATTTTTAGCCAAGGACTAAACACTTGATAATAAAATACTCAGAAACATAATGATGTATCCTCGCGCCCTCCATCTGAAGTTAATAAAGCATGAATTTTCCTAATATCTGTCGAAAATTAAACTTCATTTTACTTGAATATATCGCGCGCGTCACATACAGTAGATACGTCACGATCGAGGACGGAAATCTAAACTTATTTGCATAACACATTCTGAAGTATCACTGCTAGAAATATTCAGAAGGCCAGTTTCTTTTCACTCAGTTTTCTTTTTGTGTATGATACAGGAGGCATCAAAATTATTATGTCAAGAAGTAAGGCACCATTAGCTTTCTGTAACGTTGTGTTATCTACGTGATGCCTGATTCTGTGCCAAGCCTTGAAGAAAAAATGCAGCCACAACGTTTTATTTAAACTGTTTGAACTAATAAACTATTTAGCAGCGCCATGGCAAATAAATACAAAATAAATAAATAATAATAAATAAATACATGGCAATAATTTCATCACCACTGCTTTCAAAACGGTGAAGGAAAACATCGTGAGGAAACCGGCATGACCTAGAACCAAAAAAAAAACGAAGACATGTGACATCTACCAACCCGCACTGGGCCCGTGTGGTAGATTACAGCCCATTCCCTCTCAAAGAGAGGAGGCCTGTGTCCCAGCAGTGGGAACATTATAGGCTGATTATGTTATGGCAAATAACATAATTCCAATTTTATTTATTTCAAGCATTTAATTTAAAGCTTACCAAGCCCGCACTTAGCTGCCTAAGCCTACAGGGAACACAGCGCCCCAATTGCATAATAAACTATCAATCATCATCTGAATTATTTGGAACCCTATTGCTAATCCATTGCTTCATATGTTCGAAAAATTTGTCAGCTCAACAACATAAATAACGCAATGAATGTTGTTGAACTGTCAAAATGAAAGCCATTCCTACTGTTAGTGTATTATGCAATTACCCCGCTGGTGTGATGTGTGTTATGTAATTTGAAGTTGCATAGAACAAAATATTAAACTACATACATAAACTTTTAACATATTTACTTGGACTAGCGTTTGAATCAAATAAATTAAATTATTTTGTTTGTCTGGTGATTATAAAGTTTGTGTGTATCACCGCTATCGTGGCTTTAATCAAGTTGGCCTTCTACTTCTATTTATTTAATGGTTTCATATGACGTGAGTTAAACGCGATTTTTACAACTTGATAATTACATTGGCGAAACTTTTTCGTTTTATATTCGCGCTGTCACCGGGGAGTGTAGTTTTATGGGCTATAATGTACGTTATTCGTGTGTGTAGGAATCCCATAAAAAGTAAGGCAAAATATACCTATGCGGATTCGCTAATGTAGCCGTAAAATGTTGAAAGGGTGGGTCTCAAAACTCATTTAGATAGCTTTGAATAGGTGAAATATACATTATTTTATACAAAATTTAAATAATAATAGGTAAGTATTATTAAGCCTGGCCGGCAAAGTAAAACTTGACTTGGGTTATAAATACAAACATTATTAGCAGCTTTCGATAAAGCGTTTACCGAATGAGCAGTGCCATTAGCCTACTAAGACATATTATCGTATTCTCAAGGAAATGGTTACCAGTGAAATTTTGTTTTTGTTGTCTCTAAAGTTGGCATCGACAAACGCCAGTAACTTGCAGGCTGTGTTCTATCAAGGTGACAAGTTATCAAATAACTTATACAGATATAACCTTCTTATTATTTTTACAACAGTTAGCTACCCTCACTTCAAATCTCAATATTACTCTCTCGAAAGACAGGATGAGTAAGTGGGTAGAGTATCATTTCTGATTATATTGAGGCTCTTTACCAAAAGGTCATCAAGACTTCCACAGAAACAATGATTGATTAACTGTTCTGGTACATATTGATGACCAGTTTGTTAATTATAATTGAAATCTATTCGTCTGCTCATAATAGAAGGCGGGTCAATCACTTTATACTTTTCACTAATGACTTTACAAAGAAAACTATTAAGTGATTTAAATAGAGACTAATCTATCTATATATATATAAAAATGAATCCCTATTTCCCTTGGTCACGCCATCACGCGTGAACGGCTGGACTGAATTCACTTTTTTTTTTTTTGTTGTCTTCGTTATTGTCAGGAGAAGGATCTTATGAAATAAAAAAATAAGGGAGTTGATCGGAACTTTACAAAATTTAAGAAAACTTAACGCCAATATCAATTTTACATAACTGTCAGTTGTTTGAAATAACTGTCAGCTTTTGACAGAATGCGCGCTGCAAATATCGTTTAACACAGATGGATCGGTTGATAAATGAGTCGATAGTTTTAGTTTTAGTCAATAGTCAAAACTAAAACTAAACGACATAATGACATTCATAGTTAAGACAGGACAACGTCTGTCGGGTCAGCTTGTATATTATATATTTTAATCTTTGCATAGGTTTCATGAGACAACGTTAGTACCAATATTACATTCTTAAAAAAATAAAAGAAAATATAATAAATATAAAAAAATATTAAATATTATATTCGTGCATTTATTTTAAAACTAGCTTTTGCCCGCGGTTTCACCCACGTGGATGTCGGAAATTATCCAATTTTTACGTGAAAGAGTAACAAACATCCCTCCATCCATCCATCCATCTTCACAAACTTTCACATTTATAATATTAGTAGGATTCCGGAGAATACTTGTCTTTCAATACCTTCCAAATAAAAATAATAAAGACATTTTTACTCTTTACATAAACGTAAATAAGCCGTCACTTAACAACAGAAAGTTACTTTCAGGTCAACTCTAAATGGCTTCGAGTTTACCTTATTAAATTTAAAAAAAAATCTTAATACCTCAAAGTGTATAAAATTCCACGGATTCCGTTAAAAGCAAGCTCTTCCCTAAATGAGATTTTTAAGTCTCAAATATTTAAATTAAAAAATAAATATTTTTCTTTTTGGCCCCTCTTTCGCGCTATGTTCTGGTTAACCAATCTGTGATTTAAAATAAAAGGGAAAATGTTTTAATCAAACCGGAAGGCTATTACTTCCGGGTTTGGTGGTCAAATGAAAAAAATAACCCGCATATGATAAATAACCTTTTCATTGATTTAGAATCTTTAGAGGCCTAAATACCGTTTTCCTTTTCTCAACTCGCGGAGGCATTATGTAACTTTAAAATTACTTGATTTATTTGTAATTATGTTGATTTCTTTTTTTTTTTAGATTTCATGATTGATTTGATCAAACGCAATCTCAAACTCAACGCATTTATTTCAAATAAACCAATTATAGTTACTTTTGAATTGTCTAGGAGTCGGTCAGTCAGAAAGATGAAGCTAGTTGCCCATTCCAAAGCGTAGTAGGTACCTATGGAGAAGAACGGGCAAGAAACTCTACGGACATTTAAAAAAATCAAAATATTGTAAAAAAAAATTGGTTACATCATTCATGTTGAAATTATACATGTGAAAAGGATACAGAAAGACTTGCATGTTAAAAGCGACCGTAGTTAAAAAGATACCAGTAAGACATTTGAGTGAGCATGACGGGTTGTTCCCAAAGGTCCACGAGTATAGATAGTCTCAGCCGCCAGGGCACATTCAAGTCATTGAGAGATGAACCCAGTAAATGGTAGCTTTATAGTCGGTACATAGTGCTCACACATGGGCTAACGCTAATGGCTATGTATCTGTTAAGTGTTTTATTTTAATTGATTTTTATTTTAGTTTATGTTTTCCTGTTATGCAAATCACTATGTACTCTTCTTCACTATGAAAATGACGCAATTCCGACTCCCAAGATACAGGTAATTGCCTAGTTTCGGGGTCAACGTCGAATCTGTTCTTGCAAAATCTGATTTATTGATAAATACATTTGAACTTGGCAATGCTTTTTCACTGATAGCATTGACGACCCATACATAAAATACAAACAGCTAATTATTGCGACATCAAAGGACATATCAATACCATTGCTATGCTACATATCCTGCTGCAGTTGGTAACGTGCGTAGCCATGTCCACCGACATGTGAGTGGTAACGTCACCCGTCATTTGTTTGCCAACAAAAAGGTTTTCAAACTTTTATGTTCAATTTTGTGTCAGTTTCAAAAAGCAAGGTTTTTAAAAGTACTCGCTGTGTCGATGTGGAACGCCCTTTATATTTTGGGTGAATACTCGATGTATTGAAAAATCCATTTTAGTAAATGCAAAATAATACATTCCTTTTGGGCTTCGCCGCAATTATATTAAAACTGGAGAAAATCCCAAAAGCGACCATCATTTTCTATGATTGTCTGAATACGCTACACAAAAATTTATCTTGTTAGCCTGACAATAACGTAGAACTACCGTACCTACTCATAAAATAACAACCGCAGTATTATAAATGTACTGTCATTAATAACACATTATTTTGTTATAACGTCCTTTATTTTCAACAGGGTTTGAAAACGTATGTAGAACATAGACATCGGAAACTAAGCGTGCTCACAATTAATTGAACCACGCGTACCCCTGAGGTTAAAACTAAAAGCAGTAGTATTATTACCTAAATATATCACTTCAAAGTCGAACGGTTGTTGAGGTGTGAATACACAAGGGTTCACAAAACAAATCTAATGAAAAGAGACCTTAAGGCCAATTCTCGTGCTTAAATAACGATCAAAGTCAAGTCGTAATCTCATCCCAGTGACAATCAATGTTAAAAACTTGACAAAATTTAAGGAAGCTTCGGGTGGGTTGCACCCTGCCAGGGTCGCGGGTTTGTCCGAAAGGGTTACCGTGGCCCTAGCACACAGGCAACTGAAGGAACATGGCTGGGTTTTAGCCAGTAAAAGTCTGACACGCCCTCCCGCTCTGCCCTGGGCGGGAGCAAATATTTCATGTTTTATATTGTAGCTGTTTGTTGTTCAGCTCGCCGTCCGGTAAGGACCAGGGCCGGGTCGACGGCGCGTCGTGTTCCACGCGCGCCTCAAAGAGATGTCAGCATCATTGAAGGGGTCCGATAGGGCCGATCCCTGCCGGGGTCGCGGATTGTTCGAAAGAGTTACCGTGGCCCTGGCGCACAGGCAAGTGAAGGAAAACGGGTGCGGGAGAAGTCATTTCATGATTTCCCACCCAAAAAATAAAAAATAAAAATAAGGTGCAGGTGAACGGACATTTGAGACATTCTAGTGGAAGGGGCAAAGTCTGTTCAGGAGCACCGCATCCGCACTGGATGTAGGATGAATCGATAATGCAAAAACAACTAAACTGGCATAATACTTACTATTTTTACTAAACATATACGAGGATATATGTGGTCTTGCGGCGACGTACAGCCGGACAGACATGCTGCGCACGTGCGGCGGCCGCGTGGGTATCGTGGCGCGACACCGAAGTGCCAGGTACCCACGGTGGGTCGGGTAGTCGTCCGGATACACGTGCAGGGTCCGCCATGATGCCCGCAGACCATCACCGTCAGCGCCGGAGACTACCGTATCCGGCGTTATTACAGGATCCTGGTGGATGAAAGGAATATTATTAGTGGGATATCAAACTTGATTTTAGACGAATGGGTCTGTCTTAGTTAAAGAAACCCAGCTATAACCTTGGAGTCTTCAAGTCTCAAGTGAATAATAGGCTACTTCTATGCAAGCGTGGTCTATCATGGACCACATCATCGCTAACCATCAGATGAGGCAGTGGTCAAACGAATGGCAACCAAAAAAAAAATTTTAAAAATTGTATGCTTAAAAGGGTGAACTGATATCGATTTTACAAAATGATGACAATGCGATCAGTCTAAAGATTCATATAATGCATACGTCTATTGGCTGTTACCTATAGCACTCCACTGCAGTTAGACATTGGCCCATCCAATCGCACGCCATGGTGTGATATGTAGAAAATCCAGCGAGGGTCCAATTATCAGATAGGTCAGGTAAAATTTTGTCCTTAATATAAGTAATACGCAAAAATAGCAATAACCACCACCAAAAACCACTAAAAAACCACCACCACACCACCAACCACCACTTTTAACCACTGAAAAAGCTACGCCACCATTTTACATGTTGCCCATTGGCGGTACGTAATAAAATGGTTTCAGGTTTAGTCCGCCCATGTTTTAACCGAAAATTGTATTTTGAGAACGTCGTCATAAAAGTATTTTAAAAGACTCAAACTTGAGCATAGTCTCCTCAACCCCTCTAACTTACAAAGCATGCACTCAATTTACCAAGTTCTTTCTAACTTGCAAAACTCGGGCCAGCACTTACAAATTCATAAAAATCTGGCCCGAAACCGTACTTTCCTTTACTCGTACAAATACTTCATCGAAGCCGCAATAGTTTGCTATTATTGTTGCCGACGAATACATAAAGTTAGTCTTTGAGTCTGTTTGTCGGCAAACTGTGCACTTACGGGCAATTTCATCTCTTAAAACTTTCGCTGGAGCGACTAACTTATGTAGCAAGTAACTTGACCCACATTCAGTATTATTCGAGAAACGATTGATTGAATTATCTTATTGTGTTGTAGTTTTGCAAGTGTTTTTTCTCGTATAGTTAGATTGAATGATTTATTACTTAAACTTCTGAGCATATTTCATTGTTTGTCAACTTGGGGCTTTAACTTTTCCTAAGGGCGAGAACTGGGGAGTTTTATCAGGCGAAGAAAACAAACACATCGACTCTAGCAAAATCTTATTCCTAATAGCTTTAAAGGTTGCTGAGGTACTGTCAAATACTAATCCTAAAGCTTCTCATACTGCGGTTTCTAAGCCAGCTAATGAGAAGATGGTCAGTTCCTTTGACAGGTTTACGCGCGCATATTCTGACTTTGAAGATATTGGACTATGTATGTACGAGTATATTGAATCCCGATATTCTTACTAGGCTTCAATATATTGACGTACCTACAAAATAATGCATCCACAAGTCCACAAACTTAGGTATAAAGGAAAAAAAGTTGTAGCTACAATATTATTATCAAATAATAATAATTTCAAGCAAATCCACAATTTAAATTCTGTCCTCTTTATCGTTGTTAGTTTTGTCAAGAGCTTCTTCCAGATAGATGGATACAGTTAATTAGTAGACAATACATTCAAACCGAAATATCAAGAAATTGCGTGAAATAAAATTAGCAAGTCGCAAACCATACTTAAGTAGGTAGCTAATTTGTTCATGGTGTAGCAAATTATAAAATGACATTACAAATAAACGTGGTACTACTTCGAAATACCAATTTCAAAGAAACTTATCAAGCAATTAGGTTTCATATTTTCTTTTCCGTCCGTTTCTAGTTTCTAAACCTAATAATTTTCAGGGAATACAAACCGTTGCGCTAGGCAAGTTTCTATAGAAATATGGACAAGTAATAAAATTATTACCGGTTATTAAATTAGTTACGAGAACGCTAAGTAATAGTTTCTTTGAAATAACAAAAAAACATTTGTATTCTGCAGATGTAGGTTTAGGAAGCTTTCAAGTTATTGTACCAAATGCCTTAGAGGCCCAATTTACCCTATCAAACCGATAGCGTAAATTAAGCGTAATAAGAGTTTTCCTTAAAAATAAGGAAGTAAAAGCCTAAAAGAAATAAAACAACACGCGCATTACGCCTGAATGCCCCGAAAGCGTAGACTGAGGGACACCGACGGATATCACCCTCACATTTCATATAAATTGCCATAAGCCGGACACAAATCTAGACCCCCGCCTGCTACCGATACATCCCTGATGGAAAAACCGAACAATACTTTTACCTGGAGATCAAACCCAGAACCCCATGCTTCGCAGTCATGCTTTTGGTCACAAGACCAACGAGGCAGTCAAAAAAACTACAACCCAACTACGACAAAAACAACAACTAAAAAGGTATAAACAAGACACACGTATACAGTTCGATTTACATGCCTTAATTACATGACGTGTGACTCCGCATTTTTAATGTGTCTATCTGTGATCTCTTGTTTATACCTTTTTAGTTGTTTTTTTTTTATCGTAGTTGGGTTTTAGTTATTGAATTTACTGATTATTAAAATTATTTTGGGGTTATAATTTATAACAACAGCATAATATAATATATTTAAAATTTACTAATTAAGCCCTTTTATTTGATAGCCAACACGGTATAGTTAAACATTTTTTTTTGTTGATGGTTTTTTGTTCTTGACTTTTTTTTGTTGTAAATTTCCTCTAGAGGGCGCCATGTTCAATTTAATGTGATGTCACATAGCCTATAACCAACGGACGATCAAGACGCTTTCCAACGATACCCCATTTGTCAAATTATGATAATTAGTTTAGAAGTTATGAGGGAATAGATGAACATACATACATACATACCGGTCAAAATCATAACCCTCCTTTTTGCTTCGCCGTAGTTGGGTAAAAAATAAATAAAATGCCTGTAAAATTCAACTCTGCCCACATTCAAAGGTAAAGTTTGTCAGTCAGGTAGCGTTCCGTACCCCTTAGAAATTGGTTAGTATTCAGTGGCGGTGCCTGTTATATGCAAATAAATGTGATCCATACATCGACTCACTTTGTTGGACACTTGAGGACGTGTGAGGTGTTTATGTGGTTGGTGTGAAAGGTAGCAGGGGCGTTGATGTTTTTGGTTAAGGAAAAATTTGGCGTGCTTATATAAACACTGAATACTTAAAAGAGTACGTCAATAGAAAAAAAAAATATTAAGTCTATTCAGTTAATTTCAGAATTTTTAATCATTAGCGACACGCCCATGCTTTTTACGACTTGACGAAACATCGAGATTTATTTATTATAAACTAGTTGCGCCCCGCGGTTTCATCCGCATATCATCCAAAAACGTATTCACCTTATGTTTTAAATGATAAATGATAAATGATTTTATTTCTGTAAGTAGGTTTGTACAAACACTTTTACATGTCAATCATATTTTTTAAACTAGATGAGGTCGGCGTTTCCTATCTGACTTTTGAAACAAGTAACTTGAAAGAACTGTATGGCTTTTCAATATTCATATTTATTTTCTCCAAAGTAACTACTTATTGAGTCTTATTTTCAATGTATTCACAGATATTCTTATACTCAGTACCTTTGTCCAGATTCAATATCAACAGCGGTATTTTTGTATCTGCAGCTTTAAACTTTCCCGCGGAAGTTGTAGTAGCTTTTCCCACGTTGCCAATAAAGCAATTCGGAGTCTTCCGTTTATGTATTTATTTCCATTCTGTATTGCACGACTCATGATGCGAAGCATCAGAGAGTGCTTTACGATCGAAATTTTTTTTTCGCCTCATTTTGGCGGCTATTTTTATTATTATAGCCTTGTTAGTTCACGGAATCAAGATATTTTGCATACTATTGTCGAGATAATTTAATGGAAAACATACTTTTTAAAAATTGATTTACTGCAATAGAATTGGAAAAAAACACCAAAATAGGTCAAAAAAAAATCCTGCCCGTCATGTGTGAAACCCGGAAACACTGTAACTTGTGAAAAAATCCATTATTTGAGTTTTTTTTTTTTTTTTAATTCTAATCGACAATTGTAGGTCACTGAATGCAAATGGCTAATTAATTCAGTGTCGTTTAATTATAATTAATAAAAAACGAAAACTACAAGACTGTACATCTATTTATATCCATAGAAAATTAACATATGGATGGTGATATATCTATAGATATTATGTACATTTATTCCACCAGGGACGCTTGTGCAGTACCTTCTTCCTACTACAGCTGTTTTTTCGGCAATTATTTTGAACGACTTAAGTTGTTTTTTTTTTTTTTTAAATTTCATAATTAAATGAGCATTATGAGTCGTGCACTTTTGGATTTTTCAAATTTCCTTCTGATTGTTTCCAATCACCACTCCTCAATACTTCAGCCATATTTTAGTTCTCGTTATGTTTCTGCGCACTTCGTAAACTGGGAATATTTCTTAAGCTATTATTAGTTTTGAGGTTAGTGCAAAAGATGTTGGGCATCTGTATTTCGGGTTGAGGCACTCTTGTGATGTTCAACATAACCACATTTACCTCGTGTTCCAGTTCTGAATTTTCATTGCTTTGAGATGTATGAGTGCGAGCGAGACAGTTATATTTTCTCTCTCAGCCACACTAGACGTTTGAGTTTGACCAGTGTGTAAATGCTCACTGCCACTGCCGGCATCATTCGCCACTAAATCTGTTGATATTCGAAAATGGTTGGCATCTATAAAAAGATTTCTTTAATTTAAAAGCTTCATTTCGTTCAAATCTTTCTTAACCTCCTCCTGTTGCTCTGACGACATATGTTTGTCCTTTATGTCTTCGATTAAGATCACCCTGTTACGGATAAAGTAGATGCTATCTTTTAAAAAGTGGAGCATGATCGGCATATTAGTAGTTACAACATAGCTGAAGAGTTAGGAGTTGACCACAAAACAGTTTTGACCCATTTGAAAACGTCTGGGTACATAAAAAGCTCGAAATTTGGGTGCAACACGAGCTTTTACTCTTGAATTTGTATATAAAAAGGAAAAAAAAAAAAACCACGGCCTAATATTAGGGATAATATTATGAATTAATGAATGGTTTAAATATATTATAATTGCCAAAGGTACAAGAAAAACATACTGTAGTGTTATAAGGCCAAAATAAGCCCAAACTTACTACTTTCTATGATAGTATGTGGTTATTGGCTAGTGATTCAAAAATACTGCCTGACTGACTGAACAAGTACGAGGAAGTAAATAAATTTGCTAATTATAATCTTGGACTAAAAGCATATACCTTTTACCAATCCCATTAAATACTGATAAAGACCTATCGCATTATACCAACGAAATGAAACTTTATTTTAAAACTCCTATCTGTTACACAGGACTCGTCCGTCTGAGTCCCATCTTATCTGTTAGCATCCATGAGGAATGGATCCGGTCGGATCCGCTCGGGTCCGGTTGGCTCCGCTCGGGTCCGCGGCCGTGTCGCCCGCCACTAATCTGATTCCGATACGCCCCTGACAACTTTTATTCAAATGTAATGATGTTTTTAGAGTACCTAGAAATGGAAATAAAAGTGTCTATCTGTCTGGACTTTCTTTGGATTACGTAAAAGGAATAAAAGCAAATGGGTCTAGGATAAAATGTTTTTTTAATGGGCAGCTATTTGTCAGTGCTACACCAAATTTTTACTAAAATTCTTAGTTATTATTATATTCGACAGATGTAGGTAGAAAGTACTATTCTGGTGAATATTTATAGGTTCCTTTAACAGCTAAGTACCTACTCGAATACCGATAAGACGAAGGAGAAAGCATAATATTTCTTCTCAATGTATTACTAGTTAATTTTCCCAGTTCCAGGATTTTGTAAATCATGCAAAATTTGCTTAATATTGTAGATGAAGTAAGTAGCTACATAAGTACTGTGTAAGCAATACTAACTCAGTAAGTGTTCCCGAGAATGAATAAATCGTTTAGCATAGTTAGCAGTAAAGTTTAGACATTGTATGAGGAGGTATATAACTTGCCGCGTACCGGTTTAATTATCTGGTTGGTTTTGGTTGGTAATTAGGTTCTATTTGAGTATGATATCTGTAAGAAACATTAAATGCTATGAAGAGTTACTACTTTGGGTACTACTTTGTATAGACTTTGTGATTTTAATTACAAACAATCAAAAGTTCTTTTCTGATCGTTCAATCAGCATTAGCTTTACATATTATAAATAATTGGAAATGTTTTAGTAATTCCCTTAAGATTGCATTCGGGTAAAAATATAGGTTAGTCAATAACTCTGTTTTACAAGTAGTAAAACCTGAATATGATTGTCTGAAATACTTAAACGCAGTTAGCTGGTGGAGTAATCAATCAATCCTATTGGAAAAGGGCTGTTCCCTGCAGCAGAAGAATACCAAACTGCCATTATTATGTAGTAAAGTTTAAGAACCTTCGCAGCGAAACAATAATCTCCTCCATTACTTGATCCCCGTGTAAACTTTAGATCCGGACGTCTTTAATTCAATTAAATAATTTTACGACAATGTCCGTACAGAAATTATACGTTTGTGAGAGTCGTTCGACTTTATCTAAGGCGAGCCGTTCATTAGTAGTGATTTTTGACCTTAGTTATTAGTTTTTTGAACTGGTTTATCTTTTCTGTTACTTGTATATCAGCCTGTATTTGGCACGCTACTGAGCTACAAGGCAAAGGCCAGTTCTCATATAATAATCAAACAGATTCATCACTGCATGTTATGTATTGAAGACCGAGTCCAGGCTTCCGCACGATGCCGCGGTGGAAAGAATCAAACATTCCTTTTTTGTAGGAAACTATAATTGAGAATAAACAGTTCTTGAGTTCAGGAGTATCTTCCAGCAGGGTGTAACCTTTCGTGGTCCACTTGGAAGTCCCTGAACCATCTCCGGACACAAGTGGGAAGATGAAACTCCAACCTGGTAAGGTGGGGCTACCTCGATGGAACGGCAGCTGGATGTGGATGTGGAGCTATGTCGCAAACTATGCTCTACCTTCTATCTTGCCCACTGTGTCCCAAAATTTGCAATCATGTTGACCTCTGAGCTGCTACCAATGACGCCGCGCCGGGGAAGTGGCGAAGTTTTGGGCCAACGAAATTTGAGAAAAGTTGGCTAGCGCCACGAAAAAGAAGAAGAAGAAGAACAGTTCTTGAACTGTTACATCTGTCTGATGTCCAGGCCAGTGACCCACAACTGATAAAAGACACTAAGAAACTGAAATACGTTTTTATTGTTACCTCCAAATTAATTTTCAGGTTGGTTTCCTCATTCAAGGCTCGAACTTACACTAAAGCTCTATTTAGAAAAGGCGGAAAAATAACAAAATCCCATTTTACCGGTTCACTGGACGCTGAGCCGAATAAGGCAACAATTCCCAAAGTAATGACTTACAGTCCGATGGCCGGCACAACGGCACACTTCCTGAGCCGCTATTAACGAACGTAATTCTAATTGTTTTCAGTTCATTTAAATAATTAAACACAAACGCGGCAATGCAGGGTACAAAAGTAAATTCCTGATGATCGTTTTCGTAGTACCGACGGTTTAATTTCCTTCATTGGGGCCGCGTCCTTATAATCTGAACAAAAGGTCTCTAAAATTAATGAGATTTTTTGATGCTTGGCTGTTGTATTAATGTAACATTGACTGATGGAGTTGTTTTGACGTGACATTGAGGATGGTATATAGGTTTTTTTTGTGGTTTTTCGATTGTTGGTTGATTGAAAAGAAAGTTGTATTATTAATAAAATTACAATTAAGTTAATGGCATTAGGCTTAATTTAATTCTAGAATGGCTACTTATAAAGCCCGGATTACATTTCTTTGGCAAACCAACCAATATATGTGTGTAAGTGACATAAAAGACCTAAGTAGATCGATTAAACCTAGCAGTAGTTCGATACAAGCACTGCCAGGGGCGCGGGTTTTTCCAAAAGGGTTACCGTGGTCCTGGCACACAGGCAACTGAAGGAACACGGGTGGGTTTTAGTCAGTAAAAGTCTGACACGCCCTCCCGCTCCGCCCAAAGCGGGAGAAGTTATTTGATGAATTCCGACCCAAAAAAAAAAAGGTCGATTCAAACATAGTGATGAATTACTGTGCAGGTACATACTTAATAATAATAGCACTAATAGCAAGATTAGTGAGCAGCTGCCAATAGTGTTAATCCCTATCGTCAGGTGATATGACTGCTCACTTCACCAAGGTTTTCACAGAATAGGCCAGCATAATTATTTGTGCGAATACAAACGATAAGTAATGCCTACATAAATCTTTAAAGTACTTCGCACAGACTAACATATGAGTCTATTAAAAGTTTCAGCAAATATTTTCATAACTAATGCTCGTAATAAGTCAGTACCAAGAATTTATGAAACAAACTACATCCGAGCTATTTCCATGTAATATCAGTGACAGATTATCTTGCAGTTACTGGTTTTCGTTTTGCAATAAATTAATTATTCTAGTTCTTTGAAATGGCTGCAAATAAGACTTCGTTTTGAGGTAGATAAGAAAATCTTGAGGCTTCCTGTTATCTGGTTGGCAAAGCAGATTAGTGCGATAAGACCTTAGATAAACTTAAAGCGGTAGATACGGTACTTGAACCCAGTGCGCGGTACGTTTGAACCAAGTCCAATAGACACAGTTGCACTCAATCACACGCGTACTATCATCTTAACAGCGCATGTCGATACAGCTCAACTTTTTTTATATGTGTAAATTCGCATCAAAATAACTTCATGTGTATTTAATAATTTCTAATCACTCAAAAAACAAAAATAAGACACACGGGATTACTCCGTAACGCTACCTCAATGTCATTCATAATCGTAAGCATTCAGCGGCTAACGAACTGCACGAGTTGCACTCGCACGACTGTGTTGGGTCCTATCTCTGTCATTGTCTATCGGTAACTGTAGAATGCAACTGTGATAAAAGATGTATGAGTATCGTTACATGTAGTTGTGCACCAAGTACAGGTTTAGTGATTGCGATGTTAGAGGGTACCGTATCTACCGCTTAAGATTATCTAAGGAAAAAAAAAACTCCATCCATGCTTTTGTTTTAGTTCAAAATGGCCGCGGCTTTAACGTGCTTCCGTCTTCAGCATAATTTATCAAAAGAAACTTGGTACGGGAGCAACATATTATTTTAGATCCGACCCAACAGTACGCGTTAAGTAATATAAAAATGAATAACAGCAAATACAGTCTAATGATGAAGGATGAGGTCTCTAAAAAGAGAAAAAATACCATCTCCGCTAGAATTTCTAAGAAAAAATATTCAGATATTTTCCAGTCTTTTAACATCACCTTTCAGAGATCGTGACAAATTGATGTGCTGTCAGTGACTTTGACATTCCCGCACTTTGAGATGAAAATCCGCGTATCAAAATTCTGTGCGCGACCGAAGACGTCACGCGACTCATCACATGTAATTTAAACAAATTCTATTCGTCGATCAATGACAAACACATACATTTGAATGTGTTTGTCATATATAGGATTTCAGAAATATATATTGTTAGTTTAGTATCAAATAATTATCGTACTGGCTATGAAAAGATTGTGCTATAATCGATATATATTTAATTATGACGTGTTTGACTCTGTCCTTGAATTTTTTACTATTTGTGCTTGTAAATAAATTTCTTCCATCCATATTTTGACAATTACCTATTATTTATACAACATATATTTTACGAGAGACCTCAATCAAAGAGGGCTGAGACCGGGAGCCAGAAACTGGATTAAATTGAATGTGTTTATTAATTTTGTATTGTGGCTGGCTGGTGAGACTTTCAGCGTGCAGTTTGTATATCCTTACTTTCGGAAGATTGATGATACACTGTAGCTTACTGTTTTAATTTCAAGAATGATAAATTGAGTGTGTGAAATATACACGCAAGTGCTTAGCAGAAGTACTTACTGTTTTACTATATGCAGGAAAAGCGGGAAGTGTATTGTGGAGGAGTTGTACGATTAATGTTCCATAATGTTGGCTTAGTAATATCTGACATCGAACGAATTACCGTTGGTACATTTTTGGAACCAACTTCTCCCATATTTTTCAACAAAAAAAATTAAATTTGCTGAAACTGTAATTGTAAATTGCAGGAATTCCAATATGAAAGAAAATCAAATGAAAATGTAATAAAACTGAAATTCCACTTACTATAGAAATAAAAATAGAGATTGAAGATAAAATAAACAAAATAGCTATCAAAATTCAGACAAGCAGCAACGCTTTTATATATTAAATCAACTCATACGACAAATAAAGCTTTTATCTGCTTCACACATAAACTCAGTTCACGACGTGTCCATAATCTTACGTCACCAGCAGACTTAGGTAGCTAATCAGGTTAGGTCTAGACCAGACTGAGTTAGTACACGTAACTTGATTGTGAGCAACACAAACCAGGATAAATGCATTAGAGGGAATAAAGCTTAGAGAACGAAGTATTTCAACCGGCACAATATTGTTATATCGGATCAAAATAATATATACTTTAGAAGATTGGAATTTGGAGTTTAAGAATTTCGTTTTCAAAATATTGCAAAAAAAATAACATATATGAAATAAAATAACTAATGATTGGGGAAAAAACTGTACCCTAATTGCGTAACACACTATCAATTACAATCTGAATCATTTTGAAGCCTATTGCTAGTCCATTGCTTCATATGTTCGAAAAATTTGTCTGCTCAACAACGTAAATAATGCAATGAATTTTGATGAACTGAAAGCTATTCCTAATGTGTGAGTGTTACACACTTACCCCGCTGATTTAAACCTTGTAAATCTTCAATCTTTGATAGCTAATGAAAAGTCCATCTAGTCCACGACAGAATGAAAGTCTCTTTTCAAAGGTTCAACCAAAACTTATCTATCAATCTTAATGACATTGTTCTAAATGGCAATGGTCTGCGCGAAATGGCCTGGATTACTTTAGGTTAAGAGTCTGACTGGCAAAATGAGCTACTTAGGATAAGCCTAATTCTAACTTAGGTGACATACATATTAACAAAAATAAAGGTAGCAGCTAGGAAAAACACTGCAAGTATTAATTCCTTTCAAGACCTCTTGTTGTGCAAAATAAACAATGAGACTGGCGATGAAATTGACCGCAACAAAAACATGAACATTATTATGACCCAAGAAATAACACTCCTCTCGGACTCCAAAATCTAATTTATTTGAAGCCCATTGAGTATTGTCATAAAGTTTACAAACGTTTACCGCAGTTATAAAGTTACGTTTGTTTATATTTCCTGTTTGAGATAACCTTTCCTTTTCCGACTTTCTACAATTCAATTATTCTAAGAGTAAATTTCTGTTGGTTTGTTGGTGGATTTGTTTATGTAATTCAATACTAATGAATTGGTATGAGAATCCAGGTTCATTAAAATGTAAATTTTGACATAGTGACACAGTGTGTGTGTACACAGAGTAGATCAAGAGTAAAGTCCAATTAAATATAAATTTTTAGTCGGAAATAGGTTGTATCAATATTGTCTATGTTATGATGGCCCAATCACTGCGGTATTTTTTTTTTAAATATTGCAGCGTTATGTTGAGATAGGAGCCTTTTTGGTGTCCCTCCAAGTCCGACTGGGGAGAGTCTTGCTTCCGGTGCGGGCAGGAGGGACACAAGAGTGCCGCTTGCCGCGCTGCCACGCTACGCTGCGCGGCGTGTGCTGCCAGTGGCCGCCCCGCGGACCACAGGATGACGGGCAGGAGCTGCAAGCCGCCCGCGAGGAAGGGCATAGTGCCGGCGCAGGTTCGCCCTGCTGCTACCACCACCGCCGTCGTCGCCGCTGTAGCTCCAGCGGCGGTAGAGGAGGAGGGATGTGGGATGTTGGAATAATGGTTTCCAACTACCACATCCTCCAGGCGAACGCCAACCACTGCAGGGCAGCCCAGGACCTGGTGGTGCAGGTCATGGCCGAGTGGTTGGTGAACGTAGCGGTGGTCGCTGAGCCCTACTCAATCCCCGGCAGCTGGCTGGGTGACGAGGACGGCTTGGTGGCACTAGCGGCGCGGTCTTCCACAGACTCCCCTCCCCTCTCACTATTAGAGAAGGGACCGGGATACGTGGCTGCCGCGTGGGGAGAATTAGCCTTTGTGGGCGTCTATTTCTCCCCAAACCGCCCTCTTCAGGACTTCGAGAACTATCTCGGAGTCCTGGCCGCCGTGGTCGGCAGGGCGGCGCCGCGTCAGGTCTCCGTACTGGGAGACCTGAATGCCAAGTCGGTGAACTGGGGTAGCCCGGCCACCGACGCTCGCGGGCGGGCAGTGGAGATGTGGGCAGCCTCCTCTGGACTCTCCCTCTTGAATAGAGGAAACGTCCAGACATGCGTGCGGCGGCAGGGTGGCTCAATAGTGGACGTCACTTTCGCCACCCCTGCGTTGGCCGCGCGCGTGTTGAACTGGCGGGTGGACCTGGTGGAGACTATGTCGGACCATCGCTACGTACGGTTCGACATCTCCACCGGTGGCCCCGGAGAGACGCGGCCCCTGTCGGGGCGATCGCCGTTCCCGCGGTGGGCTCTCACCCGCCTGGACAGGGAGGCAGCGGGGGAGGCGGCGTTCATGCAGGACTGGTTTTCGCCGTCTTCCGCTGGCCTGGATGTGGATACCGTGGCGCGGCGCCTGAGGGGGTCTCTGACCGAGGTATGCAACTCTAGCATGCCTCGGTCTCGCCGACCACTACCCAGGCGCGCCGTGTACTGGTGGTCGGTGGAGCTGGCGGGGCTCCGAGCAGCGTGTGTGGAGGCAAGGAGGGCCTACATGCGAAGCCGGCGGCGGCGTCGACGAGACCACGCCGACGAGGACCACCTCTATGAGGTGTATGTGGAGGCAAAAATGGTCCTCGATAGGGCTATCGCCGCCGCCAGAGATTCGGCGAGAGCGGAGATGCTGGAGGGTCTCGACAGCGACCCCTACGGGAGACCTTATAAGGCGGCGCGCAACAAATTTGCGCCCCTTTGGTCCCCCAGTGGCCGAGATCCTGGAGCCCTCATTCCTGGATGGGGTGGTTCAGTCCCTGTTCCCGTGCAGGGACAACTTCACCCCACCAGTGATGGGCGCACCGCTAGGGATAGCTCCGCCAGCTGAGGAAGAAGAGGAGGCCCCCCCTGTCACGGAGTCGGAACTCCGCGCGGCGATTGTCCACATCCGCGCCAAGAAGACGGCTCCGGGCCCCGACGGTGTTCCGGCAAGAGTGGTGGCGATCGCTGCCACTCAAATGGAGGAGAGGTTTCGGGACCTCTTCAGCGCATGTCTTGCGTGTGGGAGGTTCCCGAAACCGTGGAAGGAGGGGCAGTTGTGCCTCCTTCGCAAGGAGGGCCGCCCGGCGGACTCCCCCTCGGCATTCCGGCCCATCGTTCTGCTCGATGAGGTCGGCAAAATGTTCGAGGGGATAATCGCTGGCCGCCTAAACAACCACCTGCGGAGTATCGGGCCGGACTTGTCGGACGCTCAGTTCGGTTTTCGGGCTGAGCGCTCCACGGTGGACGCGCTGGCCCGCCTCAAGGGCCAGGTGAAGGGGGTGATGGAGGCGAGGGACGGATTGTTGGCTGTGTCATTCGATATAGCCAATGCCTTCAACTCCGTTCCCCACTCCACAATCCTAGAGGCACTCCGATTCCACGGAGTGCCCCTATACATGCGTCGTCTGCTGGCCAGCTACCTAGAGGATCGGGCGATCGTCCTCGTTAATAGGGCTGGCCAAGTCCGGCGGTACGCCGTCGAAGCCGGCGTTCCGCAGGGGTCAGTCATAGGACCTGTCCTCTGGAACATCGCCTATGATTGGCTCTTGCGGGGAACTCTCCTTCGGGGCACGAGTGTCATCTGCTATGCGGATGACACTCTCCTCACCGCCCGGGGGGAGAGTTTTAGGGAGGCGGCCAATCTGGCCTCGGCGGGTGGATCCTTGGTCGCGGGGAGGATCCACCGCCTAGGTTTAACGGTGGCGTTGCACAAGACCGAGGCCGTGTTCTTCCACGGGCCTCGGCGGCGCCCCCCACCTGATGCCCACATCTTCGTGGAGGGCGTCAGAATTGAGGTGAAGGCCCAGATGAAATATCTGGGCCTTGTACTCGACAGCAGGTGGCGCTTCGGCCCGCACTTTAGCGGGTTGTCGTCGCGCCTGCTGAAGACCGCAGGCGCCCTCTCCTGGCTGCTTCCCAACTTGGGGAGGCCCAGCGCGCGATGCCGGCAACTTTACGCCGGTATCTTGAGGAGTATGGCCCTTTACGGGGCTCCTATCTGGGAGGACTCCCTCCAAAGGAGGGAGAACGCCGCCGCCTTGCGGGCGCCCCAAAGGGCCATAGCCCAGCGGGCGGCTCGGGCCTACCGCACAGTGGGCTTCGCGGCAGCATGTGCTCTGGCCGGCACCCCTCCTTGGGAACTCGAGGCGTGGGTGCTCGCCAGAGTATATGAATGGACGGCGGGGCGGAGAGCGGGAGGAGAACGCCCAGCCCCGGAAGAGCGGGAGGCCGTCCGGCGGGAGGCGAGGGATGCCATCGTCCTCCATTGGACGGGGGAGCTCGCCACCGCAGCCTTTGGCCGCCGAACCCTAGACGCGATTGGGCCAGTGTTGCGAGACTGGCTCGAGCGGTCACATGGGTTCCTCTCGTTCCGTCTGGTGCAGGTGCTGTCCGGACACGGTTGCTTCGGATCGTACCTGCACCGGATAGGACGGGAGGAGACGCCGTCGTGCCACGACTGTGGCGCGGTGGAGGACACGGCGCAGCACACCCTCGAGGTGTGCCCGTCGTGGTCCGAGACGCGCCGCAGTCTCATCACGGTGATCGGACCGGATCTCTCACTTCCCGGCTTGGTTAATGCCATGCTGCAGGATGAGAGGTCCTGGGCGGCAGTCGCCTCCTTCTGCGAACACGTCATGTCCCAGAAGGAGGCGGCTGAGCGCGCGCGGGAGGACGATCCTCACGCGGCGTCGCTCCGAAGGCGGAGGAGGGGTCGAAGAAGACGTCAGTTTGATAGTCATCTCCGACTCCTCCCAGGTGGAGGCCAGCAGGCAGCGGGTGCGGGGGCGCCCTTGCCTGTATTGCACAGGCCTCCACCAGTGTCGGACGGGAATGGCCAGGTGTTCTCGGCCATTCCCGTAGCCCCCCAAGCGGGGGGGAATGCGGGGCCCGCCAGCCAGGCGGGCACGCGCCGGGAGGGTTGTGGATGCAAAGGCTGAGCCGGATTCCCATGGCCTTCCCATCACGGCGATGTGGGAACACCGCTGAGTTTTAGTGGGTATACTGTCATTCCGACAGGAGTCCCACATATCCCGTCTCGTCCCCCCACGAGCGGGAATGCATAAAGCATTTCTCAGCGAAAAAAAAAAAAAAAAAAAAAAGGAGCCTTTTTGGTCTCGCACAGGTTCTTAATTTGTACTTGTTTATTGTTGTTTTTATGTTAAATTTGTTAGTTTTAAATGCTCCTTTTTTATATTTTATTTTTGTTTGGATTTCCTGTGCGCGTCTTATATAAAATATTTTTCTTTCTTTCTTTCTTTCAATTTTTAAGGCCTCGCCTCTACTGCACAGTGCACAAGGTTGTCGGTTCAAATCCGGGGTGACTTTTTCAATTCATAATGTACTTTCTAAGTTTATCTTGGACATCACTGACATCGGTAAAGGCCAAATATCTTGAGGAGACATTTTTTTTTTGGTGGAAAATCATCGAATGACTTCTCTCGATCTGGGTGGAGCGGGAGGGTGTGTCAGACTCTTACTGACTAAAACCCACCCGTGTTGTCTGTTCACCAGGGCCACCTCTCTTTCGATCAATCCGCGACCCCGGCAGGCATCGGCCTTATCGGACCCTGTCAATGCTGCTGACACCTCTTTGAGGCGCGCGTGGAACAAAACGCGTCATCGACCTGGGCCTGGTCCTTACCGGACGGCGAGCTGCTCATTGCTCGCCGTCCGCAAGCCCGCGCCTACGGTGGCCGGTAATCGGCTATCGATTCCCGACGCCAATGTCAATGTTAACGTCAATGTTCATGCCTTTACTGTACGAGAAGACGCCTTTGCTCTGCAGTGGTACAATAACAGGCTGGTATTATTTATTATTATAATAACATTGTTAGGATTAGTTCGATTAATTTTATTAGACCAAGAAAAAGTTCACAATCAATCAAAAGAATTTCGATTAATTCTCTAACTCAAACTCAACGCATTTATTTGAAATAAACCAATTACAGGCACTTTTGAATTGTCAAAGGGTCAGTCAGTCAGAAAAATGAAGCTAGTTGCCCATTCTAAAGCGTAGTAGGTACCTATGGAGAAGAACGGGCAAGAAACTCCATGGACACTCTTTTAAATCAACATAAAGTTACAAAAAACAAATTGTTTACATCATTCATGTTCAAATTAAAAATGTGAGAACGATGTAGGAAGACGTGCACGTTTAAAGTATCCGTAATAAAAAAGATAAAAAAAACATTTCAAAAATTTTAATTAAAATAAGCCGTGGCAGCCAAGAGTTGACCAGTCCCTACTGACGGCACCCGTTCACGAACATGACGTATGGATCAGCACCATTCAGCTCAACCATTTTGAAGGGAACTTAATGATCCAACACACACGCCACCACCAGCGAGACATTTAAGTGAGCATGACGTACTCTCAGCCGCCAGGGGCAAATTCAAGTCAATGAAAGACGAGCCTAGTAAATGGTGGCTTTATAGTAGGTACATAGTGCTCACACATGTGCTATGCAATTATACATTGTTAAGAGATTGAATTTATACAATGCAAAGATTTTGTTGTTTTTACAATCTTCAGCAGCTACAACAATATTTTCGAATGCTAATCAATTAATTTATGCGCCCCTGTGGAGCAGGACCAGCGTTGAGCCAAGCATCTTTGTCAGCGATGTAATCCCCCAACTTATAATATGCTTGGCTGCATAGTGTGCATTTTATACAAGATTTAAATTTTGTTTCATTCAGATGGAGTATGTGGGGAGGTATTTTATTGTAACATTTTAAACAGTACCCCATGAAGGATGAGTCTACTTTAGCCAGTCTGAAACCTGGTTGAACTAATTGGTCCCTATTTCTAGTCATATAGTTATGTTTTTCACCTCTTTTACTGAAAAGATTTAAATTTTTTCTTACGTACATGATGTTTTCATAGATATATTGACAAGGTACCGTCATGATGTTAATATCTTTAAACAGTTCCCTTAGAGAATCGCGCTTGCGGAGGCAATATATTGCTCTGATGGCTCTTTTCTGCAGAATAAAAATAGACTCGATATCTGCAGCTCGTCCCCATAGTAAAATACCGTAAGACATGATACTATGAAAGTAACTGAAATAGACTAGCCTCGCGGTATCTACATTAGTAAATTGACGGATTTTTCTCACAGCATATGCTGCTGAACTTAGCCATCCTGCAAGAGATGTTAAATGAGGACCCCATTGCAGCCTTGAGTCGAGCGTGATCCCCAGGAAAACAGTTTTATCGACGAATTCTAGTTTCTCCTTATTCAATACTATGTCACAATCATTACTTTTAACATTCGGTAAAGCAAATCTTATGCATTTAGTTTTATTCCCATTTAATACAAAATTATTAGCAGTGAACCAATCATGTACCTGCAGTAGGGCGTGGCGTTATTTACGTCGTCAAGATTTGATGCACGTCTATTTATCTTAAAAATTAAGGAAGTATCGTCAGCAAATAACACCATTTGTGGTTGGTTTTTTAATAAATGGGGTAGATCGTTAATATATACTAAAAAGAGGAAAGGACCTAATATTGAGCCTTGTGGAACACCTATTTTTACTTTTAAACCACGTGAATTGACACCATTAATTTTGACTTTTTGCCGTCTATCATTTAAATAAGATTCTACTAAGCTAAGCGCAAGTTTATTTAGTCCGTAATGCTCAAGTTTTAAGAGCAAGGTTTTGTGTTCAACGCAGTCAAATACCTTGGAGAGGTCACAAAAGATTCCTATGGCATCCTGGGCCTCCTCCCACGCTCTAAATATGTGTTTTAATAAAGTGACACCGGCATCAGTCGTACAACGTCCTCTGGTGAAACCATATTGCTGAGTGTGTAAGATCTTGTTGGTATTAAAATGATTAAGCATCTGATTGAGCATTACCTTTTCGAAAACCTTGCTGAATACCGGCAACACGGATACTGGTCTATAATTGTTGGTGTCTTTGCTGTCCCCAGATTTAAAAAGTGGTATAACCTTACTGTATTTCATTAAATCTGGGAAGAGTCCGTGATCTACACACAAATTAAATATCAAAGCTAGGTAAGGTGCTATAGTCTCGATTATGGATGTACAAACTTTGATTGACATTCCCCATAGATCTTCGGTTAATTTGATTTTTATTTGCCGAAAAGCTTTTATAACTATCATAGGGTTGATATGTTTAAATTTAAATTTAACCAGGCAGCCTGGAACGTTCGCTCTTAATAAATTAATTGAGACATCCGGTGAGGAATTTAAAGCTTCCGTCGTTTTGTATGGTATATCGGTAAAGAAGTTTACAAATTCTGGAGCTATTTCTAAGTTAGAGCTTATGGCACCACGTGAATTCTCCAATGTATAATCAGTGCTTCGTATTTTTTTTCTACTAGTTTCGTTATTTATAACTTTCCAAACTGTTTTTATTTTATTTTCTGCGGATTTGATCTTGTTGCTAATGTACAGGGCTTTAGCAATCATACAGGTATTCTTAAAAGTTTTGGAATATTTAGCGACATACTTGTTGAAAGTTTCAGTGTTAATGTAAGGCTTAAGGCCCTACAGCTCGAACAGTCTTTCCCTGCTTATCCTAATACCTCTAGTTGCCCAGTCACTAAATATAAAGTTAGGGCAAATATTTTTTGTTTTCTTATCAAAAGTTTTATCGAATTCCTTGTGCACTACTGAAAAGAAATCCTGATACAATTTATTTTCATCGTTCATATTATGGCCCAGAACATTTAACTTATTATTAAGGGTACTATTGAATCTATTTAATTTGCCAGTCGTTATTGGTCTAAATTGTATTTGCACTTTTTGCAATGGTGCTTTAAAATTAAAGGATACTGTTTGTCCACTATGATCAGACGGCAGATAATTTACTATGGATTTCTCTAAATAATCACAATCGCAGAAAACATTATCAATACAAGTAGCAGATATGTAAGTATATTAGTACAAGTAATATCTTGTGAAGTCTATAAGTATTTACTTAAGTAGAACAATAAATTTGCCCAGAACACTCCGTTGTTGATTAGACGTTATTTTGAATGAAAACAAATGTTTTTAACGAGTTTTATGAAAATAATGTAGATACTGAAATTGTTAAGGAAACATCAGAAATAATGAAATTATATTAAAGTACCGAAATAAATTATAAACAAAGATGGATGACAATGATAATAATGGTAAAACATTAACAAAACCATTAGAAGCCAAAGGTTACACGTGTTGCGGGGAAAACTTTATAAATTATATACCATAAAAGAGAAGTAAAGAAATCATTCTATGAAATATATTACGTAGGTACGTAGTTTTCACTCCATCTTCTCGTAGATGGAGTGAAAACTAAAATGTATAATCACGTTTATAATACTTTTATAAGGCAGTTAAGCTTTTTGAAGCTGTCTGTGTCTATTGCCACGAGTACAATTTCCGACTCAAAGTAAGAATTTTAAGACATTTCAGATAATGTAACAACGTGATACGTCATGTCGTAGAAAAGAGGAATTATAAAGTAATGTAGATAATAGTTTGACAGTTTCTACGGGTAGCCACAAGTCTGGAAGTCTGGCAACCAGTCTTATCAAGGGGTATCGTGTTACCCAGTAACAGAGTTTTGGGGGTTAGGTAGGCAGTCATTCCAAGTAAAATATTAGTATTCAGCTGCAACTGGATGGTTTTAAAGCTGACCCCAACAAAGTTGAGAAAATGCTAGCCAGATGAGATATTTGCGTAAGGTATTAGGAAATATAAGCTAGGGATTTAAACATAGTATGCGATACAAGAAAGGTATTTAAATTCAACATCGTTTGAGATCACGACAACACCTTTCATTCCGTAGCTCCATTCCTAGAGTAAAATCTCACCATAGTCGAGACTGGAGAGCCCTCTCTTTAACGGAATCTTGCCTTTAAAAATATATCACCAAATTCTTTTATACGAAATCAAATATACCGGCTTTTCGAGCATTGGAACTGACAAAAGGTGAACGTAGACGCCGATACCGAGCTCTGAAAGGAAAAATCGTTAGCCCAACAATGGCGAAGAGAAATTAAAATAATTTCTAGCACAACAGGTCGGTTGAACCGTGGATAGATCGTGTAATTTGTTTGATAAATGTGTCCGAACTGAGGCTTTCTGTCCGATGAATGATTTTGTTACTACAGGCGTTTTGTTATTTATTATGTAGATGACATGTCATGTCAGAGGTACAAGAAGAAATCTTTAAAGGAAAAATCTGCGAAACAAAAGAAAAGGTCTTTAAAGGAAATCTGAGAGAAATAATATCAGTAGGAAAATTTATGTTCAGCGGAAAAGCAGATGAAGATGATGAATCCATATCACATTCATAAAAAAATCCAAAGCTATTTTAAGCCGACTGATAAAATAAATCCATGAATTCATTGGAAGCTGTGTGATGATGAATATAAAAAGCCTCTAAAGTAAACATAAAGTTTCAACAATCCAGGTTATAACTTGCCATTCGACTGACATCAGGTATCGTCAGCTTTTCAACGAGAATGGCTATAGGTTTTCAATAAAATAAATAGCTCGCTGGTGGTTATACCTGTAAACTCAGCTTTTACGAACTGAGAGCTATATTTATTTGGGAATCGATGAGAGCTTAGCACGAATGTAAGTCGTTATTCTGCGGGTTAAGACGTCTAGAGTTAAGTACTATAGTTGGGTTTAAGGATTTCAGAATGTTTTTATTTAAAGGCAATGGAAATAAACTACTTGGAATATCATTTGTTTGATGTTAAGTTACGTTTTAGAAAGAAAGAAAGAATATTTGGTTTATTTGTCACAGAAACACGTGCATACAAAAAAGATAATTAACTCTGATAAAAAAACAAATAGATTTATAATCACGGAAGAACACCAAAAG
This sequence comes from Griposia aprilina, assembly GCA_916610205.1. Classification (NCBI taxonomy): domain Eukaryota; kingdom Metazoa; phylum Arthropoda; class Insecta; order Lepidoptera; family Noctuidae; genus Griposia; species Griposia aprilina. The sequence goes on along the minus strand of OU744290.1, from coordinate 1,538,121 downwards.
ACAAACCAAAAACAGAAAAGAAAGATGTGAGACGTACCAAAGAATCAGATCCTGTTTTAAGTTGGTACATAACATCCTATGCACAATCAGCCCATAGTGTTCCCACAAGTCAAGTCAAGTCAAGTCAAATCGTTTATTTCAAATAGGCACATAAAAGGCACTTTTGAACGTCAAAATTTACAAAAAATAGAATTGATTCTAGTTGCCCCTTCCAAAAGGTAGTTTTGTATGGAGAAGAATGGGCAAGAAACTCCACCGTTACTTTTTTAAAAATGTTTTACAATATTATGTATACATAATAATTATATGTGAAGACGATGCACCTAGAATAAAATTACTATACCACTGCTGGGACACCGGCTTCTTCTCTGTGAGAGGGAGTGGAACTACCACGCTTGCCCAGTGTGCCCAATCCACACTGGATGTCACATATCTTCGAATTTTTGGTTCTAGGACATGCCGGTTTCCTCACGATGTTTTCCTTCACCGTTTTGCGTGCAGTGGTGATGAAATTATTTACACAAAGTAAATTGCCTGCTTGGATTCGAACCCACGACCTACAACTCGTAATTGGCGGCCGTTACCACTGGGCCACCACTGCTCTCTCCATCAAATCCAATATCCTATGAACACAACTAAAACGGTAGTCTTTTACTAAGCATACTAATATATTATATGTATGTACTTAATTCTTCTGTATGTGAAAATGGAGTTGTAGGTGGGATAGTAATTACTTTGATCACAATATGTCCTTCTTGTTATTGCTGGGATTTGATTTGTTCTTAGATTACAGTAAGGCTTGTTCCAAGGGTACATTTTGGTGGGGGGTGGACTCATAAATAGAAAGTTTGATACAGCAAAATTATGTTTTTAATAACCCAAACAATGAAACTATTTTATAAATTGTTTATAAGTAAGGTTTTCCTTACCTCTTGAGGCTCCGAATCGACGAACCAGTCGATAGTGGCTGCTGGCAGCGAGTAGTCCGAGGTGCAGTTGACCAGCGCCTGCTCCCCGACTTGTACTAACGTTGGTAGACCCGTGATTAGCGGGTCATATTCTGGCATCACTGGTGGAAAAGAATAGTATTAACATTATCAGTACTTATCAAAGCTTGAAATAGAGAAATACTTCTAGTATTTTTCATCAAATTAAATGAAGCAGAATGGGAACAAAAACGCACACGTACCTACACACATACCATAATACTCCAGAAATCACCTCTCTAGTCTTCACTCTGCAATTCGTACCACGAGCCCAAAGATTTGACTAACTGTACATTTTTAGGCTAACTAGCAAATAATACAGGGTATCTCAGAAAAAAACTAACTTTTCTAGATGCATAAAAAAATATCAAAATAATATATTTATATATACACGATGTAGTACAAAATCAGAAACTGAAGACATGGGGAAATTATTTTTTGAAAATAACATTATTCAAATGTTGTCCTTCGCGGCTCTGGCACTCTTCAAAGCGGTCTCTAACATTCATGAAAATGCGCTCGCCCAGATCTCACACCTCCTGAATTTTTCCTCTGGGGTTATCCGAACAGCCGGGTGTAGAACAGTAATCCATCAACCATATCTGAATTGAAGGAAAACATTAGACAAGAAATCAACAACATTCCTACTCAACTTCTGAGGCGCGTTTTCAGGAATGTTGGAGATCGCTTTGAAGAGTGCCAGAGCCGCGAAGGACGATATTTGAGTAATATTATTTTCAAAAGTATTTTCCCCATTTCTTTAGTTTCCGATTTTGTAATGTAACGTGTTATATAAATATACCCACCTATTTGTTATTTTTTTATGCATCTACAAAAGTAAGTTTTTTCTGAGACAACCTGTACTTTGTACCCTAGCTGTAGGTAATATTTTAAGCAAATCATGTCATCTTAACCTTTGAACCTGCTTACTGTATTTCATCGACAATAAATCTAATATATAAAAATGTCGTGTTTATGATTTTTTTATGAATTTTTTGGGTAGGTCTGAGAATAGGTCGTAAAGTATATTTCATACCGCTGCGGGTGAAACTGTGAGGCGCAGCTAGTAATTTATATTCTATTTCATCCCACATCAATACACCTAGCCTGAGGGCGTCCTACAGTACGTTTACTCCACTCAAGGACACGTCTGCCCCAAGGACTATGGGTTTGACGGCTAATGCGCTCGGGTCATTGTAATTACTGCTTGGCTGTTCTAAATGCTAGTTAATCATGGCCAAATCATCATAATGTAATTACAAATCAATAATGTATAAAGATCAATTTATTTGTTTAACATGAGTAGATTACAATACATGTATGCATGCAATAGTGTTAAATATAAGTACGTGCTACATGCTATACCATAGCAGGTGTACAAATCTTACAGGTTTTCAAATACCTAGTCATTAAAATTACAAAATATTAAATAGTACAATGAAATTGTCACAATTTTTAAAAGGAAAAATTTATCGTTTGATAAGTCAGTTAAACTATAGTAATATTTCATGGTCAACATCTTTTTCAACTTTGTCTTAAATAGAGGTGTATTTAATTGTTTAATGTCCTTTGAAATTTTATTATATATTTTAGGAACCATACAGATTATGCTTTTGTGCAGCAATGCAGTCCCAGAAGGGTGAATGCATAGATCATTGTTACGTCGACTTCTAACGCAATTATCCGATAACCGTAGAAACAAATACATATTCTGTCTTACAATACTACTTCAAAAAAGTGTATAGACTTGTACTTGTCTTCAAGAATGTATGTCCGAGATTTTGAACACTCATCTCCAAAACTTACTTTGATGGCCCATACCTACGGTTTTTTAAATAATAAAGCTTATAGAATACAAGTCAAACAATACCTGTTCATCGTTTTACAAGTTATGAAACTGAGGGTATGAACAAATAATCAATACTAAAGTGGACGGCTTGTAGTGGAACCCTTTCGCTAACGTTTAACTCGGCTGTTATTTTATTGTTACAAGCTTAATAAGGGATATCCAATATATTTTGGGTAAGCTTACCTATGACTACTATATTTATTCCATTATATTCTTACATTCACGATATTCAGACATTGGTTTAAAAAACTGACTGCAGTTCAAAGAATTTTTATTTGCTGTTTAGTTATGTGTGAAAAATTTGACCTAACTACTGCAATATCCAAAATTGCGGTCAGCTATATAAATACCAGAAATAAAGGCTGGGAACGCAATGGATTTTTCAAAACTATATATACGTTGTTTACTTTGTATAGCCATAAAATACTCGACAAAAATGTGTACCTTTTTTACAATTTGTTTTTGGTTTTTTGTTGAATGAATAAACATGCTGTTGTTATCATGTTTACTAATAAGAATAAAATTTAATATCTGTGACTATATAGAGCCATTTTTAAAAATATGGTTGTGTGGTGGTAATTCCTTACTTTTTTCACCTCACAATATTTCAAAGGAAAAAGAAACATTTTCCTACAAAAAATGCCATCAGTCGTATCACTTGTACGTATTCTATTTCCAGTTTTATTCCGAAATTGTATTTTCCTTGAAAACGTCTTTGTCGAAGAGAAACTACATCTGAAATGTTAGATTTAATACCATTTCCATGCCCTGCCTCCCTGGTACCATTAACGTAGAATCTGGCTTCCACACGATAATCTCCAGTATAGAACGAAGTTATATTATATTGGGCTCATCATAATGAGATAATGTTCAGTAAAGCAAATAATATTTGTCCGTATGGATTATTATCTTATGTGGGATTTCGTATTGATATTAAATTGTGGTCTTCCTTGATTATTGATATGAGTACCTATTGTTGTTAGTTTAGGGTTCGGTCATGGTTTTAGGCCTAACATCATTTTCGGGTTACCGTTTGCTGAAATTATATACTCTTTCTTTTATGGGTACTAGAGTAGCATGTCTAATATATCTAGTTGTTAGTCTCGTTAACAAATTTATGACTGAGTTAGGAACTGTTCTATGGTCTAAGATTAGTCTATGTATTTTTCTGACCAACGAGATATACATAATCTGTTATAATCTTCAGACCTAAAACAAAAATTATGAGCGCAGCATACTTACCAGCAAGGGTCATATTCGCTGATCGCTTGTCAACTGCGAACCGAGGTCCTTCGCTGGAGACTTCGCAGGTGTACTTCGCGGTCCCTCTCTCAGGCCTGACTGTGATGACACACGCCTCGATGTCACACGAACTGTTTGTGACTGAAATGTCTGTGCTGTTGAATACTCTTGTTTCTAGCTGTGGACAAAATTTGGTGATTAGAAAGAGATAATTAAAAAAAAATATGGCATGGGACCGAAGTTATTGCGCACTTGGCTGTATTTTCCAGCAATAAATCTTTGTGTGTTTTACAAATCAGGGTTTTGTTTATGCTAAGGTAACACAATAGGGTCTAAAAAGTAAAAATTGGACGAGATTTTTCTGGCTGGATCTTTGTTAAATGTCATGCAGTTCGAATGAATTATTATTGCATCTGTAAGAGCTATAACCTTCACAGATGGCCATGCTACTTCTCCGCCGCGAATAGATCATGCCATTTTATTTCCCGCGGGCGTCGTTTGAACAGATAACCCTTTCTCACACTTGAATTTTACGACTTTTGCGGGATGACAAAAAGCCAATATATCCTTGTTTGGAAGTACCTACGTAAGCATAGTTTTCGTCTCGCAGCTTTATTTGATTTCTGAGTTAACATAAAGCTGTGTCTGCGACTTTGTAAACGTGAAAAGTTTTATTAAACCTATTTTTCTTTCTTTCCTTTATTTCTATTGTTTTCCGGGATGAAAAGTATTGATGTATTTTTCTAGTTAACACCATTAACATGGTCATTAGTAGAAAAACCCGTGAAACTGTACCAAATAGGACTAGGAAATCACTTTTGGATTTGTAATATTTGTGAGGATATACTTCAGCAAACCGGTGACAAATTATTTTAAAAGATAGCGTTAAGACCCTCCACAAACCGGCACACCTAATTATAGCACCTTTTCAAAGCCTGCTACATAGATATAATAAAATACATCTCGCAGATTACCAGCACGGGTTTTAAAAGCTGTTGAAAGGCTCTTCAGTTTTCAGAGCCCTCACTTCGACCTCATTCCGTAAAATATTTCCTAGTCGCAGATTCAAAAGGTGGTCCATAACAGGTGAAAACATTCCCCACTTTAAAATAACGTTTATAAAATGTTATATACGTGTTCCCCGTTAAGGTTTTTCTTGTCCAAACATTTTTTTTCTGGCCGTTCGTGTGATGAGCGTTATACGAGTATATGGACGCCGTGCTCCCATGCAAAACGAAAATATATCTTTTAAGCTTTTCGTTTATTGGGGGGATGTTTTTTTTAATTACATAGAGAGATTCAAAAGTTATTAACGTGAGCGTGAAATCCGATTGCAAAATGAGTAAACTAGTAGGTAACATAAAACTACCAACTAGAACCAAAACATACAATGGTATAAAAAATGTCATGGAAAAAAAAATCTTTGTAAATAAGGAAAACGTGAAGCCAACTTGATTATAGCAAAAAATGTGATACGTTGCGGCTTGGGTCAACTTTACGCTGAGAGTTTTTCCACGCGCGCCGCTGTCGCAAGTGAAAAGAAGGCTAGAATAGTGCACTAATGACTTTATACTGCGAAGATTGCTCCATCAAACAATGCATCTTCTAAATAACTTTATTATACAGTATTTTACAGTCCATAAACAGGATAAAAAAGCGACCTGTTACATTTTTAGTAGGCATGAAAAAACCGGAAATGTGTAAGTCATAATGTCATTCATCATTAATTCATTTGTTTAATAGGTAATAATGATAACGATAATAAAGAGTGCGCTATGTTACGCCAGAAGGCGTACAATTTTTGGTAATTAAGTAATCAAGCGAGTCAAGTCTCAATAATTAAATAAAAAAAACTTGGACATTAAAGAATCACACAGTTCATAATACAAATTCATCATTCCAGACGAAAAACGTCCACTGCTGGATACAGGCCTCCCCCAAGCACCGCCACATAGACCGGTTTCGTGCTTCTTGCATACATATTAATTAATAATAAATAGCGAAAAGTCTAACGTCAAACAAAGTTTATTTAGAAACATTGATGCTCAAACATTTAATTTTATTTACAAATTCGGAGTAAATTAATATCTTACCTTTGAAAAACGGTCCATAAAGACACCTAGACATTTGCCAAGACCAACAGAAATGGTCAAAAGACGAAACGACCTTTTTTATGAAGACTGAAGCGAAGACAGTTAGTTATATAATTATTCAAATTAAGACATTGCAGTACAAACAGAAATCGGACACTTTAATGCCTTTAGCACTCGTACATCTAAAAGCTTTCCACGAAGTCTAATCATATTAAAATTCATGTTGGAACATTAAGGCTTTACAAAAGAGGCTAAGTCGCGTCTTTCACATTTTTTTCCTCCTTAATGGTCTCTAGATCCTTGCTTTTGAATCGGACGTAGATAAAATTAAATTTGTATGGACTTTTAGGATTTAGATTTTGAGTATTTTGAACCTTACAAGTAACTGCTTCATCAGTGTAGTGGCTGCAAGCGCTACTGTCGTACATGAAGTCCTAGGTCCGATTCCCAAAAGTCTTATTAGGTTTCATATCTGGAATTGCTCAGTAGCAGCCCGGAGTCTGGATTTGTGTCCGGTTGATGGCAATAGGTTCCACACCTATTACACGGGACTTAAACATAACTAGCGAAATGTCGGTGTACTGTAGGCACACTTCTGCCTTACCCTTCGGTGAATACAGGCGTGATTTAATGTTATGTTTATGACCCTTCCAAAGAAAGGACACTTTCTGAGCGTGTTAGAAAATCGCAACTAAGACATCATGAAGGTTAAAGAAAACTCGTCAACGCAGCTGCCAGGTTTAGCGGTTCTACCTTCATCGGTCTATAAATCTGCTTCATTGGCAAACTAGTGCCCAGCAGTGGATGTAGATAAATAATAGTTTAGTATGCTAACAGTTTCAAGTAGTCTTTGACTTCTTGGCTCAAAGGACTTAGTAAGACTCACTATCAAATTTTTGATTAGGTAGTAGAGATTATCTAAACGTTTGTAGTTGATGAAACAGTAATCATTGTAGGCGTAAAATATAGGTATTATTAATTCAGTACCCTGTCCTAATCTGAGCTTGGGTAATATTAGAAAAGATCACTCAAGCGGAGGTTAGCGTACGTAGGTACCAACAAAACAAAAACGTTATCTACATTTAGTTACTGATTTTAAATAATTAAGCAAGCCGCCTCCAAAATTAAATGATCGTGAACAAAATATTCTACTCAAATAAAGGTATTGTTTAAATTAATTAGGTAAATATAAATCTAAATTCATAATTCAAGATGAATATAAATTCTAATATTCTTAATTTATTTTATGTAACCCGATAGTGTTTGTGTTAGTTGAAATCATTTAATTCGATTTTAGAACAAACTAGATTTTAGGAGACGTCGTGTCTCTAGAATTCAGAATTTATATCACGTCTGTAATTGGGTTATCAATATTGTTACAAATGCACCAAATAATACAAAAATTTTGTTTTGCGTCCGACTGTGTATTCCTCTAATAAACATGCTAAAAGCTGTAGCTGGCTTGCCGTGGTAGGACAGGTAAACAAACAGTTAATCTCGTAGCAAATACAGCATAACCACTTAGCTTCTGAAATACAGCTCAGTAATTTCTACAAAGCATTGTAAATAATGAGTGGCGTCTAAGGATTGCAAGACGAAGTGTCAGTCGTCCGACGGCGAGATGGGTAGACGACATTGTTGCCAGCGCAGGTAGACCCTGGGTGAGGCTGGCATAGGAGCGTTGGGATTGGCACAAGAAAAGAGAGGCCTGTGCCCTGCTGTGGGTGCAGTGGGGCTGTAGGGGATGATGATTCTACATACTTAAGTAACTATGTAATTAGAGAAATCTTATAGAGTCTCAAGAAAATATTCAGTTTGGGAATAGCTACCTACTAGAACATCTCGTTTTAGTAAGAAGTAATTAAAAAACAATAATTTTACGCGTAGATAATTAATTTTATCACTATCTTTAAAAAGCCGTGACACACTGACTTTTTGCGGTTACCATTTTGAAAATATTAACATATTAATAAAATAACGTACAAAAATAAAGTATCATCTACTGAACGATACAAATAGGTACACAGGTGAAGCCTTATGAATAAAAATGAAGCCGGTATGATTTATTGCTTCGAAAATAAGTGCCTCACTACACGACCAATTATGTAGCTTCGGTGCTGAATTTCCGTAATATTGTGTTTCAATTTACCGTGTAAGCTGTCTGTCCGTCTGTGTGTCTGCTGTGGCTGTGTGACTATCGCTCTAGTTATGTGAAGACGATAATCTAAGGGATAACGGAAAAAATATATGTGCAGGAGGATGCCGAGAACATTCTAATAATTAAAGAGATTGATTAAATCGTGATAAATCCATTTGTTTTAAAAATCCCTGTGAGAAGTTAACGCAAGATTTCTACCTAAAAAGTTTATCCATAGTCCACAATTACTACATAATGCAGAAAATTTTAATCTACAATCAAAGACAGTAACTACACTACAAAACAAACGTTCCACAACAGTCAGGCTGCAGCGCGTGAAACTACGAGCAGCAACCGCTACCGTCGGGCCGTGTGTAGAGGCACTAAAAGAACGGGCTCTAAATAATTCAGTGCTGAATTACGATCCGGTACGAATACAAGTTACATGTTTCAAAACGTTCAACTTTGTGGCGGGTTTTGTTTTGAGGCTGCGAAAATCGAAAAGATTTTTCGTTTTAATAACGGATGATTTTTGTGTAGTATTATTTGATTTAAATAACCATTGTTATTACATCCGATAAACAATCGATGAGAAAATAAAATAGTAGGATTAGAAAGATACCGATGCCCAGCAGTGGGCAAATTCGGGCTGTGGAAGATGATGATGACCGGAAGATACTAATAGAAAACATATTATACAGGCAAAAAAAAATTATACAAATATTTGTTATTTACACAGAGTACATACTTGTGTATTTACAGAAGAATAATCCATTATTTTATTTTTTCATTACAAAAATTTAAACTAATTGGCGAATGTACAAGCAAATTAAACTTTCAATTAATAAAGCTTCTAATCCGCTGTCTGTAAAGCCAGAGCATCCGGTATATAATGTGTAAACTCAATTACGGACGTTTTCACGTAATTTTTACCGTATTCCGGGGCGCCTCGTTTAAATTACTTTTTGCATATTTTTTTACGTTATCCCTCAGGAATTTTAAATTACGTTGTCGCCGTTTTGATCTGTCATGTCATTACTTCTGCGGAGACTTCAAAAGATGGGGAGTTAGGGGATGTAGACTTCAAAAAGAGGGGATTCCGACTTCAAAGTCGTCTCGACACCATTGTGTGATGTACTGCTGCTTTGTTCAGAGTATTTTAATAATTTAAAACTTTCGGTGAACATGTTTGGTGTTAAGTATTCTAGTATTCTTTTTGTTTTATTGTTAAGTTGGTGTTAATATGGAAGAAATGACTTTAAAAAATCTTTAAGAACTTCTAAGCATAAAGGCTCCTTCAAACAGGCGCGTCACGCGACGTGACATAAAGGCACCGCCAGTCGCGCGACGAGTGGTGCCTTTGTATCGCGTGTGATTTGCGTCGCGTGTCGCGCCTGTTTGCAAGTTACCTTTGAGTATCTGCTATTATCAGTATTCATCGTTCTACTGCCCTTATCTCAATAATGGGGTTGGCGCAACGTCTTTTTCTTCCACACTTCTCTATTAAGTAAGTCGTAATCTCGGTAGTCACCTTCTTTCTAGCCACACATCCTCCATCTATCACACAGTTCAACCATCGTTTCTTTAGTCCTACTCTTATAGCCATCGACATTCGTACTCAAAACTTTCCTCACGACATAGCTATTATCAGTTTTAAGATACTTAATTGCCTCTTGCACGAAGTCATATTATATATAAAAACAAGAACAAGCCCTCTTCTTGTTAATTAGTCTTCTTTCAGGTGGAAACAAGGTGCGCGCCTTCAACGGTTGGCGGTTGACATTTATATCTGTAATTTTTATGGTGTACATAATAAAGAGTATTCTATTCTATTCTGTTCTATTCTCATGCCGGTTTTGATGTACTCTTTCGGCATACTCAAATGAACTCAGACCGAACTCGACGCCCTGGATAGGAGGGTCCGTACACTGCTGACCGCAAACCGGATGCATCACCCACGATCATCGGTGATGAGACTATATCCCGCGGAAGTGCGGGGTTCGAGGGTTTTTAAATGCAAAGACCCTCCACTACCGCAAAGTGGTCACAGTGGACAAGGAACTCACCCCGTTCTCCATGGCTAAAGAGAACTAGCGCAAACCTCTAGTACTTATTACCGATGGCCGCAAGGAGGTCTGGCAAAGCAAGGAGCTTCACGTGTGCTTCTATCGGGCTCTTCATGAGCTCGGTGTTGATTTTTTTGCTACGTTTTGGTGGCCTTTTCGGGGAAACTGAAGGTTTCGTCTGTGAGATTATGGGGTAAGTTATCTTGGCGAGTGACTACTGGAGACATATCATGAAAGACGGGACGGTTAACATGTATCGGGTATGCCATCGTCTGGGTGAATCCATCAGACATATTATCTCTGGTTGTTCTCGTATGGCTAACGGTGAGTACTTGCACAGGCATAACCAAGTAGCCAGGATTATTCACCAGCAACTAGCTTTGAAATATAAACTTGTGGATTCTGAGGTACCGTATTAGAAGTATTTGCCCGACCCAGTTCTCGAAAATGACCATATTACGTTGTACTGGGGTCGACGTCACATGACGGGCACCTCGTGAAAACTGAGAAAGAGAAACAAATTAAATATATCGACTTAGCACACGAGGTTGTTGACATGTGGAATATGAGCTCGGCTGCCATTGTGCCGATTTTCGTATCGGCCAATGGCCTAATGGTTGAAAGCATCGGTCAACATCTCTCGAGGCTCTCGTTAACGGTTGGATCAAGGGCCTGATTAAGAAGGCCTTCCTCGATACGGCTTGCATCGTGAGGTGGTTCCTTTCTCTAAAGCCCTAACCACCAGCAGCTTGGACCCTGCTTCCGATAACAGTGGACCACATTTTTTTATATTTTTAAATGTTTTTATAAAAATATTTAAAAATGTATTTAATAAGTTTGAAAATAAATAAACGACATAGATAGTCATTTTTGTGTTTTAATGAATGACAAAAAATTGAATAAATTCCAGATAATCTTCCTAGAAAATTAAATAAATATTAATCTTCTAAGAGACAGCAGATTTCATGAAAATTTTCAACAAAATACATCAAACTTGTTCCTGTCACCATATATTTTACGTAAATTGCAAAACTTTTGTTTTAGAAACATCAAAAGGGAGCCAAACTGGACTAAGTTTACATAGTTTAATATTTAATTTGCAAGTTTTCATGTTAAGGAATTTTCTTAGAAGCGGAATAATTCTGGAACGTTACGAAAATCGTGGAACTAAACTTGGCTTCGCTAAGCCTTACACGAGTGTAACATTCATGGAAACACTTATTAAATATCTAGCAGGAAAAATTAAAGTAAACATTGGGAATGATACTTAGTTTGATAAGCAAAAAATTATCGGTAGGTATACGAGATGAGCATCTTTATTGAGTTAACAAATAACTATTTCACGTCAGCACCTCAAATAAGCAGGATTTAAGGCAAATGAAGACTTACCTTATTTTATCTTATCTTTGTTTGATTTTGCCTCGAGCGTGAGATAAAGTAACTTTTTAATTATTTTTTAAATGCCGAGTACAATGCCTCAGCATTGACTCATCTACTCACAAAATTCAAAAGACTTGAACTTCACTTTGTTCTGTCACTTTCACTTCGATACGTACAAAGCGCGAAATAGAAATAAGTCGATTAGAAGTTCGATCTTCAAATTGAAAGAAACAATAAAACGTTCGGATACATATAACCATAATATTGCCAATTATCTATTAAGGTTTTAAAAGTAAGATTTCTTTTGATATTGTTTGTTTTACAAATAAACATGTGGTTAAATTTGTATCATATTGTATTTTATTAAGCTAAGGTAAAAAGTTCGCACTGCTGAGTTGAAAAGTTGTAAGTGTTATATGAGACCAAAGTTATTTGCATCTCGAATCACTTAGAATCACTCGCTACGCTCGTGATGCAATTAGAGAATCCTTCGCTAGCTCGGGATTCAAAATCAACACTCGCAGCAAAAACCAACTTTGCTCTTTTGTTGCACAAATAACTATTTGTTGGAGCGTTAGAGTGAACAGTGGCAACAGCCATAAGTTAAGTAAGTTATGAGTAGCCAGCTGAAATACTGTAATAATACTAACTATAGCCAAAAATATTTAAACTAAGAATGAGGATGTAAAAAATTTTGCTGCCTCGCACACTATGCGACATGCGACTGTGACAGCTCGACGACTAGACGCAACAAGAACAGGCTGCGGCCGACAATTTTCATGCATTTTGTTTAAAGCTTCGCACACTTGGTGTCGAGCTGCAGAGTCGCAACGACGGGCTAGTGACACACTCTCGCTACTTGTCGCAGCAACCAGACGTACGGTATACGCGCATACCTGACGACAGTTAGGTGTGGGACTGGTCAGCGTAAGTTTTGCTGTGAGTGCTGATATGTGGATACGTTCGATCGATATCGAACGTATCCATGTTGAGATTAGCAATACAAACACACGCGTACCTTCCTCAGCACGCACAGCAAAACTTACGCTGACCAGTCCCACACCTAACTGTCGTCAGGTATGCGCGTATACCGTCCGTCTGGTTGCTGCGACAAACAGCGAGAGTGTGTCACTAGCCCGTCGTTGCGACTCTGCAGCTCGATACCAAGTGTGCGAAGCTTTAAAGCACGTCGAATACTCAAAGTAAATGATCGCAAACGACAGCTCTGCGTCTAGTCGTAGCAACAAGACGCAGATGCAAACAACAAATTCAAATTCATGTTGTTTTTTATTTGTAGAACATAGGTAAAACAAAGTACAGCTGATGTCAACATTAATAAAATGAGCGCTATGTCTTGCCGTCAACGGCATACAAATATTCTAATTATAATTTGTTATGACTAATTGGTAAAAAATATTAAAACAATCAAATTAATAATTAAACTCAATTAATTATAACAATTAAAAAGCAAAAATATTAAATAAGAAGCTGACCAATTAATTATTAAATTCAATATTAAATAACAATAACTTTAATCCGATAACAAAACATTAAAATTAAATTAGATTATATAAAACAATTAAATTATTTACCAAAAACTGAAAAATAAAACATTTAATGAAAAATAAATAAAATGTCATTAGATCACAACTGATTGAGTGATTTGATAGCAACTGTGCGTCTTGTTGCAGCGTCTAGACGCAGCAACAAGACGCAGTTTGCGTGGCCTCTTAAAAGAGCCTGTAGCAACTACAAAAGTTAAGTGTTTTTATTTTAGAATTCCCTTTTTGACCCGACTGCCAAGAAGGGTTATGTTTTTTTATAAACCACTTGAAACAAAAGAATAAAGTTTTTTTAGAAAAACTCGAGCCATTTAAAAGTGAAGAAAATGCTTAAATGAACACCTACGTCACTTCCTGACCCCATAAAATGTTATAACATAATTACTGTCTATTATCCTATGCCAACACCTGACTCCATTAACTAATTAAATTCACCGCAAGCCTCAGTGTTGCCAACACGAATAAAAGGAAATTCGTTTAGTTTACAGTACGTGGCAGGAAGGAGGTAATAAAGATAAGCAGAAGTCGTGTTTAAGATAAGTGGTTGCTTTACAAACACCTTTTAAAGCATCAGGTTGCAAGAAATCTAATATTTATGTTCCTATTTGACTTCTAGCGTATTTTCTATGTATATTGAACAGTTCCGTGACTAGATACTCGTAGAACCATTTTTGGAAGATATATTTGTAAAGAAATACTATCATTGTAAAGAAACCTGAAGGGGTAACTTCTGTATTCTTAAGAACTTTCGTATTCTAATCTCGGTCTCAATCTGTCAAAAATACCCCTAACTTACCTTAAGTTTTGACAAGCTTTTGACATTGATAGTCGCTAAGGGCGACGAGACTTTGAAACGTTTTAAATTAAGGGAATTGGCCTCCTGGACTTGGTCTGAAATCGTCGGTACTTTTTTATGAGAACATTCACAAGACATTATTATAATAATAATTACTCTCAGACAATGTAAGAACTGGCTATGTACTCGTGACACTAAAAAATATAAACACTTAAGAGCCACAGAAAGGACTTTTTTATTTTTTACAAAAATGTATACAACGAACTTCAAAAAAAAACTACAAAAAGGAAAATAATTTAATTTGGGAAGTTGGTCTTTGGTTTACGGTTTTGGTTTTTTGCCGCCGACTTCATATGAGACCATCTCAGGAGTATACCCTTTCAAACAAAAAATAATGATTAAAATCGGTTCCTAAAATAAGAATGCCTCCCCCTTGTTTGAAGTCGTTTAACAATCTTAATACTAAATAACCATAAGACTCCCGTAGACAAGCGCGTCGCGACTCTTGTGGAACAATTTCCATGAAGTTTTTATATAAATTGTTCTACTGGAGTCGCGTCGCGCCTGTTTATGGGAGCCTTTACGCTAAAACACTTACCTAGTACGGACATTTTGCATTAAAACTTTTGCTGTACGAAACCAAATAGCGTATAAAAACAAGGTAACGCATCATTATGCACGCTCACGAAGTTCGCTAACTATTGACGCGTTATTGTTAGTAGGCAAATATGATACTTGATGGGTCGGATACCTGCCAACAAGTTTTACATGAGAAGCTGAATAGAAAGTGGGATATTTTGACAGGTTCTGTTAAAGGCTCAGTTTTCGCGTAATAATGTAGGATATAAATAATATATAATAATAATTAGTTCGCAGGTATAAATAGGTAACCATCGTTCCTCTAGTGGAGAAACTCCCGTCATCGTCACCGAACGCTTTCCATGAGTTATATGTATAATGTGTATATATGTGTACTTTTTGTGTTAACAAAAAGCGTGAAACTCGCGTCATCGTCACCGCACGCTTCCCATGAGCGGGTTTACAAGTTACTTAGTTTTCACTTCTATCGGCAGTCCCCAAAGACTGCCCTACATTTTTTTTAAAATATTTTTATCTCACTAATGTACAAAAACAGATCACTTAATGCCATAGGGATTTTCTACCAATCAACCCAGTTAAAGTCCCATAAGTCCATTATAGCGATTACTGAAAGTCCTAGTTTAAGGAAGTTTTTGAAAAAAAAAAAAATGGGAGAATATTTATTCTCGAACGCTTTTCCATTTTATTCCAATGCTGGTAACATTCCTACAACTTCTTCGTTCGACAGACACCTAGCTCTACCCGTTCTAATTTATAACCCTCATACGGCAGAATAATCCAAATACGTATTAAATAACGATATAGTTACAAAAGTTGGATCGTTTCACGTTTTTAATGTGATTTTTATGCGGATAGCGGGAAGTGTACAGGTTTCATTCCTGTCTCGCGAACTTTTAATATATGTGGGTATCACCGTTATCTCCATTTATTTAAATGGCGACTGGTGATGGCGGCTGTGACGTGATAGGGATTTGGGATGTCCTGGAATATTCTCCTGTACCGTTCGGGCTATACAAGAATAGCTAGGTTGGTAGCTTGTAACTTGCCTTGGATGCGTCGGATGTATAAACGAGCCGTAATAAGTAAAGCTTCAGTTTCTTAGAAGAGGGGTGACCACCACATAGCGTCTGCAATTTACTGGCGAATGACGTCACTAAAACCTTATTAATGAAAGTAAGTTGGTGTTTTCCTAGAGAGCGTTTTTGACACCGTGAAGTGTAACCCTACTGCCATCATTTTCAAGACAGCCGTCACTGCGCCCGTGATGCGGCAGCCGGCCTACAAGACAGCCGTCACTGCGCCCGTGATGCGGCAGCCGGCCTACAAGACAGCCGTCACTGCGCCCGTGATGCGGCAGCCGGCCTACAAGACAGCCGTCACTGCGCCCGTGATGCGGCAGCCGGCCTACAAGACAGCCGTCACTGCGCCCGTGATGCGGCAGCCGGCCTACAAGACAGCCGTCACTGCGCCCGTGATGCGGCAGCCGGCCTACAAGACAGCCGTCACTGCGCCCGTGATGCGGCAGCCGGCCTACAAGACAGCCGTCACTGCGCCCGTGATGCGGCAGCCGGCCTACAAGACAGCCGTCACTGCGCCCGTGATGCGGCAGCCGGCCTACAAGACAGCCGTCACTGCGCCCGTGATGCGGCAGCCGGCCTACAAGACAGCCGTCACTGCGCCCGTGATGCGGCAGCCGGCCTACAAGAAAATGATTCAGATTGTGATTGATAGTATGTTACACAATTAGGGTGCAGGACACCTGCAGCCAGGCTCTGAAGGCATGCTTGCAACCACTACATAGACAAAAGATACATGGCCTTTGGTCATTAGTTCATGATTTAATTAACCTACTTACTTAAAAATGCCAAAACTATTAGTTGATTATTCGATGATTCTGCTAAGAGGTGGAATGGAAAGTGGATGTATTAAAATACTGATATCTATTCAGCCGTATCTAGTCATAATCTAACCGAGCTGGTAACCGACTCCAATTGGACATACTTGGAAAATTCTAGCTTGATGAAGGTGGATTCTGCTTATCTTTAGCAAAGAGACCTACCTATATCATGTTTGGGTTGCAAAATATTATTTTCGTAAGAACATAAAATTATAATCAATACAGAAGGAAAAATATTTTTAAATGTTGCTCAAAGTATTATACATATTAGTGCTGGTGTAGTATCGTCACCCGTAGTGGGAAGTGACTTGTTGCCTTGGTGCAATCACTTCCACGAACTTGTTTCACCGCTAGCGCAGGCGATGAGCGAGAAGCGAGTAGAGCAAGCAATTAAAAACGAGTTGTTCGGTTGACTGAGTTCTCGCCGGCGGTGTGAACAGTTAGCGATCAACTATTAATAAGTTTTATTAGTAAGTATTATAATAAGTTCTGAGTTGAGTTGCATGATTACTGATAAATGCGTGTGTGAGAGTATTCATATTTATAGGCGAATAACTGATTGATTATTGATCACAAATATTGATGTTGTATAGTGATCTATAATCTAGAATCACAATATGAACGTCAGCTGTCAGATGACAAAGACATTGATGTATGGAAACGTTCCATTTCAACTTTATTTTATTAAACGTAAATTATTATTTTATAAATAGAAAGGTCTTAATTTAAAATATATGTTATTAGCATTTATTTAATTGATATTTCATAGACAGAAGTATTTAATGTAAATGGTATTTATTCTGACTTAAAAGGTCGCTTCACAAACAACGATTCTAGAGTTTTCAAACAAGTCATGTTTGGTGGTTTTACTTAATCAAAACAAATGTATATTATCTTAGTATTAAAATAAATGATTAAATAATAATTAATATGATACTAGTAATATTTCTCATGATTTAATATTGCAATTTAAAAGTAACAAGTTGTTTTAGACGATTCTCAGATCTTAAAGATGATGGTAATATAAGATTTTACATAAAGATTACAAATAAATACATACTAAATTGCTAAATAATCTTATGAAGTTTTAAAATAGTTCCACTATACTAGATTTGTTAATTAAAACCTTTACTAGAAGATATTTAGCAATTATGTACAACCATCTCTGATTGGTCTAAAAAGGCGGCAGAATGGGCGGCAATGTTTGTGGTACTGACTGGTAATATGGAGGGATTTTAATGAGTTACCGCCAATTTCGAAGGGATCTTGGTTTGGATGGTTTGACGAGAGAGGACAGACTCACAGATCCTGAGTGGTGTCCAATGTCTATAATATTAATTTGTTAAAAGCCAATATACCTATGGAAATCACGCTGCATAGCGAAGTTCTTCCTATATTGTAAAATGGATTGAATTATGATCATCACATCACTTCTAGTGGAAAGATCGACTGACCACAATGTTCATGTAAGTTAGGTATGTAATTGATATTATAATATTGATTAGTATTGCTGATCTAAGTTGTTATTTAAGTGTTATACATATAGCTAATACTGCTTATGTGTGTTAAATCGAATTAAGGAATATTCATGTTCTTTCTTTACATTGACAAAGTTGCTAACTTTGAGAAACGGACCTTGTGTTAACAATAATAATATGCTAATGTGAAAATGTGTTGACAAAAGACTAAAACAAGCTGCCATGGAGTTTCTTATCCTTCTTCTCCATGAAGACCTAGTTTTGGAACGGATAATAGCTTTCTCACTAACGTTACCTACATATATTTATTGACAAGCCTAATTGAAATAAATGCCTGGTCTTGTCATTCTGTGCTTTTCTTCATAAAATCCCTTCCCGACACACCATAATCATAGATACTTTCTTACATATTAAATAACTAGCCATTCTGACACTCAAAGCTTACTAATTAAGTGGATGCCAATACCTATAAATGTAGTATTTCATCCACTTTCTAACACGTGCATTGACTGGACAAGTCCACTTAATCTGTGTGGTTCTTTTCTCAAAAGACCATTTCTGACACTAATCTACTTGGTCTTTACATGATCTGACCAAGATTATGTCTGGATTTTAAAAGGGACTGTGACCTCTGAGTTTGTTTCCGCCTTTCTTCTCAGAGTAGTCAGATAGGAAACGCCGACCTCATCTAGTTTAAAAATATGATTGACGTTTAGAAGTGTTTGTACAAACCTACTTACAGAAATAAAATTATTTATCATTATCAATATATTATATATTTATCCCTTTTACTGACAGGAGGGACCTACAATCTTTTGTACGTTTCTTGAGCGAGAAAATAATCGACAGATAGTCGTTTCCTCGTCGGTGGTGGGACAGGTGCCCGGCGCTGTTTCCTAGTTCTTTCCTTTAAAACTTGAAATCCCACGACAGTCTAGGGGTAAATTTTGAACTCCTTTTAAGCCATAAACCCAATAAACCCAATGCAGATACAGTATCTTTTATGGTTATCTATAGTTATAGAGTGAAAGAGTGAGTTCAGTATATTTAGCTTTTAAATCATCATCATCACTATAATCAGCCTATGTTCCCACTGCTGGGACACAGGCCTCCTCTCTGTGAGAGGGAGTGGGTTGTAATCTGTACCCGCAGTGGGCCCGCGTGGTGACGCGGGCCTAGTGCGGGTTGGTGGATGTCACATGTCTTTGAATTTTTGGTTCTAGGTCATGCCGGTTTCCTCACGATGTTTTTCTTCACCGTTTTGCGAGCAGTGGTGATGAAATTATTTACACAAAGTAAAGTGCTTGTCTGGGTTCGAACTTACGACCTACGACTCGTAAGACGCACTCGTTTCCACTGGGCCAACACTGCTCCTCTTAAATAATCAAAAAGCATCAAGTTATCCAAGTGAACATAACAAGTAAACTCTCATGTTAATAATAAAGCCTTGCGAATGTAGTGACCTGAGAACGGAGATAATGCGTGCTCCGTCAACTGTTCGCGACATAAACCAGAGTCGGATCCATTGCGCATTCACGACTGAATTATCGACATTTTATATCTTTGCCTTTACCGTAAGCTTATATCGTAACTGTGACTAGCTTCATACCTATATTTATTCATGGTACAATCACCTGACAGCTTGAAATAAACTACTACATACATAAACTCACGCCTTCTTCCCATGGGGGTAGGCAGAAACAATAGAACGTCGCTTGCTATGATCCTAACGTACACCTTTTGCTTCGTTTACGTTCATACATCTGGACATACGCACACTCCGGTTGCGAGTACTTCGCACCTGATCTTTCTAAAGAACATCACAAATAGGATCACTATAATGTCCTTCGAGGGCGTTCACTGCCGGCGTTTCCTTTCACATGTCTTGTGAATACCTTTTGTCAGTCGCCTTTTATTCATCCTCTCAACATGACCAAACCATCTAAGCAAACTACTAGCGTAGAAAATGTAATGAAAAAGTGATGTAGGTACAGTCAACCATACGCACTACGTAACGTACGCAACCTCCAATCAACCAACCAACCTCCAACCTCCTCCTGGATCGACCTTTGCCCAGGTCGGGCTGTGTTATTGGATTTTCCATCAGTAATTACTCAGTAGCAGCCTGGCGTCTGGATTTGTGCCCGACTGATAGCAATAAGCTCGCCCCCTATTACATGGAACTTAAACATAACTGGCGAACTGACTGTTGGTGTACTATAGGGACACCTCTGCTTAATCCTTCGGGGAAATACAGGCCTGATAATATGTTTTGTGTTGTGATACCTACGGGTTAAAGGTATATAATAGTTGCCTTGTAATAAATATCGTTTCTCAATGTATTTTAGTGTGTGAACATAAACAATAAAATAAATAAATAAATGATATACTGCAAAAAACTTAAATGGAAGTGGGCTGGTCACATGGCACGTCAGGATAAAGAGAGATGGACTAGAAAAATTACTACTTGGGCTGGCCCCCCCCGGTAAAAGAAAAAGAGGTCGTCCTCTGGAAAGATGGGAAGATGAACTTATAAAATTCGCAAACAACGACTGGATGAGAACAGCTCAAGATAAGTAAAAGTGGAATGAGATGGAGGAGGCCTATACTCGTCGAGAGGTCCTTAGTTAAGAATATGTTAAACTATATATATATTTATATACATATGTATTACTAAGGAATTAAAGATGCTTAAATAAAATAAAATAAAAATACAGAACACAATCAGTACCGTTTAACCAAGTTACAAGGTATTACGGAAAAGTCTTCAGAAAAAAATCTCTGAATTTTACTTGTGTACCTGTGCCAAAACGCGGTTACCATACCTAGTACATACTCATTATAATAAATACATTTTATGAAAAAATCTTGTACGCCAGAAACACCTGAGAAAAAAAACAAATTCGATACCTTACACGGTGACACAGAGCGCCAAATCTTTTTACGCGAAAATTACGCAACTTGGTACCGCAAACTGCGATATTTTACCTCTATATTTATGCACATAAGCATGAAAAAATGGCGATCATTATTCCTAGTTGTGCACACGGTTTTCGAGTCCGAGTTTAGAGAGGAAGCGGGTTGTTTTAACTTTTGTAAAATGTGCCGAGGAAACAACGAGATGAGTATTAATTCGGGTACTGAGAAAAATATTTAATGCAAAATCTTCTCAGCATTATACAAACGCTCATCAAAACTGCACTCTTCTAAATTACGCAGAAAAAATCGGCTCCGAAATGACTGACAAGATGACAGTTTTGTACCATACTTATTAGGGTTCCATAGTCAACAAGGAACTGTCATAGTTTCGCCATGTCCGTCCATCTGTCTGTCCGCAGCTTAGCTCAGAAACTCTTAGTACCTACTAGTAAGCTGTGGTTTGGCATGGGTCTACATATTAGTAACGCCGACAAAGTGGTAAAAAATATATAGATATTTTCGTTAGGTGAAGTGTCCCCCCCTCCACCAGTTAAGTGGTTCTTTTTGGATATGTGAAACAATTCACGGTAGTAGTATATATAATGAACTTAATAGGCAAACTTTCACAGGTAAGTAGGCTTGAGAAGTTAACGAGTAATACTCGACCAATTTAATTTTGCAGTTGTAACGTATAGGAGAACATATGGTTTTCAAGTACAATGTTAAGTTTGTTCTTGGAATAAATTCATCCCAACTACGGAACCCTTCATTGTGCGTGGTCTGACTCGCACTTGGCCGGTTTTCTTTTTATTGAAGGTTATTAGTACTGCGTAAAAGTAATAATTTAAATGGCACGAGGTAATGACTGCGGTATGTAATGATTAATGCACTTTTGCAAAATTACTTTGTTAATGACAACCCTCTAAGTGACTTATACTATAGTTGCAAGTTAGGTATTATTATAATTTTACTCAAAACGTAATATTACCTGAAAAGAAAACTTTTTCTGTAATTAATGACACTGTTATGAAAGCTTGGAATAGAAAACGTTTTCCGCTAGAGCTTATTTCCAGCACTACTTGTGGGTAAAAATGCTGTCGCTTGTCCATTGGACCGGAAGCTAAGAAGACCGCGAGTGAGGCCATCGTTCAGAGGATCACGGACCGGATAGATATGACGGGCCTGCGATTTTTAACGCGCTACGATCGTAAGAAAAATATTACTAATTTGTCTTCCTGATTTAAATACAAGAATGTGGCTGCCTCCCTCCGATAAAAAGGATTGCAGGGAATGTTTATTTATTTTCCTCTTGTATTCAAATCTGGGTGCAATATAATATTCTGGAGAAATGAAATAAGAAGAATAATACATGAACGATCTAGGAAAAAGCAAGGGAGAGGTCCGAATAATGTTTTAACTTTGTTTTTTTTTTTCAAATAGAGAATAGTACAGACACAAACTAAACAAAACAAAATAACTATGATTTAAGAAACAAAAATTGTTCAACCAATAACAATGATCACTTAGGAATAAATATTATAAGACTTCTTCGTTATTAAGTAATGTTATTGTTTCACTGATTATTGTTTTGTTACTCAAATTACGCTTTACCTTAATTATTGTTTTATAAAGGTTCTCTTACATAAATAATGAATTAAAGCACTTGCCATATTTTAAATAGTTATAACATTGTTGATATAATTATTCAGATGAATATACGAGTATTTGACTTAGGGCCCGTTGTTTGACACATAGTTAAAATTGACTAATACTCAATTTAACAATTAGTCACTTGGCAATAGTTAAAGTTTAACTACTCTGTCTACGCATGGTTAACAACTTTCATAGCAAATTGACATTTTTTTTTAACTATAGTTAGCTTAACTATTTGTCAAACAACATACATATGTAATTTTTAACAAAATGTTAGTTTAACTAACGCATTTTAACTATTTGTATGTTTGACTACTGATCAAACAACGGGCCCTTACTAAGGTAAAGCAGTGCATAAATATAACGTCCTATAACAGATGGCGCTTGATGCTCCGTACTGCTTTACCATAGATGTACATAGATTTGTACATAGTTTTGTGTCGTAACGGAATTTTTTGTCAGTTATCCTTCTGGCTTTGAAGTGTAAGGTGGAAGTATGAAATACCGTACAACAATTTTCTTAATATCCCTCAGCAAACTTCTTGTTTCGTAGTCGTCAGATTTCTATCAGTTGCCCTTTGCAGACCGGACGCTCTCAATCGACTTGGAAGTATATAGAGTTGTTAATAATCTTTTAACTTAATGTAATTTATTAAAAAAATGGGCGGTGTTCAATACAATGTGAACATATATTTTGATATTCTAAAACATTATAAATTGATGCAATTAATTGCAGTAGTTTGTAATGATTCAGAATCAAATCAAATTAAATATTCTTGTATTTTTTATGTATGCAGCACTGCTGTGCCTTAAAAATGTTTTTTTAAGTTTGGCAACACACATTTTTTCATGGTCCCTTGTAAAAACTGCTTTGAGTGTAACCCGCTATTGTTTTTTCATTTGATCAAAATAAAAGTAAATTCTATATTTTACTTTCTCTCTGTGTATTATTTCATACAGGAGGTAACTGACAAAACACGGAGTTGCCGAGGGACATCAAGAAAATAGTTGTACTGTAGGTGCATTTGATATATTTGATTTATTATACCTTGAGTGATTTATAAAATATCAAGTCCAACAAACGTTATTTAGTTAGTCATCATTAGTTTTGATTACTGTGATTAGTTAGTCAATTAAAACAACAATATAATATGACTTTTGACAACAGATCAAACTCAAATTAAGTCTCTTTAATTAACCGACTTCCAAAAAGGAGGAGGTTCTATGTTCGGCTGTAGTAAATTTTTTGTTTTATGTATGTTCACCGATTTCTCTGACAATTGTGGACCGATTTTGAAAATTCTTTTTTTGTTTGAAAGGGTATGCTTGCGAGGTGGTCACATTGTCGCCAAGTCAGAATCTGACGAGAGATCGCATGGAAATCGTGGGAAATCCTCAAATTTTAGAGGCATGATTTGGGTATTCTTTATAGTATCTCGTGCATTTGCTCTCGGAATGTACCATTCGGTGAAGTGGAACTGATGATGAAGACCAGAGGTGGCCACCGAAACTATTCAATAATAAGTATTTCACGGATTGTGATTCGATTACTTTAATATGGTTGCTTAGCAATTTATGCTCGTCAGAATGCATATGGTGAAATGGAGCTGATGGTGGCTTCGCCATCAGCTCCAGTGGTTTTGGTTCTTACCAGGAGAACTCCTCAACAATTAACGTCCCTGCATCGGGAAAAGGAATATTTTGTAAAAGGTGATGAGCAGTTGACATAAGGCTATTGTAACTTAGATTTATTAATAACTGACTCACAAAAAAAATGATTTTACAAAAAAAACAAACAACTTCAAAACAAAAAACTACAAATTGAAAAATAACTTTAATTTTGGAAGTTAGTGTCTGACAGTTGTTTTTTTTTTTTTTTTTTAAGTTTTTTTTTTCACATCTTTCGTATTTGACTGCCTTGTTGGTCAAGTGGTCGCAAGCGCTACTGCTGCCTATGAGGTCCTAGGTTTGATTTCCATGCCGGGCAGTGTTATTAGGTTTTTAGATCAGGAATTTCCAAGTAGCAGCCCGGATGTGCCCAGTTGATAGCAATAAGCTCGTATATTACATGTGACTTTAACCTAAGTGGCAAAATGTTGGTGTACTATAGGATGTGCCTACCCTCTGTCTTACTATTCGGGGGTTAAAGGCGTGAAAATCTGTTCACAAGAAAGACGCCCCAAAAAATCTAGCAGGTACTTATTTGTTTACTAAAGTATATTCACCATTTCTCTTCTGCCTTTGTCTCCCACACATTCCTTGCCGGTTGACGATGCATCACATTGCACATTACTTAAGGCCAGGCCCGTGTTCCGTATTCCCGTCAACCGCCACATTTACCGTTGCACAACCCGCCTTATATTTCAAATAGGAACTTACACTACACCGACAGACGTGCTAAGAATTTATTATTAAAACGTTAGTTTCTACGATCTTCCTCCATGTTGAGGATTACGAGGTACTTACTTTTATGTTTCTTTAGTTGCTTGTGTGTGATACAGGTATTTGTTGAGTAAAATCTTCAATTTCTTGACATAATACCTATGTGTTTAATGTAAATGGGATTTTGGATTTTTCTCTGTTCATCAGAATTTAGCAACCTAGATGTTTGTCTCTGTTGTTATGGAGATTAAGAACAAAGATAAATTGGGAAAATGAGCAGATATGTTTGGTGGTCCGGTTGTCACTGAAAACCAGCTCTGTCTCGCATAGGATCGTAGCATTATGCTAAGCGATTGCCGTTTTGCGTGGATGTGACGCATATTTTTCCCCAACTTGTTCTTTTTTGTGTTTTTTCTCTGGGCCATAATTACCGCACATAAACGTATTTTGTTTTTTTTTATTTATTAAAAAAATGCCGTTAAAGAAAAGGTTTCTGCAGTGGGTGGGTAGAGAGAAGATGTGTGTTAAATGTCATGAATGTGATGTTGTGAATGTTGAATGTGATGCGGGACGCGACTGCGTGCGTCGATTCTTTTAAAGTCTCGGGACAATTCGTGCCAGTTTAAACACCTACATACAAGTCAGTTGAAACAATAGCGCGAGCGAATTTCACCTCGCACCCGGCGCTGGATTCGCCTGAGATTGACCAGAGCTTTAAACAACATAACATAATCAGCCTATAATGTTCCCACTGCTGGGACACAGGCCTCCTCTCTTTGAGAGGGAATGGGCTGTAATCTACCACGCGGGCCCAGTGCGGGTTGGTAGATGTCACATGTCTTCGAATTTTTGGTTCTAGGTCATGCCGGTTTCCTCACGATGTTTTCCTTCACCGTTTTGAAAGCTTTAAAAGTGTTGATAAATAGTAACCACATTTTCCCCCGCTTTAATTCTATTACGGTAGACTACACTGCACTGTACAATATTCTAGCGGTGCTTTTAAAACAAATCCCACAATACAATTCTTAAATGTATGATTCTCACAAAATAATGAGAATTCTGTACACAAGGGAGTTGCACTACATCCATATTTATACAAGTTACACTGTGAACTTATTGCGGAATCCTCTTAAGCATGATAAAGTGCCGGATTATGCTGTTACTATAATTTTGTAGATTATGCCCGTATAATGGAATTATTTTCAGTTAAGTAGGTTTTCATGGAGACGCATAGAATGTGCAAATGCAGGTCAGAATGCAAGAAGATAAGTAAAAAGTATAGTGCGATGTTTTCAACGTTTTAATAAAAAATTATGAAAAAAAAATGTTTAACTTATGTAATTAAATGGAATTACGTGCTCATGGAGTATCGCTACGCTAACCGTAGCACAATGCACTACGGCGTAGCACTATGCGCTACGGCGTAGCTCATTCGTATTTTTGTGACCTTTCGAAGTTGCCATTGATGTTTTTCTTATCTTTTCATTTTGTTTCGTCGACAGTTTTGCCGTAAAAATATTATTATTGAATTTCTCATTATAGCGTGTTGTGTAAAATTGTGTATCGGAATAAAACCATTTCTGTAAGAAAAGAATCCTTAACGAAATTACAAACCATGTTTGATTTTAATTTCAGGTCCCCCACGCCTGTGTTGAGGCAATTGCGTAACCTACAATAGCCTCCAGGATTCATATTGTTACGTATTAGAGTAATTTTATGGATATAATAATACACGTTTGTGGTACCGTTTCTTTTATTGTAATGAATAGATGGAATGTAAATACGGAAGACGAATAAGTAAATCTTTGTTGCCTACCGCGTACAATAGGTATTCTAAGTTATTGTTGCTCAATTTATTGAAGAGTTTTGGAAGGGTCCGTTTCTTTTATAGTTAACGAATTAATATTTTTATTTCTAGATTGGATTGAAGTAACTGATGTATGAAAAAAATAGTGTAAACAGATGAAAATCAATGAACTAACTAAAATATATTTAAGGACTGTTTTTCGTGTTTCCATGGTAGAAAAAATTTGAATAATGTTGGCTATTTAATTGGGTCTCTAGTAGTCCCTAGCCTTCATTAACACATGTTAGTAGTACGTAGCTTATAGCAGCTGGAATGTTATCTATATAATATTAGCGTGAACACGTCACAAGAGGCTACTGTACCTGTAAACTAACGTGTTTCGTGTAGCTAGTCTTGTCATCTTATGGTGATTGTAGACGGACTTGACTTGTGCTTCCGGGTGTACAGATTGTTCTGAACTGCACTATGCGCCGTCGCGTCTTCGAGTTTGATATAGTGACTACACCGAACAAAAGACTTTCTTTTAATGTAATATTGTGGTTAATTTCCTTCTGTCAGGGAAAAGGCCACGTAGTCGTCCACAGTGGTATATATGGAAAGAATTGGAAAAGTCTTAGATTTGGGCGTGAGAATCCTTTTACGGTAACCACAGTCCCTGTGACACATATTTAACGAATGCCACAGAAAAAGCTACCTAACTGGGGCCTACTTAATAAAACTAACAGATGAGTGGTGACCGGCAAGAATTTGACAATTTTGCAAGTTTCTTTCATTGATTTTCTGATTGATTAAACTAAAACTTTCGTGAACACGTGTCAATTTTGTAATTTTGTGACAAATACGTCGCATTTTCAGTTATATGAAATTGTGCCCCGGTAGCATTTGTTTATTCTGGCTAGACGATCGACGACGTACATTGTATAGGTAAAGTCAATCAAAATTCAGGCCTATCTAACGAAGCCATCAAAGTCAGTCTATCACTCCTTAACTATTGTTTCCACTCTGCAAGTCTAAAGCGTGCCTACATATGCATAAACAGATTCTTAGGCGCACGTTGTCGGGCCTTCCTCCCAAAACATACATATTTATACTAGCGACGACATATTTATTCAAATCAGTGCTGTGCTTCCGCTAGTGATGTACAAAAACATTATCTGTCATTTTTCAAAGGAATGTTTACATCAGACATTCCTTCTTTTGACTTTTTTTATAAAGGAAAAATATAAGAGTCCCGTTTGAAAAATAGTGTAGTTTCTTGCTTCCTTTTGTGCGGCCAAATATAGAAGTGAATGGTTGTTAACTCGCTAAAGGTAATTAGTGCTTTACTCCTATTCTACATAATTCTGTCAGTTGTTTGAGGTTGGGAAATACGTGGACATTGTTTACCGCTAACTGTGTTTGGAAAATCTACGCGTGCTAAGCCAATTAATTTTAATGAGCTTTAGTTTATTTATAAACTTCTATATTGTGACTCTCTATCCTATTATTTATTCGTAGATTTATTAAATACGGTCTACAATATATATTTCATGCAAGAATCGAACTTACAACCCGTTGCGCAGAAATAAGCGTTCAACCATTTTGAGAGGTTTTAACAACATTAAATATTAATCCTAATCATTATTATTAAACCAATACCAATTAAAGTAATCTATTTAAGATCTCTTTCCCGTTCCTTGTTCTTCAGTATCAAATTAATAATAGCTCTGCTTTAGATATATTAATAAATACAGTTCTGTCTAAACTGGCAGCCCAATTTAGCGAATAATCTGCCGCGCGTCTAATAGCGTAACGGATGGATCCTTATCATCCGCCCCATTTCACAAGAGGATGCCCGATTGGACCAACAGATCGGGTGTTGAACTGTCATTAATTCAAATGCTAGCATAGAAATGCGAATGGCTGATTGGTAAATGTTATACAATAATAATAATGCACAATTCAGTGCGCAGCTGTTAGAACATATATAATATAATATTTACACCATATAAATATATACACACATCAAAAGTGTCTAGGGATCAAGCACGATTTTGCTAGTTACAAAAAATTAGGTTTTTTAATTATACTCGTATTTTCTGTAATTCCTATGAATACTTTTTTTTAGTTTTGGTCATTTGAAAAGAAAATAGATTTTGAATTTTGTTAAAAATATGAAAATCTTCTTTCAAGTCGTATTCCCATAATTCTGCAACGGTTTTGTGGACAAATCAGTAAAATTTCTACCATACTTCTGAGTCGAATCAATAGAGAAGCACGTTATTATGAATAGAAAACGTCATTTGAGTCGAGAAGAAATGATCAGAGCCGTGGGAATGCTGGAAGCTGGTTCTCGCCAATCGCTCTGGGCAATACGCAGTGTAATAAGTCGACTTTGGACACGTTAGCACATTACTGGCAGCGTGGCAGAGCGACATGGAGGACGAGCTACCATCACCGCACACAGACAAGATCGGTACATACAAATTACTGCTCGCCGAAATCGTACAATGATCTCGATGATGTTGGTTACGTGGCTTCATAGCTCTTCAGGGATGTTAATAGGCAATCAAACCATAAGAAATCGCTTGCATGAAGTTAATCTCCGTTCCCGAAGGCCGCTACGTGTACCACCTAGCACGCATGAGATATGCTTCAAAGAAGAGCTTTGCAAAATATGGATGTCGTACATACACAAGAACATCTTTTTCGCCTGTTCGCTGTTGTGTCTTTGTCGCAACATACGCGGACGGCCATTCCGCAACGTGATTTGGATGAACTCATATTATTATTGAGTAAGCTGAATCGCTACGATTGTGTTATACGCGTTAACGGCGGAAATGCAGACTACTAATTGTTTATTTTACGCAATAAAAACCTTTAAAAACTTTTATTGTTATCTTTTTATCACATTTTAATGTCAGGATTAACTAAGGTGAAAAATCCAGCACAAGCAAAAATCGCGAAAAGTCTTTATTAATGCAAAAGCAAAGAGTACTTCGTCGATCTACACATACGAAAACATTTTATTTAATCAATCTAAATATACTTTTTTATTTAATTTCAAAAGGGCAATAAAATATATAAGTTTAATTACCTTGATCCCTAGACACTTTTGATGTGTGTACATTACAGGCTTACTTGTAGAATTTTTTTTATAGGGTGGCACAATGGGCGGTCTTGTCGCTAATAGCGATCTTTTAAAAACATAATTTTGATGGATTAAAGGGAGAAGGAGAGAATAATGTAGATACTCTTTGGTGTACCATTTACATTTAATATATACTTGAATGAAGCATATACTTATCTATATCAATGTATATACAATAACAATCATGAAACAAGGAGCAAAGAACTATGATGATGTTTAAGGAGAGACGAAGTGTTGTTGTGTTGTGTGTGTGTATGTTTGTTGTTGTACTGTTAATGTGGCACATATAAATGTTAAGAAAAGTTCCGTTTTGTAGAACTTTGTCACTGCCCAATCACTGCCCCACATTATTAACTGTCTCTTTCTAAAACTAGATCTATATTGACTGGTTGTATAATTTTACTCAAATCTAAGAAAGTGTTTTCTTTTCTTTGAAGAACCCAGGCTCTAATGGTTATGCTGTCCATCGATAAAGGTTAGTGGTTTGTAATGCTATTAGGTTTTTATGGACTTAAGAAATTCAGGGATTTTTTATTCCTTTTAAAAATTCACGGTCTAATGATAAAGCGACCCAAAAAGCCAAAATCTTATTAAACCCAGACTGATTTTTTCACAAAAACGACGCAGAATTAATCCAAGATACCCTGAAATTGTGAATTATTTCGTGGCTCTAATAAGTCAGGGTTTCAAAGCATTTTGTTGGCTTTACGTCCATTAGTCACGGCGAGTATAAGTCGTGAGTAATAAGGACAAAAACGTTCAGACACGGTGACACGACTCTGGTCTGCAAATGACGCGAGAGCCGATTAATTAAACTCTGCAAGATTGCGCTTGTGTATTATTGTTCCGGAAACTTTTGTTAGAAAATAGTTGAAGCGTAGTTTTTATTGTTACAACCTTTTTGATCAACGTGACGTGACCTTGCTTTTTTGAAGGGCTTATCTTTGAAGTTAGATTGAGAAATGTGTGTTCATAAATTAGGAGTTCTTTGGCTTCCTGAAAATGACTCCTAGTCCCGCTTCTTTTTGAAAATGTTGGCTTTAATACTATAAAATAAAGCATTTCATTTTGGGCATTCCGAGTATGTTATCTAATAAACAATGTCCCTTCCTAATCTTGAAAATTGCATAATTTAATTATTTACTTTCCCTTAACATAAACTTCTCTTCTCTCTTCACCCACAAAAACATAAACAAAAACCTAAAACAAAAACAAAACACCTTTCAACTTCTGAACCACGATGCAAATCAAAACTTATTTCCTTTTCCGCAATAAAACTGCAAAGTTGCAGAATAGTTTCGTCTACCACCACCTTAAGACCACGAATGCAGCAAGTCAAATGTAACCCGATGAGAAATAGCGTCTACTCTTCATGGCTTGCTGAGTTTTATGAATACAGCGCCGCGCTCTGCTGAGCTTAAAATATTATGTGCGTAAGCGATATAATGGCTTAAATACCTCGGCGTCTCAGAGGGATATTTTAAGATAATTTTCGTACTAAGTGTTGGCATTAAGTTGTAATATCTTTTAGGGGTGAGAAGCTTTGTTCTTTCGTGCATTTTTTAGAGGTTTCAACATTTCTGTTTTTGTTTTGATAAAAGTTTTAGCTAAGGCTTGTAAATATTTTAGGTTTTGTTTATGGTAAAGTTTAGAATGTTAAAATGTACATCCAGTCTTAAGTGAGGAAGTAATCAAGTTCTTTTAACTTAACTGGGGAGTTTTGCGCCACTTCTTCCCAGCTAAAGCACCAGGAAGTGGTGAAGGGCGGGCGTTTTGTGGGACTGTCTCATGTAATTTTGTCGTTCAAAAAGTACTAATTTGAATAAATGACTTTTTCAACACATTTGCTCAAAAAATGCATTTACGATGCCTGTATACATGGTTCGAAAGTTAAAAATTACGTACCATACAACGGAACGTGCGGTAAAATAGGTACTCACACCTAAGTACCTGTTTTACCGCATACTCCGTTGTATAGCGCCGTGCGTATCTTTTACGGTTTATTTTTAATTTCCATAAAAAAAAATATAACAACTACACCAAGGAGTTTCACATTACGAGAATAAATAAGCTGAATAATCGAACCTCCTTGGAAGCGCTTTTGCTCAATACGTTTGTCTCACTTTAATACTGAAGAGAAAATGAGACTAAATATGTAGTTCTAATTTTCACCAAGCGCACGTGGCGCCATTTGTAATTCGCGCCATTTTCATATTAGGAACGTCATATCATAAACAAAGTAATAATAAATGAGTTCAAGCAAGGAATCCGATATTAATATTGTACTGTTTTCTCGCAAATGTGTTGAAAAACGTTGTATGACACACGTGCAGAAATTGATATTTACAAACTCGTGACTATGGTAAGCCCTCGACTTTGTCTCGGGCTTATATTCATCTACTCGTTTGTAAAAACCAACTTACCGCACTAGTATCATAAATAACTATTATTTTTGATTTTGAATGGGACGTCTAAACTGTGAAAAGGAACAATGAGCTTTATGTTAAACAGCGGTAGTTTTAATTGCTGTCTGATACAGGAAGTGTTACCAAATTGAGAGATTAGCACTAATTATCTGCAGTTTCACTGTAAGTAAACCACAGGCCACAATAACAATATTGGTGTATAAGTTGAAGCGGCTTCGAAGGACCAATAAGCGGGAATGTATTTGTTTTTTGTTTTGTTTTGCGGGGTTAGAAATATTGGACGACACACAGAATTGAGCAAAAGAAAGTCAAAGTCAAATCGTTTATTTCAAATAGGCACATAAAAGGCACTTTTGAACGTCAAAATTTACAAAAAATAGAATTGATTCTAGTTGCCCGTTCCAAAAGGTAGTTTCGTATGGAGAAGAATGGGCAAGAAACTCCACCGTTACTCTTTTAAAAATGTTTTACAATATTATGTATACATAATAATTATATGTGAAGACGATGCACCTAGAATAAAATTACTATACCACAATAGGTAAAAATAATTAAATATAAGAGAATATGAGATTATGAGTGAGAAAAATAGGGATGGATGGACTTACTTGAGAACCTTCTGAACGAAACACGTTGACTCAAAGACTGCCTTTGCATACGCCCCACGTGTTCACGGCATTTCTTCCTGTCACGGTGATGCACTATCACTTGGGTTTTAAATGCCACACTTTTGTCAGCCAATACTTATAAAATAATGATTTTTTGAGTGTCTTGATATAATAGCGGTTTAATTGCGGCGCGGCGTGGTGCGGTTGCGGTTGCCTCAAGTCTCATTGCAAGAGTGTTTTTTGCAAATCATTGTGGATTTATGCTGCGATTAGCTAATGCTGCGGCGGAAGCGCTTCTGGTCGGCGCTTGTGATGAGCATCCCTCTCGTTCTGTTGTATGGGAATTGGGAGAGAAGGAAATATAGCTCAAAACTGCGGTCGGCAATATTATAGTAACTATAATACTAATACTTGGGGAGTAAGTGGCCCTACCAACATCTGAAGAGCCACAGTCAACCTCACCTGCCCGCGGTACACCCTGCTGAAATTACCAACGAGGCTCTGACGAATCGCCACTTATGAGGTTTTGTAACAAATTTATCCTCGTTTGTGGCCCGTGCAGTTTCCGGATAGAATAGAACCAACCCATTTCATCCCGTGGGTTTCGTAAAAGGCGACTAAGGGAACAGCTGAGGTATTCTATTGTTTTCCACCCAAGCTAAGGTTGCCGTGCCGAGAGCTGCACGGCTAGGGGGGAGCCTAGTCGCAAGCGTGCCTGTTGTCTGAGATCGGGCACCCCCCGGCACTAACAAGCCTTACATGCGGGGCTCTGTAGTGTCGACAGATTTTTTCCTCTGCTTTTCGTGGGAACTGAATGAGAAATTCAATTAATAATAATCAACTCGGAGGCGGCGCTGATGCTCGCCACACACCGCGTCAGTTGTTTCCACGGGGCGAAAAGCGAGCGGCAGAATGTCGCTTAGCTACGCTGAATGTGCAGGGAGGTATAAAAGATAAGATGGATGAGATGGTGAAGGATAAAAGGATAGATGTGCTTTGTGTGAATGAGACGAAAAGAAAGGGAGTGGAATTATCTAAACACGGTTCTCTGACCGCTATCTGGTCCGGTGTTCAAGAGACACATAGGGCCTGTCAGGGTGTGGGGGTGGTCTTCTCCGAGCGGATGATGATATGTGTGAAAGATTATGTTTGTGTGAGTCCCAGGATTCTATGGGTAAGAACAAAAGTGGGCCTAAACTCTATCTTTATTTTGTGCGTTTATGCACCCGATATGGGAAGCTTCCCTTCGGAGAGGGTTGAATTTTGGGGCAGTTTAAGGGATTTAGTGAATGGATGTAGGTCAGACGAGAAGATTGTTATGCTTGGAGATTTTAATGGTTGGGTTGGTGTGAAGAGGAATGGGTACGAAAAAGTATTAGGTGCATATGGGGATGATAGAGTGAATGAGAATGGGATGAGTTTACTAGATATATGTGTAGAGAAGAATTTGTCTGTTATGAACACTATGTTTAATCATAGAAAGGTTCACAGGTTCTGCTGTCTTGCCTTTCCCACGTATACGTGGGAAAGGCAAGACAGCAGACGTATGATCGACTTTATGATTGTGGATGAAAGATTAAAGTGTAAAGTTACAGATACTAGAGCATATCGGGGAGTTAATGTAGGGACTGATCATTATCTGGGTATGTGTCGGGTGGATGGTCTGTTCAGGCATTGGTGTCATCGAGTTCGAGTTCCTGTGACTGCTCTAGAAAGAATAAAAGTAGAAAGACTGCAAGAAATAAAAGTAAAAGAGGAATATATGAGGGAAGTAAAAATGAAGACGGATAAAATATTTGATGATGCGAATGACTACAGCCTAGAAGAAGTATGGGATATAGCAAGAAATTGTATGGTGCAAATAGCCACAAAAGTATGTGGTCTTTTTTTTTTTTTTTGCTTGGGAAATCTTCAAATGACCTCTCCCGCTCTGGGAGGAGCGGAACGGCGTGTCAGACTCTTACTGACTAAAACCCACCCGTGTTCCTTCAGTTGCCTGTGCGCCAGGGCCACGGTAACTCTTTCGAACTATCCGCGACCCCGGCAGGCATCGGCCCTAGCGGACCCCGTCAATTATGCTGACATAGAGTGATAAGAGTGACAGGTGAGAAAATATGGGATGTGCAGGCAGGATTTAGAGAGGGAATGGGATGTATGGATCAGATCTTCTCCCTAAGGTGCATAGCCGAAAAATATCTGGCAAAGCACAAGAAAGTCTACTGTGCTTTCGTGGACTTGGAGAAGGCCTATGACAGTGTGTAGAGGGAAGAACTGTGGTCGACACTATCCTTGTACGGTATGGACTGGCGCTTAGTACGGACACTGAAATCTTTATACAAGGATTCCAGTACTTGTGTTAGGATAAATGGGGCATACACGAACTGGTTCTGCATCTCTAGGGGTGTTAGACAGGGTTGTTTTGCGTCACCATGGCTGTTCAACTTGTACATGGATAGTTGTCTGACAGATTTGAAAGAGGGTGAGTATGGATTGACGATGAATGAGTTGCCTGTCAAATGCCTTCTCTACGCAGATGATCAAGTTCTACTTGCATCGTCAGCGGAAGGGTTGCAAGACATGGTGATTGTGATGGATGAATCATTTAAAATGAAAGGGATGAATATAAATGTGAATAAGACGAAGGTCATGGTGTTTGAAAGAGAAAAGGATGTATCGGTATGTGATGTGAAATTAAATGATAAGTGTGTGGAGCAAGTGAGTTCGTATATTTGGGGAGTCTATTTACAAGGGATGGAAAGATTGATGAAGATGTGGAAAGAAGGGTAAATGCGGGAAATAAAGTGAGTGGTGCTACACATGCAATTGTAACCAACCAGTTGATGTCCAAAAAAGCACGACTGGCTGTTCACAATGGTGTGCTGGTGCCTACGCTTATGTATGGAAGTGAGTGTTGGGTGTGGCAAAAGAAGCATGAAAGTAGAATAAATGCTGTGGAAATGCGTTCCATGCGAAGCATGTGTGGTGTAACTATGAATGATAGACTGAAGAATGATGTGATAAGGCAACGGTGCGGTTTAAAGGAAGATGTAGTGACAAAAATTGAAAAGAGTATGCTAAGATGGTTTGGTCATGTTGAGAGGATGAATGAAGGGCGATTAACAAAAGGTATTTACAAGGCAGATGTGAGTGGAAACGCCGGGAGGGGACGCCCTAGGACGACATATAGTGACCTTATTGGTGATGTTCTTCAGAAAGGTCAGGTGCGTAGTACTCACAACCAGCGTGCGTGTATGACAAGATGTATGAACGTAAACGAGGCAAAAGGAGTATGTATGGATCGTAGCAGGTGGCGTTCTGTAGTTTCTGCCTACCCCCATGGGAAGAAGGCGTGAGTTTATGTATGTATGTATGTATAATACTAAAGCTTGCGCGAGCAAATATCCATATAACAAATATACAAAAAACAGCTCTCTTTACAAAATAATGAATTTGAAACCAGTGTCCAACTAATTAATTACCCGAATCCATTTCAATTAATTAAATTATCGCAATCAACATTAATCTAACCACACAATTGAAGATTTTTACGCGAATCGCTCTATTCACAGCGATTCTTTTATTACACAGATAAAGCAGCGCTTTTTAATTTGATGCTTGTAGAGGCGAACTTTATTCAATTAGCTGGAGAAATTAATCTTCAAGTTTTGAGAGACTTTTTAAGGTAGAAGTAGGACACATTGTTCTTGATTGGGAAGAAAACTAATTAAGATTTTGTAGGTGTTATGATTAGGAAAATTTATAAAAATAGTTAAAACAGAATGTGATTGAGATGTGTTTATTGCAATTATCTGGGAGTTTTACAAATTTTGTATGAATAGGTTAGTGTTCTAGACAAGCGTGCATTGTTAACCAAATCATCACTATTCTATCTAACATTAAAATGAAACGCATTTTGTACAATGATGTTTATTTAGTTTAGCCAACAATTGTTTGCAGAATACATTTAAAATAACATACATTAATACGTAACATACATTGCACATAGTTTTTGTATACATTTATGATAAGGAAAAAGAGGTAGATAGGTTACCTACCCAACATCCGATCTCCGAAAACATTATTACAAGACACATGGAAGTAGGACGGCATGTTGTAATATCGGGAGCAAAAAAGAGACAAAACGAAGAAAACTTGGCTAATTAGCCAAGTTTTGACGCGTCACTTCCGTATAACCTATCTACCACTTTTTACTTGAATATAATAGCATTGATTTCGTAGTATGAGAGTTTGTCGTTCAATTGTAGAGAATGAGATTGATAAATAATTCCTTAATTCTACTTTACAATATAAACATTGAACCATTTATATCTTAACGAGAGTTTCTTAACTTACGAACAGCTGGGAAAACCGCAACCAAAAGTATTTCAATAACTTACATTAATAAGTTCTTTAACAATCTTTACTAAGCACTCCAAGTTATTACGAGTTAAAAAATAGCTTTAAATCAATATTAGTAGGACTTACATGGCTTGAAATAATAACTGTGAGAATGGTCCTACCCTTCAACAGACTTTGACCTTTGGTCACAGGCACTGGGCAAGAGTCAATAGCATAAAAATTAAGGGTTGGCAGTATGAAATAAAACGCGCACTTTTAGAAAGGACGTTAAAAGCATCGTTTTGTATCGCGAAGAGAATTGTAATAACTAAGTTAACGGCAATGTGGGGGTGGAAGAAATACTGAATGTTTGAGCAATCTGGTTAAGATATGAGATTATTAGATTCGTACGAGTGAATGTCGTCATCGCGTGACTCAGAAAAGAAAAGGAAAAATGTGGTGAGGAAAAAGGGAACTCGAAAGTTTCTCGGAATGATGTTAATTTGCAACTGTTGAAAAGCGTAAGAGCGAGCCCGCTTGAGTATGACAGCGTTGAATTCGTGAAAAATCTGCCACTGCCTGCCCTAATTTATTTCTTCTTACCTATTTACCTATTTCTAGTTTATAATATCTTTGTAAGGGCCGGTTTGATAAGGGTGATTGCCTAATTACAGCAGTAAAAATTGTGCCTTAACTTTGATGAAATCATCACAAGCATTTGACTAGAGAACTACAAAACACAATTTAATATTATTAAGACTAAAGTAGATTTCGAAGAAAACCAAGATAAATAATGTTAGTTTGGTGCCCAGTGCCCGCAGACATTTTCAGATGGGAACCGTGTCTTATTAAAGTTCTGTTTCGTTCCCTTGCTTATTTACCTTGTTTTCTTTCACAGAGTGAACTGAATACTAAATCTAAACAAGATATAAATCAGTACCTTTAGTATTACGCGTATAAATCAAGGTTTCCGTCGTGACCTGTTTGACTTTCTGTATTTTCGTGGAACCTAAAATTCTATTCGTGAGATAGTACGAGTATGTTGTTCTATTCTTTTTATTGATAACTTCAGTAATAAAGTGTGTATTTTCGTCTTTTCTTGCACGAATCATGTATTATGTGTAACCGTTTTTATTCATTCATTTTCATTTTCAAAATATCTTTATTTACCGTAAGAACAATTAACAAAATGCAATTATCCTAAGCTAATTTAACACTAATAATAATTGAGGCTCGTTATGAGGCTGCTGAACGCCACCTGCTTTGATTCTTACTTACCTTCTTAAACTTCGTCCACGTTCGTGGTGATACACGCGTGTTGGTTGCAAGTACCATAATCCTGACCTTTTTAAAGGACATCACCAATAAGGTCAGTGGTATGACACGTTTAATATATTATACTACATTGCAAATAATATACCTATACATCACTAGGCTCCCCTAAGTCTGTGCCTGCAGGCACAATTCAAACTTCGAAGTAATTCTGAGAACTAAAAGCACTTAGTCCTTTCTAGGAATCGATACCATGACTTATGTAAGCATGTAATAAAGAATAAAAATATTTTCAGAAATAACTCATTTTCTTTACGTTTTTCTTCAAAACAAAAATTTTCTGGGAATCTTAGTTCTACAGAACTTTTTACCTTAATATTAGATACTACCAGTGTTGGCTGATTCGGCTGATTGCCTACAGGTTCCTTATTAGTAACATCGCATCGTCTCCGGTTCTAATCTTCTCTTTTGAGCGCGAGTCATTACGCTTACACATTCGTTAATTTGATAGGTCGGGATATTTTATAACCGGCGGTGATATCAAACATTGCTTGAAAGCGGCCAACCCGTCATACTTTTCATACAAACGCTCGTACGTGATTATGGCGTTGTAACTCATCTTTCATTTAGTTTTTTAAACTAATAGGTATCTTGACACTCTATCTAAGTTTCTATGCAAGCAATAAATCAAAATTTGTAGAAACAAATTCAGTTTAGGCCTCCAAATATCTGCTTTTTTGCACTAATTTTACCT
Organism: Griposia aprilina; assembly: GCA_916610205.1. NCBI lineage: Eukaryota > Metazoa > Arthropoda > Insecta > Lepidoptera > Noctuidae > Griposia > Griposia aprilina. The sequence continues at coordinate 1,498,746 of OU744290.1, read as the reverse complement.
GAACTTTGGCCGTTTATAATGTACTCATAAATTGTAAATGTTAAGAAAACATCATCATAGAAACCTCGCATATGTAATGGAGATACTAAATGACAAACATTTTTTCAAAAACACGTATTTCCTGGTACAAGTTTTGTGAAATCTTTGCGCGCCAATTTTCATTTGATGTTATCGCGTTCTCACTCTTGCTTCTTTTTCAAACATTGCGTTGGATGAAACAACAAGCTTTTTAATCATGCTCGCGTTGACGATCGATGGACCGGGAAGGGCCCTCTTCATAGTTTGAAATGATTTTTAACAATTTTCATACCAATAAAATTTTGTATTTTTCCTACACAACACATTCAAGATATTTGCTATTATATTTGCAATGTTGGTATCATTTTTTATAATAATTGGCCAAAGCTACAAAACGTTTCATTTCATCGGTGTTTTCAGGCGCAGGGTTTTTTTGTACTGTTTTTATTTTTTTATTTTTCTGTGTCTGGTAGTAGACATACTCGAACTTAACCGAAAAAAAAATTCGTGAGTTTTAGTATAATTAGTCCAATGTTAGTTCTAAGTGAATTAGTAATGTTAAATTAAACTTGAAACGTGTTAGTCTATCTTATACGTGACTAATTGACACCGGTGCTGCTATATCGGCTATAAAATATAATCATATCCACAAACTGAACATTCCAAAAGAAATCAGGAATCGTTTGGCAATGGAATTGGTGGCAAAGTCCAGGCCATCGGCTTTTATTTTATCTAAACATATACACTGGGGATCAAATTCTAAATCATAAGTTCTGCGTATTAAAATCATTGCAATGTATAGCTAGTGGCATAGTAGGCCAAGACTTTTTAAATAAATACAAGGCAGTCTTAAACTTCAGTGGAAATTCGTTACAAATATAGAATAATATGCAAATAGATATGCCACTTACATCAGAGAATAATAAGTTAATTACTATACCAGCTAGGTCGGAATCGATTCATTATATAAATATAAAAATAACACAAGAGTGATAGTTTGTGCATCAGAATTACTTAATATTTTACTTTAATTTCGTCGTCCTTTAACTTTACTTTCACTATTTCTAACTCTTTGAAGCTTATATTGAAATTACTCACTAAATTATCGGTTTTATTTTAATTTCTTCAATAGAATTTCGCCTTTACGTCTACGTGGCCTTATTTTTACTAAATATGTTCTTATCTTGATAAGTTCTCTATTTAATTCTAATATTTGTTCATACATTACCGTCCAGTATTACGTAGAATAGGATTAATATTTGCACGCACTCACTAATATACATTAACGCACTTTTGAATAGCCGTACGTCGGCTTTGATATGGTTGTAGTCACCAATTCGTCACTTTACTTGATTATCCTTGGTTGAATCGCTAGCTCGACGGTTGCAGTCCCCACTTGCAACTGCAGGTTTTTGATAATTTCTGGTGTGATTAGACGAATGCCTTAGAACATGCCTCGTTATATGCTGTCTTATACAAGTTTGATGACGTCTTTTATACCTACATCCGGAACAAAATATAGATGGTCCCAAGAAACAATATCTTGCATATGATCATTAGCACAATGCTTATTGCAGATAAATGAAATTTGAATTCCTCCACAGCGGCTGAATACAAAGACTTCTTCGTTCTCTACCTTTAATTGGCACGTGATGATGTCTTTTCAAATAGTGTGCAAATTGTTGAGTATCACTCAGAGCACAGTCCAAACGAAACACGAACATGATTTGATTTCCCGTTCGAATTGCAGGGTTGCGATATAAGGGCGGGATTTAAAGACAATGAAACATCTCGAATGCTGATTAGAAACTACAAGTATTTGATCCATTCAACGAAAATATAAACACACTTCCACACCCTTACTGTAATATACTTACATACTACACCACAAAAGCAACTATGTAACACTTTTGATGGAGTCTAGCTGCAAAATTGTCAATTGCAAGTTAAAACTGTTAGCGTATAATAGTCTGTCTCTAACGACATATTCTCAGAAAATCTATTGTAATTTGAATTTCGGGCAGACCGTAGATTTGTTCGGGCAAAATTCTAGAATGTTTGTTCGCACCTTTATTATAAGGGAACGAAACACGTTAGTATCTATGTATGTTACATAATGTTTTAATAATTAGTTTGTAACTAATTTGTTGCGAAAATGAATTATTTTTAAGGTTTTAGATTTAAATAATCTCAATAAATATTTGGAAAGATAATCTTATCGGTAACTTACGTTATTAGACAGATATCTAAGGGGTGAATACTATTAACAAATGGAGGAACGCTCTTAACACATTTATATGAATAAAATTTTAAAGACTGATATAAAAGATAGGTGAAAACCGGCCAAGTGCGCGTCGGACCACGCTTATTGAAGGGTTCCGTAGTTAGGATGAATTTATCTGAAGAACAAACTTTGTAGTTGAAAGAATGTTCTCCCCTACATCGATATAGGTACGTTACGGTCAATTCTCCAACTGCAAATATAAGTTCGTAAACATAAAAAAAAAGTCAGGCGTTAATGATGTTTTGTTTCAGACGTCCCTTACTTGAGCTGTGAGACTTTGCTACTTGCCAAATTTCATGATTCTAGGTCAACAGGAAATACCCCATAGGTTTTGATTCCCTTGCGAGTGTCAAAAATGCGGCAATATGCGGCATAAATGGCCGTATCTTTTTATTGCATTAACTTAGAAGTTCTTGAGTATTTGATTTTAATTTCAAATTGATACATCCACGCGTTCCTGAAAAAAAGGGCCTTGGGACAACAGACGGACGGTCAACGAAGTGATCCTATAAGGGTTCCGTACGGTTCCATTTTTTCCTTTTGAGGTACGGAACCCTAAAAAGCATCCACCTTATCCAAACATTTTAGTATTTTCCGTATTCAGAACGGATCAGATCGCACCGCAGTGGTCTTGTTTTGACAACATCCATATGGGGGAGTGAGTGAGTGACGCAGTGAACGTAAACACATATGGATCGGCTTTGGACGTAGCTGTACAAAAGTGATATAACTGATAGCCTGAGGTAGAAACAATGGCAGGTAGTGAAACAATAATAGGTTTACGCAAATATTAGGTCTATTCCGAATATTACTCTGGAACAAAGTGAATGGAAAATCATCGCTAAGAAAGTGGAAAATGCAAGTGCTACCTACATGATTCACATGTATTTTCCATAGTAGATACTCTTATGTCATTTAATCTCTCTTGTTAATCGGTTACTTTAGAAAATAACATTGTTTGTCGCTAATGCTTAGACAATTTTCCACTATTTTAAGAGACTGGTGCCTCATGTAGGTTTTTGAGAACAAAGCCTGTGTTACAGTATGATTATATGCATCGCCAACTTAACGACCGTGTTTTGCCGCCCGTGCCTCATTCTCTTCATGCCCCTTTTAAACTGAACTGTACGCACGTGCGCACCGGGCCACGTCCCGAATTCTATAAACTCCCTGTTACCTAATAAAGAAAGAAATAAAGAAAAATATAATTATTTATCACAGAAACACGTGCATACAAAAAGATAAGATCACCCTAATAAAAACATAAAAACAAAATAGATACATACTTACGAACACAGAACATAAATAGTCGAGAGCTGCACGCCGTGACTCTGACAAGATGGTTTCCACTCAGCATAATGCTGTGCTATGGGGGACCCACAGCACAGCGCTGATTTTCAGTGATCTCCCGAAAACGACTTACGGAAACCAAGTAGAATCATACAACCAAGAAAATAACATAAAAAGGCATCACCGTGCATAAATAAATAATTAATTAAATGCCTATAAATACCCTAATGATCTTCAAATCTCGGAAACTATTGAACTGTACCATAAAACTATTGAGCACTGTGTTTTTGTAAAAATAAACTGTTTCAAACGAGTGTGTGGACATTTTCAATTCCATGAACCTCTACAAGTTCTACAGGCTGGCAGGACATCGACGTACAACCTTTTACCATGGATTCAGTACTTACATGAATCTGGACACCCTTACGTTGAAGGTTTTCGTCAGTTTTTTTTTTAAATCAGCTGTTCCGTACATTTTGACCGCATAGCTAGTGATTGCAATTTAGTAGGAAACAGCAGATTAAAAAATAAATACCGACGCAAGATTTCAACAAAGATCAAAATCAAAATCAAAATCTTTTATTTCACTTAGACCAACATGGGCACTTATGAAACGTCAGAAGCTAGGTGCACGGTTTCAATAGGTTGTTTCCTATGGAGAAGAGACGGCAAGAACCTCCACGGTTACTCTTTTAAAAATAAGGGGCTTTTACAATGTTTCAAATTACAGTGTTGGTAGATATGGAAGGACAGTGTAGGCCTGTCAACAAGTAACGCACGGGAGTCCTGAATCATGCACTGGATCCATGGTAACAGGTTGCTTAGCACTGTATTTTGTTTTTAATTACTTCATTGCATTGTCAAATGATCTTCGTCAAGATCATCTGACAATGCAATGAAGTAATTGATGAAAATCAATAATGTTTTTTTGAAATTTGTAGAGGTATCTACACCGCCACATGCGAGCTACACGTCATACTGACGTCACGCAAAATCCTGCATCGCATAAGTGGAGTTTACCGCGAGATTAGCATATATATAACGTCCCGACATCAACCATTGGGCAGTTGCCCACCAGACACAACACCCGTCTGGTCGGAGGATCCTCCCTTTTCCCATAGAGTATGAGTAAGGTTTACACCCTGTTCCTCGTACCTCTATAGATTCATTAAAAAGTTATTAGTATTAACGAAACCTTCATCCCTGAAGGTAAATATACAATGATACACGACCACTAAACTAAATTACCATCTGCCTGCCTTGTGTCAACTATGTTGGGGTCGGCTACCGGTCTAACCAGATGCAGCTGAATACCAGTATTTTACATGGAGTGACTGCCTATCTGACTACCACAACCCAGTTTCTGGGTAATACGACACCCCTTGATAAGTGCTTGTCAGACTTTCGGGCTTCTGACGACCCGTAACGACTGTAAAAGATCCACCAATGACAGCCGGGACCAACGGCTTAACGTGCTCTCCGAGGCACGGAGGGGTCTTGGGTTGTAAAGATGGTCACCCATCGACGGACTAACCGCGGCAAGCGTAACTTAACCAGATCGATCGACCTGTGCGGCGCTTATTAATTAACCACTAAACAAAAGAATTCAGTAAACAAAACCGTAATTTATTATGAAATGAGCCGACAGTAAATACAACCTCATTGCCCCAGTGCAGAACGTTAACACCGCATTAATATTTAACCGCAAACCAATCGTTCGCGTTCTGACAGCACCGATCCGAGCGTGATAATGAAGCGATATGGTCACGGATACATGATTAGTGGGGTTTTATTTTAATTGATATGTCCCTATATTGATATGATATAACTAGAATACACGGAATGTAAAGTCTTTTACGGTACACACAGCACACGACATACGACGGAGTTAAATGTACACAATTTTAGGTAAAGTTCTTCGAATTATATGACTATTTTTTACTTAGCAATCAGCGAGCGGTCAACAACAAGGGAAAACGTTCGCCGATGACTGTCGCTCTGCTGTCAAAAACCATGCGTAATACGAAATAGTCGCCATCACCATGCGATCACAATAGGAAAATGCAGTTTTTAGTTAACTAATTGTTCCATAGAGGCAGCACTATCGCTAGTTTGCTATGGTGTGGCTATCGCTATTGTTTTGCGATTGAAGAGCAATTATTGCGCAAATTTCGCTATCACTAGGCTTCTGTAAGATTCTTATTAAGCTTTCCGATTCCTATATCTGACCAACCGTTGCTAACAGACAAGTATTCCAACTTAGCTGATTGGTTAGTCTTTTTGGGGAAATAAAACGTGGCGACTACGCGCTGACTATGCGGTAACTACGTGGCGTCACATGCGCTACATGAATTATACAAATAAGGTGGGGACGATAATACCTACGACATTAAAGTAGACTTCGTACATCTAACTAATGATTTCAAGCAAAAATTCAATCGAATACATGTGGGATCGTGTGGTGAAATAACAAAATCACTTTGGGGTAAACTTCTATCTTTTTGCAAATTATAAAGGAAACCTAAAAAAACTTATGCTAACACGTCTAATCTCGTGTATCGCGTCCCATGCACGTCCGGCCATTTTATTTTTCCCTCCCTCTCCCTTATACTCTTATACACCTTTCACTCGCACATATGCATACGTTCCCTTCTACTCAAAATTCATTCCACATACATAATATCCAATTAGTCACTATAGCTACGCGGCTGATTGGCGAAAATCTCAGTCAGATCAACACTACTATTTTTAAGATTGTTTTTATTTTTTTATAATTTCGATGTTTTATTTTAGTTATTCGATGGTTTCAAATTCAAAATAATCGTACGCACTATTATTGCCAGTGTTTCATTTACTGTCGTTTCCGCATGGTATAGTTAAGTGACGTCATTCATTTTCAAACGTCTCTTTCTAAGTAGGTACAGTGCTGCAGTGGTATCATTGGTATTAATTGACTTCATCCAAAATCGAATCACCCAGAATACACAAGATTATTCAAAACCTACAAAACCGGAGCACTCGAGAGAGCCCTAAATGATTTTCCATACGCAATCGGCCCGTCTGCCACCATCCATCTTTTTCTGACCCAAACAAACGGAGCCCGTCATGCTACCGCGCCACTGTCAACTGTTTTAACGCTGCACCGCTTTGTAAATGTGGCTTATGAGTAGGGGAAGACCAAATGATAATGATAGAATAGATAGATAATGATAGAATGATGATGCTAAAACTTTGTACATTATATTGGTGCTGGATAAGTAGATGTTTGTGCCTGTAGATAATAATTCCTAATTTTATCTACACAACGCACTTCCTGGATTAAGCAATAAAATCCATTTACGTATACCCCTTTGCTTAACTCATAATTATTGCAAAACACTTTGATCAGAATACACAATTAATTTCCTTTGCACGATACATTTTAATTCGTGTTCTCACGGAAACATATACTGAGAGCCGACATTTAACAAAGCAACACGAGCCGTACAGAAAATTATACAAGGATCCGTTTGGCGGACCAGCCCAACCGTGAGTCAGGCCAGAGAATAGATGGGTACAGAAGGTTGGCTCCATAACGAGAGAAAATAGGCACACGCGTTCATGGACGCGTACGTGCGGCGATCTTAAGAGGGTGCAATCAGAAAGTTGACAACGTTGCACATATCTGTCAAATATTTCAGTTTTGATCCTTTTTAAATATTACTGAATGAAAATATTAAATATCGTTCTACAGCGTACTAAAATATTGACTATGAAATGCAATAATAACACTAAGTTAGGCTTTGTATAGTTACCGGCATGTAAGTTGGCCAAAGATTTTGTAGTGGGGGAAGTTCGCGCACGCACAATTTCATACATTTTTACATGCGCGAACTTCCACACTACGAAAATCTCAGGCCAACTTACGTGGCGGTCCCTTTAACAGTTTTACATATGCAACTAAATATTCAGTGTCACGATATTCATTATTGCAATTCATAATCATTATTTTAGACCAGCATGGAGGGATATTTCATATTTTTATTCAGTAATATAAATAAATTAAGCAAAACCGCGAAATATTTGACAGCTATTCGCGGCGTTGCCAACTCTCTGATTGCACCCTTTTAAATTATGTCACACAAACGCCAGTCGCGAGTGCTCTTGCACTCGCTGTACGTAGATGCGTGTCTACGTGTGCGTGCGTTTTCGCTTGTTGTATGAAGTCGGCATTCTGTATCTATTTTGTGGCCGGACGCTTATCAGCTAGCGACGCATGATGCCTTCCGTCCCGTTTCACTCACAATTGTTTTATTATTAGATACTGTTTTTCTGTATTTAATTTTCACTTTTCCTATTGTTTGGAAAACAATGTATAGGTACAGGGTGTTTTTATACTAAAATCAGTTTCTTTTCGAGGGCGTTTGCTGTTGCCTTATGTGCGAATTATTTTCATGTACTCAATTACATTTTAGTAATTCAGTAAACTTAATAGTTTGTCTGAGTATGTATGAGTGTGTTCAACTATGACATGTGGGTCATGGAAATTAAAAATATATTATTCCTAAAATGTCATCTGCTTCATGATTTTCAGTAAACTTAAAACATGTCATTTTATTTAAAAGGTCTTATCAAAATCCACACATTATTTGACGCATTTGACCAAGCTGTACCTAGCTAGCAAACCTTGGTCTTACAAGTATACTAAGACCATATTTTGGTTACTCTTATAGTGAACTTACAAACGTTGGTAAGTGTGGAATTGGGCGCACTTTTTAAGAGCGTTTGTCCTTACTGTTAACAATAACAGTAAGGACAAACGTACGGATAGAACTGTAAGATTGAAAGCATTCTTCATAAGATCTTGATACAAATCAAGATCTTATGAAGAGTGCTTTCAATCTTACAGTGATCTGTCAAATGCTGTTCTAAAAGCAAATAGTCTTACACTGGCATGGCGTATGAGTAAAATACTATTGTGTAGTCTTACTAATGCCGTTCTAAGTGTGATTCGCCTTATTTGCCTCTTTGTGATCTCAATATGAGTATTTTTAAGAAAGTCGAAAATCACAAAAAACCGTTGTGCGGTCGTCGTGAAGATTTTTAATAAAAATAATATTAATATCTCGGGCCATTTCTGAGATGTGTTTTTGAATAATAAAAATTACTTATTGATTTAGTAAAATGTGAAATAATACAAATCTACAAATCAAAAATCTTATTTATAATGTACTTTATTAGAACATTTAAAAGCTCAATCGTTTTTAGATAAAGCACTGTCCGACTCGATATTCTTATTTGACTCTAGTTAAGTGAGTTTAAAGACCATTGCATCGGGCCTATTAAACACTAGCCTATAACAATTACCGGTGGCCTTTGTTCAAAATGTTAGGGTTCCTTAAACAATGGAAGAACCAAAATCACATTGTTTACCTAATAATTTTAACTTATTATGTAAATGTGCTTAAAATGTAGTTTGAATGTACAACAATTATTTTTTAAATAAGAAAATATCATAAAGCTCAATAATAAAAAATATCTTTGGACCCTAAACTCGGTACTGTATTTCCATAACAAATCGCAGAGAAGAATAAATAAATAAATGAGATCGATATTACACTTAATAAAGCAAATTTTCTTATAAACATCTTCCAACGTGCTACAGGTACCTACTACTACTCTTTAATATGATTTAGCTAAGACAAATTATACTTATAAAAAGTTTTGGGTATTCAACAGTTGTATATCACGCTTTAGTAAGATCAGTACTCTTTTATAATACAATTCAATGAAGAATGAATACAAACAAATCAAGGAAGCTATAAAGAACAAACAATCTTATAAGACGCCTGATTAAGTATAAAAAATATCAAGAGTCAAAGTACACTTGTAAACTTTTGTTCTTTTAAATATTTTACAAAGAGTTCTTACATATACCTATAAAAGTTTTTTTTTAAGTTTATACGTTGTTATAGTTCAAATAATCTTTAAACATGCCTTTATAAGAGGCCCCTTCTTAATCAGGACACTTATAAACCTTTTATAATGCTTTTATTCTTATATGTGATTTTGTACAAGACTATTTTGTGAGCTGGATAGATTCTATTGCCTATCCAGCGTTATTTGACCTCTCTGTTACAGTTACCGCATTTCTCACCTTTACATCTATAGTGTAGTAGTACACTTTATACTATTGTACAGTACAATTACCTACATTAGAGACGTTGGTGCTATAATGAATTACGCGGGCGATGGAATGTAAAACGTTATAATTAGTACGCTTAATCCAAGCGAACGTGTTTACATCAACTCGTCTATTCTATCACTGGTATTGCAGACAAATACCTAATTCAAATAATTTGAAAGCTCATTCTAAATTCGCTTGACTGGTCAACCAGAGTTATTTTACTATCAGCCTGCCAAGATAAGGTCGACTTTTGCAGACAGCCTTTACAGTAACTCCTACATCGGTGTGTGCTCCTACGGTAAAAAAGAAATACATTTTGTTTATTTGTGGGGAAAAAAGGAAACTCTTTTTTTTTTTTTGTTCTATAACCATCTTCGCATTATTGGGGCACATCGGTTGGATGTTTTCAAAGTCTATAACGGACATAGGTAGAAACATTTTTTGTGTTTTATATATTGATTGATTGATTGGCCTTTGGCCGTTTTAAGTTAAAATAAAATCTTAATTTCACTGACAGACAAGGCACGGCCTAAATTACTGGGTATACTATGAAATTTTGCATTTTAAATTCAATAGAAGATGAAAGTTCGTATCCATAGAAGTTCGTTATTTATGCCAAATGCGAATCCCAACAGGCACACGGCTTGTATAAATAAATAAATCTAAGAAGGTATGAATTAAAACTAGGATACTCACCACCTGCGGTGTATATCTGAAGATCTCGTCCAGGTCTCGGTACCACTTGACGGAATGTAGCGGAGGTTCGTGTTGTTGCCTTATGTACTGACAGCGCAGCTCAGCCTCGCGCCGCGGGTCCGCCCACAGAGGCACTTCCAGTGTTGTGATCGTGTGGGATACACTCCGAGCTGGAAAAAAAACCAAGATTTACTTAAGTAAAAAGCATAATATATGTAGGCTCACCATACCCCTATATTCCGATTTATTCGAAGTCTATCAGCTGTCTTTTTCTCATGCAATTATGCATCCCTTTTTCAATGCAACGCGATTATTCATTCATCGTTACTTAGATCATAGTTAAAAAGAGGGTTTCATTGATTTTGTTCAGGAATAAAATTAGTCGAACTAAATGTTCTATTGGGGATATTTTTAATAGTTAAAATTGCTCAAAATTATAATAATCAAGCAAAAGTTCAGTACATAGAGTCACGTTAAGATTTTCGATATGAATCACAACCTTGTAAAGAAAAACAAAAAGCGACAGAGCGTATCATTTGAATAAAACAAAAGAAAAAACTATCCCAGTAATGTAGTTGAAAACGATATCACATATGAAACAGAAACATCTCCAAAATCCGCAAAAATCGTCGCCTCGTTCGAGAAAACACAGATATTCACGCGTCTATCTTATGAAGCTATCAGAGACCTCCAACGTATTGATGCGAGTTTGTTACCAACTTTAGCAGAAACATGTCGGGAATTTAAGCTCAATTTATAAGTTAGTTAAGTTGTTATCTTGAAACAGATCAATTTACTATCTGAATGGGCCGAATTCCTTCGTTATGTTATTTCTTATCTTCGTCTATCGCTTCTTGCTGTTTCCAATTACTGGTTGGCTGAACTTCTACCGATAGTTTCACAACATTAACACAGTTTGCAGACCGCAATAGTGTGATTAAACAACAAATTCTAGTTTCAACAGATTTCAGTTTTGTTATTAGATTATTTGTATTTAAACTTTGCTGTGTGGTGTATTTTTGGCTATTTATAAGGTTTTCTTAAATGAGGAGATAGTTTACGGGTGATATTTGATGGATCTGCACTTATTTTTGGCTTATTTAATTATAGTTGCGATAAGAACGTGACTAAATAATAACAGGCGTGCGGGGCGATCGAAGGTTAAGCTACGCTTGCCGCGACCGGTTCATGGATGGGTGACCATCCATAACATATCGAGACCCCTCCGTGCCTCGGAAAGCATGTTAAGCCGTTGGTCCCAGCTGTCATTTGTAGACATTTGACAGTCGTTACGGGTCGTCAGAAGCCCTAAGAGTCTGAGTGTCAGTCTTACCAAGGGGTATCGTGTTACCCAGTAACTGGGTTGTGGAGGTCAGATAGGCAGTCGCTCCATGTAAAATACTGGTATACTGCTACATCCGGTTAGACTAGAAGCCGATCTCAACATAGATGGGAAAAGGGGCAGATTGATTGAGTTGCGATGAGAACAAAGGATATCGATAACTTTATTGGAAAGCAGCAACATCTAAAAGGTATTCGATCACGAAAAAACCGTTTCCAAATCATCGTGTAACAAATTCCATGCTATTTATAAATAACCTTTCGAGTTTTTCGAAGAATTTAAAATGAAAGGAATATGCTAAAAATATCGCGACACGACTTTATTTGCCTCAATGATGTATCCTTAAATAGTCCATTGTTAAAAAAAAACAGGCCAAGTTGAGTCGAACTCGCGCACGAAGGGTTCCGTACCGTTATCTATAAAAACGGCAAAAAACAATAATGTCTGTTGTATGTGTCCCTTAAATATTTGTTTTATTTTAATTTTATTATTTATTTTTAAAGCGAATATAACTAAATATTCTGTAAATATTTCAAGCGTCTACCTGTTGTCGTTATTAATATCGAGCAGAAACGAGCAAAAAACAAGTTTGTTGTATGGGAGCCCCCTTAATCATTTAATTTATTCTGTTTTTTTAGGATATTTTGTTATAGCGGCAACAGAAATACATGATCCGTGAAAATTTCAACTGTCTACCTATCACGGTTCATGAGATACAGCCTGATGACAGACGGACGGACAGCGGAGTCTTAGTAATAGGGTCCCTTTTTACCCTTTGGGTACGGAAACCTAAATATGCTGGATTAGGTACATTTTATTGCGAACTGAAACGGTTCATTCTTAGAAATATATACTCGTTTATTAATAGGACATCAAATTCACGATTTTGTATACATATTATAACATTACGACTGTTTTCTCTGGGCGAGGCAGAGGCGTACCTTTAGTAGTTACACCCATGGTATAATAATATACTTAGCCAGGTATAGCATTCCGGTCAAGTGGGAGACACAAGCCTACGTCATCACCGCTGTGTTACCAGTAGTGTGTAATAATAACTCCCCAATCGCCTTTATTACCTGTGCGAATCCGATAAAACAAAGAGGTTTTAACTAACAATTACGTTGGTATATGTTTAAATTGAATTATTTAGTTTGATTATAAAAATGAAACGACAATTTAAATGCTTTATATATATTTTTTAACAGAATGGTGACTGAAAATGTTTCCATTAAACGTGTTTTGTTGCTATAAAGTGGCAACTGGATAGTGACGTAAGCATGTGTCACTCCCGGAATGCCAGACCTTGTTTTTTTAGACCATGGTCACGCCCACTTTCCGCCAGTTATGTTTAAGTTCCATGTAATAAGGGCGAGCCTATTGCCATCAACCGGGCCCACAAATCCAGACTCCAGGCTGCAACTGAATATTTCCAGAAAAATCCCAATTTATGACATAGTACTTTAATATTAATCACTGTTCTTTTCTGAAAATGTTACTGAAGTATATTTTCCAAATGTTTCATTAGTATTCTATGTTCACTTCCAAGTTTTGCTATTCTTCTTTTCGAGTCGATGGCAAAGGTAGTGTGCCTAGTGCCCTATTTGGGCTCAGTAGGTGGGCACAACAATCGCGGCATCAGAGGCGTTATTTAGGTCTTCAGAAATGCAGGTGTACGGATAATTTAAACATCAACAAGTTTTGCTTTTATTTCGTATTTATCTACAATATGGCCGTCTCCCAGTATTTCTATAGATCGTAGTTTTATTGACACAACGAAGGTCCCCTGGACCCCTGCCCACTACAGGCAATAATGGCGTGTAGTTATTCATAGAATGCCTCTAACCACATATTTACGAGCCTGTTCTATTCCAAATAAAAACGATTCTGTGTCGCCGAGACCTCTTCGCTTTCTTTTTATCTTCTTTGATATGTTGTTTATTTTTTTGCCGCGAGGCTTAGACCCTCCAGTTCCATCTAGCTAACATTCATTGTGTGTACAGAATATAAAATATAAATCTCGATTGGTTTTACTATGTTGGGATTAGTTTTTATGTTTATTAAATGAAGTAGTGTGTTAGCATTACTTGGCTGGAATATCAACAAGTGAATATTTATAAATATTGTGCTTTGCTATTCCCAAAAGTATCAAGTTACTTTGTGTTTATGAACTGATGGCAAAACATGGTTATAATTTAAACCCAGATGAAATTATATATGATTCATCATTACGGCCATGCAGGGACAAGTTTAGTGAGGTCTTCATAACATAGAGTTTTTGGGCTGTTTTATGTAATTTCATCACAAAGAAACAGAGTAGTAAGCATTTTAGCAAGTTCCTAAATAAGACAACAAACTAATTTTCATCGTTAGTAGCAATTTACTAAGCAAACTTCAGGCTTAAAAGTCTGAACACTAATTAAACTTCATTTTCATTTTTCATTTTCGCAGCTAATTTATAACTTAGATTAATTAGAACTAAGATATTCAGAGGAAAGAGAAGCAAACCTTGATAGCTTCATCAAACTTTATAGTTTAACCAAATGCTCGAAACAGACTGTATAATGAAATCGTTACTGCCATGCAAATTTCACTTGCGCGATTCAGATCTTACTACCAAATTCAGTTCAACGCCATCTATTGTTTATTACCGCAAGTTAAGCTATTACTTTGTCATTGAGCAACTTATTACAATGTAGTTCCGTATGTACGTATTTACTGCAAGCCAACCATCAGGTCATTCATTCTGACGTACTATATTGTTTCTAAGCCCGACCCTTACTGATGGAATAGTCATAAAACGCAAACAAAGCCACGCATATAAAGTGGGGATTTTGCAGTTTACGTCATTTCGTCGTCGTGAGGAGGTACTTTAGAATGATGCCGATATTAAGCGTCACCCATTATCTATAACCGATGTGTATCCAATAACTGCCACTCAAACCCTCGTATCAACAGTTATTGCTGTTTGATGTGTGTAACGTTTTGTGATAGAAAGTTGTCCTATAATCACTGATCAAGGTCCGTTGTGTACATTGTACGGGGGAAATTGCTGGCAAATTGGAGTTGGACAAGTTACAAACTTCGGGACTGTTAATAATAGTTATGGTTGCTTTTGATGTATTTCGACGATGTTTTAGTATTGCATATATTTTATTTAACACACAAAATGAATTTCGTTTAAAAATACCACCTGTGTAAATCCTCTACATTCCACACAATTTTCCGAAAGCTTAAGCAAAAAACGTGTACCTACACATAAACAGATTACCAACCGATAAAACGGTTCGTTGAAACACAAACAAATCTAAAGTGTTCGTTCTAACTCCCAATGTAATCTCAAACACGATCCCGATCGAGATTTAGTCTAGAAAGAATACTCTAAGTCTTTTCGCTTTTCATAATCTACTTTCGTGATATAGATTAGTATTACTATTCAATGCCTAGGTTATTTTCCTTGCAAAGTAACCGCTAAAATATCCGAGCGTGGGAGGCCAGCTTAATAAAACATTCAATCGGTACGACCCTTCTTATGTGCTCTCTATAAATTTTAATACGGTCCAGGTATACGAAGATAGAAAAACACTAATACAGCGTGTAGTGAAATGTTTCTTGGATTTGCATAAATAAGCGCTGTAAAATATTCTGTTAGGCGTTGTTGTTTTAAACGGTAATGTGGTGGTCTAATTGATGCGACCGGTATTACGGTGTATCGCTTTTATCCTTTGTTGGAAGAGCGTGTGAAGGGGGGATATGAAAATTTTCTGTGAATTATGCCGTGCTATTTAGACGGTTTTATTTGCCTATAATCCTTCGAAACAGTTCATAGGGCCCAGTTTGTTGAATGATAAATGTATTTCTTTACCAACACAATACATTTATGTCCACATTTGAAGTCGGGATCTGGCATATAACGTGATTTTTCAATGATAGTAATGATATGATCTTTTAATTTTTTACTGTAATCTTTAGACAACACTATCAGGGGTCGAATTAGTTTTTAAGGTTTTTTCTGCTACTTTCAGCCCTGTATATTTTTTTCTACAAACGCTCGCTCACTCAGTTCTGTCGTCGTTTGTTGCGAGCTCAGGTTTTAAAACTTTTCTTTTGAAAACCGCCCGTTAAGATAAGCAGTAACTATTTCAAACTGTACTTGTTCACAATTAGCTCCAAAATCCGAGCTCAGACCAAAATAAATTCTCCCTAGTTCCTTTAAAACTACCGAAGACTAGGTAAAACTTAGCTATCTTTACGTCCCGAAAACAAGTAAAGTCCCGTGCAATTGTATACAGAAAATGCGATGGCAAGTAATACTTTCTTTATTAAATTAACTAGTGCCCCTCTTAGCTCGGGGCAGATGCAATTTTTCGCGACAAGAACCGGCGTGTCCTACTTTCACGTCGTCTGTTTTGTGTTCCAAACATGGAGAAGATTTTTGTTTCCTCAAAACGGATGGAAATGAGGTAGAAGTGGGTTACAGTACGCTTGGAGAGGTTAGGAACGTTGCATCGTAGTTTTTGTAACTTGATTGTTTAAATTAACTCTTTTTGTTGCCAAGAAAGCTAATTGAACGCACGATTTAAGACCAATGACGGTGTTGTTGGGCAGTAATTGTTTGAGTAAGCTAATTCTGTGGTACGTCTATTTTAACCCCTGTACCTTAATTCATTTAGAAATCTGTTTTTTTTTCCCCAGTATCAATTACAGCCAAAACTTGTACCTACTGAATTCCCTTTATTGATCTGCAGATATCATCGAATAATAAAGTCGTGAAAAATAAAAAAATAAATGGTCTGTCCCGTTCGGAACAGATGCCCTGTTTTACGGCTCTCCACTAGAGCCCCATCATTTGTGAAAGGATATTGGATGAAAACTTCCTTATTTTACGAAACGCAATTTTCCAAGTGTTTTGTTTTTCGCAGATCTTCGTTTCTTTTCGTTTGATAAGAATGATTTGTTCAATTGTGTTTGAAAATCGGGGTGTAATGGTGACGGGACTGATTCGAAATTGTAAGAGGTTTAAGTTTCAGCGCTGCTGACGTACCCGTACTATGAATAATTTGAAGCTAATCTTGCATGAAACGAGGAAGAAACTCTTAAGTTACTAGAGCTTCTAGAATAGGTAGAGTTACTGAATGGACCAATAAACCGGTGTGTTTTCGCTATGCAAAGACTTATTAGTAGTTATACAATGGGGTGAAACCTTACTATTCAATCTCATAATTATGTAGCTAAAATAACAAATGTGTCAAGACACCTTTTTTTGGGATTCCTATAAAGGGAACTTAAATTATTCGTAGCATACAAGTTTTTAATCAAAGCTCATACAGAACAATAATCCATATAGATATAAAATTATTAGATCCAATAAATCGTGAAACGATCCACGACTAATCCATAGCAGAAACTTTGATTATCCGCGCGATAACTTTGCTAATCCCGAGGCGAATAGTTTCGTCTTACTCCAAGCAAGACGAAACTTTTAAAAGAGATCGGGCATGACATAATAGGTGACGTTGAACCAAGTTTGTCTGGTGTAGCGGTAAATTACTCGTAGAAAGGGTCTGGTCTGACGCGTCATCGTGATACTAAATTTGGAACATGAGAAGGCATAAAGTTTGGGGATGCTCCATTGGTTGGTTCCAAACAGCGATTAGGCGACAGAAAAAGTGTTGTATATTTTTGTAGAAGTAATCAGAGCCAACCAGATCAGAGAGTTATATAGGGTGGTAGGGCAATGGACGCGCAAACTGAATTCAGCACATGATTGTAGACGCGTAGAAATTTTTCGCCGGTTATCAAAACAAAATCAGCTGTTTCATATGCAATATTTACGCAGTCAAAATGTAAGGCAGAACAAATTTAAAAAAAAAGCGACCGAGTACGAGTCGCACTCGCCATGAAGGGTTCCGTAGCAGTTTACGATTTATGACGTATTAAAAAAAAACTACTTATTAGATCTTGTTCAAACTAATTTTTAGTGGAAGTTTACATTGTAATGTACATCATATATATTTTTTAGTTTTATCATTCTCTTATTTTAGAAGTTACTGACACACATTTTACCACTTTGGAAGTGTCTCTCGCGCAAACTATTCCGTTTAGAAAATTATATTAAAAACCTCAATATCATTTTTGAAGACCTATCCATAGATGACACGCATAGGTTTGATGAAAAAAAAAATGAGTTTCAGTTTTAAGTATGGGGAACCCCCAAACTTTTTTGTTTTTTTTTCTATTTTTGTGTGAAAATCTTATTGCGGTTCACAGAATAGATCTACTTACCAAGTTTCAACAGTATAGTTCTTATAGTTTCGGAAAAAGTGGCTGTGACATACGGACGGACAGACAGATAGACATGACGAATCCATAAGGGTTCCGTTTTTTGCCATTAGGCTACGGAACCCTAATAACCGATGACAAATTTCAACGCAGTGGTCAGAACGGAATTCATGGTAACAGGTTGTGCGTCATTGTCCCTGGCGCCGTGTGTAGGTATAAGTCTGAAATCGCCAACCCATCTTGAGCAAGCGTGGTGTTCAATGCTCGTGCCTTCTCTGTATGAGAAGAGGCCTTTGCTCTGCAGTGGGAAGGTATTAGGCTCGTATTATGATTAGAGGCAGAAAATGTTTACAACGTTGCTGCCTGCTTAATATTTCATCCACAGCGTGGCCTATTTTTAAATCTAAACAGTTTTAGATTCTGAAGACCTAGACTCACAATTATTTCAACTGTTGAAAATAGCTTTTGCCGTGCTGGAAATGTGAGGCAGGCAGCGCCTCTGTTTTGGTTTTCACAGAAATAACTTCAGCAATGTCAGCAAGAAATTTAATAAATGTTACTCACATAAAACGTGAATTGCTTGAGCTTTATCATGAATATTTACTCAAATACTTCAGTGTAGGATAATGCGGATTTGCTACAAGATAATCCCTGTTAGTAAACTTTTCTGTTCTATGTAAAACTTTCAGTACTAGATACCTCGCATCAATATGTTTGTATGTTAGGTGTAATGTTTTTATTTTTGATTATTTTTTATTTTTGCTTTATTTTTTATTTTTTTATTTTACATAAATTTTGACATTTTGATAATTATTATTTATACAATGTCATGACAATTTACTTTGTGAAGTATAGTATTATTATTTATTTATTGTGAATGTGAGGACTATGTAGGTAACTTTTATTTTTTATTTTATTTTTTCACTTTCTCAGGTAGTTTCAATGATGGTGTTTTCTTTGCTATTGTTCGTCGAGTGGTTGAGCTCCTTAAGTTCTGAGTTGAGCTCCACGATTAGTGTCAAATGCGTGCACTGACTGGACAGGTCCATTCATTCTGTGTGGTTTTTCCTCAAAAGACCATTTCAGACATAAATCTACATGGTCTTCACATGATCTGACCAAGATTATGTCTGGACTTTAAAAGAGACTGTGACCTCTGAGTTTGTTTCGGCCTTTCTTCTCAGAGTAGACAGATAGGAAACGCCGACCTCATCTAGTTTTAAAAATATGATTGACGTGTAAAAGTGTTTGTACCCCTACTGTGTGTGTGTTTGTGTTGTGTAGTGGTTGTATACCTACTTACAGAAAATTAAGATATATATATATATTTAACTTTAAAAAATAAATACCAATTGCTGGTACTAGTTTAGAACCCCTTAAGCAGTAGATATTGTCGTCAAATATATTAGAAGTTAGCATTTCTGCAGGATTGCCACCTGAGAAGACTTTAAGAAAATTGAATTTCTGTAAACGGAACCCTTCTCAGCAGCAATTCTTTGCACCACTACACTCTGACTTCTATCAAGCGCAAAGAAATAAACCTATTGACTTACTAGAAGAGACAAGTGTAACGATAAAGTAACACGATATTGTTTATTTAACAATCCAGTGAACAAACATCTTGGTTGGTAAACGTAAAATATGTAACTTGATATCTGCTACAGGAGAAATAAAATGGGGATGGAAAGTATATTAAAGGAAGGTGGATGGTTCATTTAAAATTGAGCTTTTTGAGATTTTAAAGGTATTTGATTAATATCAAAGTGTTATCGGATTTTTCCATCTGGAATTTCTCCCCGGATTTGTGCCCGCTTGATGGCAATAGGCTCGCTTCCTATTACATGGGACTTAAATATAACTGCAAAAATGTGGGTGTACTATTGGTACACCTCTGCTCTTAAGATTTAAAGTCAGGCCACCATTCCCAAGCAGGCGTGATGAGGTGTGATATGCTGTTTCATTTCAACAATAACAGTTAGTTTAAAAAATAGATACACAATGATCAATGGTAACCTGAGCACCAGTAAAGGAACGATTGACTACCAATTTTAAGACGCTGGTAGTATAGGTGAGGTCAAAGCGTGGCTGAAACATAAACCTGGAATTTTTGTATGGACCACAATATTATTACAAATGAACTACGATACTTATTTGAGATTTTATAGATACGAAAGTTATGTTATGTGATTGTTCATCTAAAAATACTTTTAATTCTGTACTAATTAAACTGCAGAAATCAACTACGGGATCGGAGGTGAAACTTTGCTAAATTCAACTCGAGAAAAAAGTTAGCTTCACTTAGACAGTGAGTATACAAAGATATTCCACGATAATGTTAGTGTAAAAATATATTTAAAAAAAGAGTTTAATTTAAGCTTCTGAACAGTAAGGCTTGCAACGCCATTGAAGTTAATAATCTCCCACCCAGAAACATTTCAAATTCTTAGTCGAATAACTGAAATATTTCAACTCCCATTCCGACACAAAATTCAATTAAAATTTCACTTTTCTCTGCAAGTTGTATCGATTGCGGGAAATAGGTCAGCAAGGTACTTGCAGACGAGCTTGCAAGCTGTCACTACCTCACTAATAGTATTGCGGAGTTGAGAGCCAATAATATTGCTTGTTCCGAAGCTAGTGTTGTTACCGCTCCGGGATTCGTAACGGTAACTGTACTGTTTTCAATAGGTGAGTAGAATTTCATGTTTAGTTTACTGAGATTGTATCAATATTTGCATTGGAATTGCTTGATGCAGAGGCTGGGCTTGCTTTTGCGGTGAGGGTAGAGGGTTTGATTCCCACTTTGAACGAATAGTCTCTGATTTCTATTTGCTTTTAAACAAATCGTCAGGTGCTGCTGGTGCGAGGTATATGATAATAGGTTATGTCGTGTTTTAAAGCTTCAAAATTTATTAAAATTTATAGCACGGCGTATTAACCAGGGCGCAGTTAACTTCCTTATGAAAAAAATATTGTTACGTGTGCTTGCAATCAAGACCACTGATAAAACAATTAAAAAAAAAATGGTTACAGTCGCCGCATCTCAACAACAAAATACTAATTGCTTCCTTTAAAAGGCGTAAAAAACACACCAATTGAGCAATTGGGTTAATACAGCAGCGTCAAACACAGCATCGTTGAATTATGCAAACACTGGCATACATAATCCCCTTTCTAAATTATCATAATATTCCCAGTGTTAGTTAAAATTGCACGACGCTCCGATGTACGTTTTGTTATATTGCAAATGTATTCTGCCCTGTATAACTACGTAATGTATGTGCGATTATGGTTAAGAGATACGATCGTTGAATATACATCATTAGTTAATTGAAATGTCAATGTGATAATAATATATATTGGTCGTAGTGAGATAGGTTCGGTTTATATTTAGTTTATGTCAATATCATTATTAATTGTGTTGTAAATGGATCTTTACGGTGGTTAATGGTAATTTAAATTAAAAAGTTAAAAATCAATGGTGCTATTTTCAATGCTGATGACTTTATAATTTCTCTTCATGAGCAGCAGAACTCTCTAAAATCTTGCAAAAATATTGTTATAACTGGCGATATAAATATAAATATTATACATAAGGCTAATGAACAAACGAAACAATATAACATATTAACTACTTAACTAATAATAAAATGTATCATATTAAACCGCCAGTGTTCTCCCTCCTCTCTCCTACCTGATCTATGCTGTGCCCGACAGGGTCCATAATTGTATTATTTCCCTACCAACTGTATACATTATGGTACGCAATAAAGAATTGAGAATTGAGAATTGAATTGAGAATAGTTACCTAAACATGCTGGCAATGCAAGGCTTATTACCAGGTCACTCACTGCCAACTAGAGGTGAAAACTGTTTGGACCATTTTATCTTGAAAATGGACAAAAACAAAAAATCTAACTCTATTGTTGTTTTAGATACCACGATAACGGACCACTTAATAATATTCTTGAACCTATCAAATATTACAATAGCGCATAAATGCTCTAAAACAAAAACAGTTGTTGATTTTGGGAAAGCGATGGTTGCCGTATAGGAAAGGAGCATTTTCGATCTGAATTTAATTAATGATCCTGTTGCACTTGCTGAACTTGTGATTCACAAACTCAGATATTGCCTTCTACAAAATACCATAACAACCTTAATCCCAAGAAATAACCGCATAATTAAACCATGGATTAGTATAGGAATCTTACGCTGTATCCAGAACAGGAACAATATGCAGAGAAAACTACGCTTAGATCCGAATAACGATATCTTACAAATAACATACAGGAGGTACCGTAATCACTGCAATAATCTTATTAAAAAACTTACAAGAAAATATGACAGGGAACAGATAGACAAAGCAAATAAAGGCACTAAAAAAATATGGAAAACAATAAATAATATCACGCATCGCAAACAAACCAAAACTCAAAATCTGAACTTATTAGAGATAAAGGCAACCTCTCATGAGTCAGTGAATCACGTCAATAACTATTTCTCTAATATTGGTAAGACTTTGACTGAGGAAATCACCTGTACCAATCTATCGCAAGATTTTGAGACTCACAACCCTCATCTTTTATGCTTCTAGAAACTGATCCTGATGAAGTCCATGGCGTACTGATGAGTTTTAAAACAGAAAGCGCACCTGGATGGGACAACGTACCTACTATTTTTCTTAAATCTGCCCATGACGTGGTGGTACCAATTATTACACATCTTGCTAATCTGTGCTTCACACAAGGTATTTTTCCACCCGTTCTGAAACAAGCAATTATTGCGCCTGTGCACAAGGGCGGTGACAGGGATGAAGTGAGCAACTACAGACCCATCTCGGTCTTATCTGCAATCTCAAAAGTCATAGAGAAGCTAATTAACACTAGGCTAATAACATACATGAACAAATATAACATAATATCTAGCTCTCAATACGGATTTAGGCAAGGGTTATCGACAGACGACGCAGTTTCAAGATTAACCTCTCATATTGTTGAAAATGTATATGCACAAAAAAGGTGTCTCACAATCTTCCTGGACCTAAAAAAAGCCTTCGATACCGTCTCTGTTCCCGTCCTTGTACGCAGTCTAGAAAACATAGGCGTAAGAGGAGTCCCTTTGGCTCTGCTATCAGATTATCTCCAGGATAGAAAGTAACGTGTAAAAATAGGAAACTACGTTTGCGATGAGTTAAAGGTATCCCACAAGGCAGTGTTCTGGGGCCGATGCTTTTCTTAATATATTTAAATAGCCTCTGCGAAATGAAGCTTGAAAATGGACGTGTTTTTTCCTATGCAGATGACACAGCCATTGTTTTCACTGGAGATACCTGGGAATCTGTATATGGATATGCTGAAAAGGGACTCATAAGGGTTGCTAAATAGTTAAATTCTTTTTTACTAACACTAAACACCTCTTAAACTAAATATATTGCATTTACAAATTACAACAACGGTCAACCTGGACCTAATCATAACCTTAGAGTACATAGCTGTAATAATCCTACTAGCACAAATTGTTCTTGCAATAAAATAGCAAAAGTGACTGGTATAAAATATTTAGGTATAATGGTGGACCAACGATTATCTTGGCATTAACACACGGATATAATCATGTCTCGAACCAGAAAACTCATTTGGATTTTCAGGACTTTGACACATATTATCTCAAAGACTCTATTAAACCAAATATACGTATCACTGGTCCAGTCAGTTCTAGTGTATTTTATACCTATATGGGGCGGGGCCACCAAAATGAAATTCCCTGAACTGGAAAGAGCGCAAAGGTCTCTTTTGAAAGTCATGTATTTTAAACCGTATAGATTCCCGACTGAAATCCTTTACTCACTAAGTGGCCTTCTCACAGTGAGGAAATGGTACGTACTACATGCTGCTTTGAAACTACATAAAACCCTTCGCTATGAGCCTTAACAAAAAAAGAAGAAAATATCTTGTTGCACCAGAAGTCTCGGTTAAAACCTCATAAGCAAAAAGACAGTTCACCAGACAATCCGCTTCCATTTACAACAAATTAAATAAACTTTTAAATATTTATCCCAAGGCTTATCGAGAATGTAACAAATCAATAATAGACTGGCTAAAATGCAAGAGCTATGATGACATTGAAATTGTTTTACAAAACATCATGCGATAATTTGACAATAAAACGACACTCACTCACACACAGACACACCCTCACATACACACACACACATACACAACACACCTTCCTAGATATAAGTTGAATTTATTTTTATGTACATTCCTATATTATTATTGTTTCTAGTTTTAGAAGAGCGGGGTCTCCTAGCACAGGTATTTTTTATACTTAAAAGGAGGCCCCATATGTAAGATTAAATATTGTAGAAGTTTGAAAAGTTAAATAAATCAAAAAATTAAAAAAAAAAATGGTATGCGATTAGAATCCTTTTTATTTTTGCAATTCTAAAAACTAAACTTAATTATTGTATTATTTTAGGCAGTCTTGTCCGTTAAAAATGGTAAGTACCTCATGTACCTAATTACCTATTTCAGCGTTCCCAAACGCCTAGAGCTACCTATCAAAAGATAAACAACTAAAACTGAGATATTGCTTAGCTCTTCTTTGTGTTTTTTTTAGTAGAGCTAACTAGAGTGTTCCTTGCGGCTCAGCGAAAAAGGTAAGAAGTATTCTTTGTCCATACTAGACTCAAAACTCTTTACATAATTTTAATAAAATTGGATCTTTAGAAAAAACTGAATATACTTATTTTTATGGTCTACATAATAAATTGTGTTCAGCGGTACAAGAATCTATTGGCGCGTGGCCAAAATCGGAACTAATTCTGCGACCTGGTTTTTTTTTCAATAAAATTTCTGTGACAATTTCACAGTTGTTTATCAACAACGCCCCCTGTCAATATCGTTCAGGCGCCAAAAGATCCTTTGTCCACTCTACTATCTTAGTAATAATATTAGTGCCGACAATTTGTATGAAATTATAGGTTCACAGTAACGGCCCATCATTTGGATTTGTGTTCGATTAAAGGCTTATAACCAGAGATCGGATATTCGGATGCATATTCATATAAAGTTGAGATGTTGGCTAATATGGAACGCGCTTTTGTATAGAAAAAAAATTTTTTTTTTTTGTTTTATCTAACACACACCACCCGCCTTACACCCCTCCTCTTACACCATAGTCTACATACACATGTTTGCATCGGGGTTAAACATTAATTTTAAATAAATATGTATTCATCTGAATAG
Organism: Griposia aprilina; assembly: GCA_916610205.1. Lineage (NCBI taxonomy): Eukaryota > Metazoa > Arthropoda > Insecta > Lepidoptera > Noctuidae > Griposia > Griposia aprilina. The sequence goes on along the minus strand of OU744290.1, from coordinate 1,473,418 downwards.
TTATGCAATCAAAGAATCCCGGGGTTTCTTTTTAATATTTATTTTTTAAAGTCGCTTCCATACTGTACTCCCGACTAGTTATGCATTCCCGGTGTTCCTGGCATCGCGGGTTTATTTTTACAAAAAATATATTTTAAGAATGGCTTCCATGCTTTCATAGCTAAAAATTTACTTGAGGTAAATATTCAATATGTATCCGAATATCCGATTTCTGCTTATAACATAGCAAAATGTGAGAGAAACTACTAAACACGATGACATTGAAAAGGTGCGCCAAATTAAAACATAAAATTCAACGTGTTATTTAAAAGAAAATTTAGAAAATGTCATGATGAACATACGTGCGGTAGCTGAACGCATTGCCAAGTTGCTCCATGTTTGGATATTCTGCGATGAATGGATTGCTCTTTGGGCGCGCGCTAAAATAGATAGTTATTTTTTTTTTACTGTAACGTCGCGTCTTTAATTCTTGTCTACTTTAAGGCAATAGCTTAGTTTGAACTAAAGACAGTAATAACACGATTGTTTTCAAGAATTTAGATTTGGGAGATGACAATTTATAATAATTATGTAACAGTTACTGAACCTCCTATTTCGAGTTGGCGCAAGTTATCAATTTCATCCTGTTTGTATTATACTTCTGCCTACCCTTTGAGGAATACAGCGTGATGTTATGTCATGGAAGTTCATGTTATATCATTCTGATATAAGCTGTATTGATTTTAAAATGCACTGTCTCTCTATACAAAGTAATGTCGTCTTCCGCATGCATTTTAATGAAGAGACTTTAACAACGAGGCTAAGCGAGAGATTATTACAGCGATAATAATGTGCTATGCAAAATACTGAAATTAACGGTCCTGTGTTGGAATCTGTTTGAATATATTTCGAACATCCCTGTGCTTATAATTTATAGCAAGTGCTAGTTCTCATGCCAAGGATTTATTTCGACTGTTAAATTTTATCTGTGATCTTGGACTGATTATGGTGACCAATGGACTGAACATGAAAAAAGAACAACCAATTGGAACCGTGCACCTAGCTTCTGACGTTTCATAAGTGCCCATGTTGGTTTATGTGAAATAAAATATTTTGATTTGATTTGATTTTGAAAGAAAGAAAAATATGTTTTTTTTGTCACAGAAACTCTTGCATAGAAAAAGATAATTAACTCGAATAATAAAGAATGTGGTGATCATAATGATTAATATTATTATTATTATTATAGAGTAGGTAATGTAATCTTAATGCTTTATTCCTATTGGGGCAGAAGTCTAAATGGAGAAGTCGAAATTATTAGAAAACAACGTAGCAAGTAAAAAAACTGGTTACATGGGATGTTTGTACACAGATTGAATGAGACTCGAATTAGAACAGAATAGAATATAATACTCTTTATTATGGACACCATAAAAATTACAGATATAAATGTAGAAATTTTACATAGGGTGGCACAATGGGCGGTCTTATCGCTAAAAGCCACCTATTACAGACAACCAGAAGAAATAGCCTTCATGTATGGCAATAGTTAAATGTAGGTAGGTAGGCCACCTTCGATGGCAACACTTTCACCGTAAGCTGGCCTTGCGTACTACGGATCTTCAAAAGAATAAGAGTGTGGCCTTCTGAAGGTACACACGGCTACATATCAAGCTATAATATACCTCACACACTAAATTATTACTTGTTATAATTTTGGAAAAATCATCTACTTTTCAATATTTGTAAATATGTGAGCACCATGTATCTATCACATAATTAATTTACCTGTCATTGCGTTATTTTTAATTCTTTTTACCTATTGTGGTATAGTAACTTTATTCTAGGTGCATCGTCTTCACATATAATTATATAATTAATGTAGGTATACATAATATTGTAAAACATTTTTAAAAGAGTAGGTAACGGTGTAGTTTCTTGCCCATTCTTCACCATACAAATCTACCTTTTGGAAGGGGCAACTAGAATCAATTCTATTTTTTTGTAACTTTTGACGTTCAAAAGTGCCTTTTATGTGCCTATTTGAAATAAATGATTTGACTTTGACTTTATAAATTTCCAGTCTAAGCTGATCTCGCATTGTAGAGGATTTCCGTACAATGAGAAATCAGCTTAAACTGGAATTTATAGATTGATGTGTAGCCGTGTGTACAGTTGCCAGTAGCCCAGTGGCCCCCTGAGTGGCAACAAAACCAGCATATTTAAGCTCCTACGTACCTAAGTTCTGTATACCATGGAATTACTTATTTATACCACACCATGAACCTATCCTCATAAAGTTCATGCAGATATATGAGAGAAAATTACACATCGTGACAAAAAAGCATTGACAGATGAACTCAACCTTGACTTTTAGCGTAAAAATGGGTTAAACGATGAAATTCCTTCTCTTCAACTACCGTTTCTTATTTATTGTTTAATAAAGATAGGTAATATCAGGTTGTCAGGCCATTGTCTATCGTTTGGAGCCAGTACCCTTCCCTACTCAAGTTTACGATCTGCGCAGAATGCTAAACAGCTGCCACGAGTTGATGGTTTCCAACTGACTCCGTTTGATAACAAGTTTTGTGGTTACGCTTTAATTTGGGGTAAAGTTAGCTATCTTATTAAAATTCTTACTGAAAGCTTCAGATCAGCCCTAATTACCTGCTGAAAATGGACCTCCATACATGATGAGTAAACGCAACTAAGTTAAGTGAAAAGCCTTTCTGGGATGGGCCGCGTGACTATGTAATCTAGATTTTTACAATGATTCAGTGATAGAAAATATTCAACTGTTCCATACATTTTGATCGTGTTAGTAGTGCAAGAAGTTGTTTATTTTCATGACTACTTACACTCCCATAAAGAATGTCCAGTGTTCAACAAATTACTTGCCACACTACACAATGTGTGAAAGATTTTTAAATTAAATTAAAAATGCAAGACTGGAACCATTGTCAGAAGCTTATCCACAATTCTTCAAATTTTTTTTGCGAAAAAGCCAAAGAAAGTCCTCTTAGCTTACAAGTACAGTTATTAGAAAATACTGCACATTGTTATAAGCAAGATTATAAAGAGAAGTAGATAATAAAGACAGCCCGCGTTACGATGCCATTACATTTGAAACCGAGCATGTTAGTGCTTGCTTACAGGTACGCTAGACCCGATTAAGACTGGATTCTTATCTTTTACACACATAAAAGGAAACAGGATATGATATCTTTTACTTTTATTATCTTTCTTAGTTGCAGAACGAGAAAATAAGTGTTATCTAAGTTTAGTTACTGCTCATAATAGTTAAAATGGCGGCTTGGGCTTAATGTCAAGAGGATTACTTAGCAGTACCTATTTACTTCGCAACCGATTATTGTAGCTGTTATTGGCTGTGGGTTGTGTTTAAGACGATTACTGGCTGGTTTATTTATTTGGCTGATTACAATTACAATTAATTATCGTTTTCGAATTTAGGACTGGTTTATGTCTTACATAATTAAAACGCCAGCTTTAAACAAAAATACCTACGTCATTTATTCGAATTAGGCTGAGGATCAGCACTTTTTGGACGTCAAAATTACATTAGACAGTGCTCCAAAACGCCCGCCCTTCACCAGTTTCTAGTGCTGTGAACTGGGAAGAAGTGCCGCAACCACTCCCCAGCAGCACAGTTGTTTGTTATGTTAGAAGAACTTGATTCTGTGGCGGCATCTACAAGCGCCACATGCGAACTACGCAACATACTGACGACACGCAACATCCTGCATCGAGCAAGCAGAGTTTACCTCGCAAATAGCATATATACAACGTCCTGACCATTAATCGTCGGGCAGTTGCCCACCAGAAACAACACCCGTCTGGTCGGAGGATCCTCTCTATTCCATAGAGGATGAGTGAACTTTACACCCTGTTCTTCATACCTCTATAATTTAATACAACGTAATTAACATTACAAAACAAAGCAAAACGTGCATGCCTTCACAATTGCCTTTTCTTAAAATAGTTACATCCGACGCACACATAGGCATTCCACCCCATTAGGCCTACTAACTATTCTAGCTACATAATCCTTCTGCAAAGACTTACCTAAGCTATTCTCATCCAGCTAGTAACGAAACAAGAGAGGAAGATAATAGTATAACATCAGTAGATCACACAGGTGATACTGTTGCAGCACTTAGTACGAGTATGTTTCGTAAACAGAGCCCCGAAAGTGGGAATGGTCTCGTATTTCGTCACGACATAGTGTTGTGAGCTCTTATTTGTTAATATTATCACGTTAGAGTTAAAAGCTGACAAAAATTACAAGTACGTGTTCGTTTGTTGACTAAATAGGCCTGTGCTTAGTTACTAAACTACATTACTAGCTGTGCCCCGCCGTTGCACCCGCATAAGTCTCGATCCCGTGGGAATATCGGGATAAAAAGTATTCTATGTACTACACAGGTCATGGTCTACCCATGTAAATTTCATCCAAATCCGTTCAGCCGTTTTGGTGTGAAAACGTAACAAACAAGTATTTTCTCTTTATAATATTAGTTTAGATGACAATGGAAAACTCAGATAACCCAAGAATATAGAGGAAAAATGAAAATATTAGTTACAGAGCACGAGGTCTAAACTGAGGTTTGCATTTGTGTGAGTGCACATAGAGATAGTGTAGGTGTGACGTCGGCCTAGAGCGCGACGCGTCGTTTGCTTGGTTTAAACCGGTTAATACTGTTTTTTGGCAATCGGCCTGAGACGCGGTACGTACCTCACGCGACGCGACTTCGCCGCACACCTCACACAAATGCAAACACTCACACAAATGCAAAGCTTAGCTTAGACCTCGCGGACTGTACCCAAGTCACACTTTTTCCCTATAGAACTAGAAATACAAACAACATACCCATTCATCTCCAAATCATCAAGTAAACACAATTTACTGCGTAATTCATGTAAACAATACTCTATCACCGAAGATGTACGTTTATGTGGCACTAAAATATATGTGATAGCGCTGGAATATTAGCCTCGGTGATAAAAACACTCGTCACATCACTCTTTGGTCTATACGTCAGATGACGTCATAAATCCGCGAAGCAGTGATTAGGGATGTGCTCAGGTGTACCACAAGTAGGTAGATATAATATCCGAATATTTTTACTGGGTTTTTGATGTCAAATGACGTCGTAAATCCGCGCTGGTGCGGTTAAGGATGTGCCGTGTCGGTTATTAAAGTTGGAGTAGTTTTACATAAAAAATGTTTTTGTACTCTTTTATGGTATGAGTGATGGATGAAGAAGGGCCTTCGCAGCGTAATATTGTATATTTTCATCGTTTTTTTCAAAGCTTTACAATGATCATATATCAAGGAATCAAATACTTTAATGCCTTCGTAAAACGATTAACAAGTCAGCACTTTGGCAGGACGCTACAGACAGACTTATGTTCAGAAATTTCATCATCAGTTAGGTGACTGTACGGATATAAAATATAAATGGTATTTTAATTTTAATGTACTGACTAATGTTCGCTAACATCCATCTTTAGAAAAACAGCAGAATTTCGCTGACTATTTACTGAATTGTTCTTAGTTCACATTCTGAATTACATAAGTGCTTCCCCAGATGTGCGTCCTGTTTTCGCACCAGTGGGTCGTATTCACACAACAGGTGCAGGGAGTTTCATCTGCATACTTGTTCGTGTTACAGCTCCGAAACGACAATGGGCTAGTGCGAACTTGTAGGGAAGGACGTGGACTTAAGCTCTTATAGATATACTTCAATTGAAATGATTGATGAGTTAGAAATGTTTGAAGCACTGGTAAGACTTATGAAGGAAAGAGTATTACTTCAAGTGGGGAATAGGATGTCTTTAGGTATTAGGTACATCGCACATGTAATTCTCAGAGTAGAAGTCAAAGTCAAATTCAAACACAAACACTTCCTCTCTCGTTAAACATTCGTCATTACATTTAGTTTCCTTGCTCTTGTTTCATGTTTATTATTGTATATATTATATTATGTAGATAGGTATATGTTTTATGTATGTATGTATTTGTTTTATATGTAAATGGTACACCACTGACTACCTGCATTATTGTCTCTCTTTCTCCCTTGAATCCACCCAAAGGTTGTCTGTAAAATATCGCTTTTAACGACAAGACCGCCCATTGTGCCACCCTATGTAAAATTTCTACATTTACATAAGAAAAGAGTATTATATTCTATTCTATTCTATTAAAATTGAAATCATTCAGCACATCAAATAGATGCATAAAAGGCAATTTTGAACAAAATTTACAAGAAAATAGAATTGATTCTAGTTGTCTCTCCTCAGTAAACTCCAAAGTGGAAAGTGGTGTAGCTTTGTACACCTACACATAGTTATGATAGATCTTAGTTGACATTATAGTAACAGACGTGGAGACCGCTTCATAGTTCTGTGGACGGATAAGACTCAACAGGAATTCTATTTAAGGAGGATAAGTATAACTAGGTAAATACTACGCGTGGCTAACTGCTATTTATTTGGGATCGCTAATCTACTCAAGCAGTATCTATATTGACAAAGAAACTTCCAACCGATGAAGTAAGAATCTTATATGAAGGGTAGGTCCATTTTATTTTAGAAATAAGGCATTATCTACTTACTCGGTTTTTGTTTTAGACTAGATAAACTTGAAGGTGCAATAATTGTCTCGGTGGCTAACGAAAATCGCCAATAGAACGTGAATACTCGTAGCACCTAAAAACTCGTTCAAAATAGTATTTTATCACAAGTTCCAGCAATATTTTAAGCGACGATGACTTATCATATCCGTATGCGCGATCCGTAATCCGCGGACAAAATATCCGCCGTTCAAGTTTACATGCTCGATCATTTCCGTGTAGCATCCCTACGTCCCGATAGCTATCAATTTGTTACTCTGACGTTTTTACGCGATCATCGGCAGCCCGGCGCGGCTCCACACGGCTCGGCGCGGCGCGGCAATGTGCGGTTATTGATAAACTTGCCTGCCCACTGACAACGCTCGTTGACACATCGATAACAATATTTTCCAAGCTTTTTATTGCTTTCAATTTTTATAAATCACTTTATCGATTAAAATTTGCATATTTTTAAAGGTGTTTGCGATGTGTGCGGATAAAATTTAAATTTGTTTGGATACGGATAAGATTACATGTCCCTAGTCATGTTTAATAATGTAATACCTCATTATTTTTGTGTACGATTCTATTCAACATTGTTCAAGTTTTTTCAGCGTAACACTGTTTTCATTTCATTTTATTACCGGAAACTATTTGCCGGAATAAAACTATGAAACAGTAGTAAAAACAGCGCAGGAAATACAAAACACGAACCGCAACAGAATTCGCACACAACAATATGCAGTTAGAAGCCAGTATTTCTCACATTTATGCAGTGAAGTAAAAACTGAATAATACAACCAAGTGTGGTGACAAACTCACTAAAAGTACCGGGAACTTGTCAAGGACCACAGTTCGATTGCAAGCATTGTGGTCTCCGGGATTTTATTAAAACTTTTTTTTAGTTATCAAACATTCATACTTTACGGGGACCAAGTTTTATTTGTCCCCGGCGCTTTCCTTCAGGGAATAATTTAATTTTTTGCACCCACAAGGCTTCGGATTACGTAAAGGTCGGTAACAAGTTTTTGCTCTGGAAAATTAAGTCTTTGATCGTTTCGGGATTTTTTACTGAGAACGAATCAATCGTCCGTTGACGTCGTTTGATAATAATGTGGCTTTTGATTGCGGGGATCATTGAGATTTTTTATTCGGTTTTAAAAGTTTTGAGTTTAATAAATTAAAAATGATGATAATCTGTAAAACATTTTATTCGTCTTGAATATTTTTAAATCAGTAAACGAGTAACTTCAATAAATTATATTAACATTTTTGGATTCAATAAATTATAGGTATCTACCTAGCTGAACGCTTCTAAACGTTAATAAATCTTCTTGCCTAGACTTTTTTTTTACGAAATCCTCAGAATTTCTGCTCTTTAAATAAAGTAAAATGGATATCAGACAGGTACAGGTTTTATTTTAACGAAATGTCTTGTGGACATCAATTATGTATTAATGTGATGGAATCAAATTTAGTATTGCCAACGTATTTATTTAATAATTTACCCCCTTCCTACTAGTACCTATGACCTATCTATAAGTATTACTTAAGAATGGTTTAACTTCTACCCTACAAGCCAAAAAAGGGAACACCACAACCACAAAAAGATTTCGCGAAGCACTTCTCATATCAACAAGTTGATAATACCCCTCAGATTCGAAGCCGTCCGGAAAGAATGCTAATCTCATCCTTTGAGCATGGGGTTCCAAAGGTGCAAACCCGGAACACGGCTAAAGAGGGTTAAATTTGCAACTAGGTCTATATGAGGGGCGATTACTTTTTGTCAGGACATCCTCTATGGATGTTGGAGGGAAGGGGCGGAAAAGTGTAGGGGAAGAAAGCTTTTGGATTATATTTTACAATTTAGGTACCTACCTATAGGAAAAAATCTCTGTTTAATTAAGCGGTTAGAACCATTTGATGGAGGTGATACATGTTTTTTTCTTCTATAGTAAGTACCTACATACCTACTTTCATGAGACATATCAAAGTGCAGGAGACTAATAAATAAAAGCTTAGCTATATCATCCAAAAAAACACACGACACAAACAAAAGCCTCTAAAAAGTAAAACGATAATTTGTATTGGAACTTAAGTTTAATAGAAGTTGTAGGTAATATTTTCATCAAAGCATCATCGCGTCGGGGGACGGATAATGAAAATAGGAAGTTAACAGCAGTTTCTACAATAGTATACATTCGTTATTGTTAAGTAATAGAATACCATTACTTCAATGACATCTGAAGAACATAGTAACCTTGTACTGATGCTGCAGCATCACCTGGAATTTGCAGAATATCCAACTCCCGCACCAACATACGTACAGTAGAAGTATCGTGTTTGGGCTCACTAGAATGGTCTCAAAGAAAAGGTTATAGATCAAAAAGGGTATAGATGATGATCAGGGTCTGATGATGGAGTAGCAAAGAGAATTGGTGATAAATTAGTAACTAGATTCACTGCAGGAAATATACGTGCAGCTGAAAAAACCCCTGACCAACACAAAAACCTCTAAAAATAATATGTTTTGGACCTTTAAGTTTAATATAAGTTGTAGGTAATATTTTGATCAAAGCATCGTCACGTTGGGGGACGGCTAATGAAAACGCCAAACAGACGAGGCCCATTGTTCTTTCGACTCGATCAGACCTGTGGAACTAGAAAAGAGCTGATAATCTTCAAACCATTGAACAGATTTTATTGAAACATAGCTCTCGATTAAGTCATCTTTCCAACAAAATAATAAAAAAACAAAATCGATTCAGCCGTTTGGGAGCTACGATAGCGCAGACAGACACGCAGATACACGTTACATTTATAACACCCTCTTTTTTCATCGGGGGTTAAAATAAATCTCATAGAAGAATCACCAGAGCCAACCATCCTGCACAAAATAACAATTTAAACCATCAACAGCTTACGGTAATTAATCACAAGATCCCAAGGGCCTCATTTACACAAAATTACCGGAAACCAAAAAGATTTCGAAGCCGACCATTTTCATAAAACTAAGTGAACGTGTACCTTCCTCTATCCTATTATTTAGGAGCACCATACCGCCATTCCTTCTGTCGACCCTCACGAGTTACGGCTCAGATAAGCAGCTGATATATACTTTTTCTTTTCGCAGTTCAAGATATGGAAATATATGTTATTTCTCGCAAGGGATTCAAAGTACGTTAATACAAGCTTTTCATCTCTTATAGTGGTTTAATTTGATGCACTAGTTTTGACAGTATAAAGAAAGAAAGAACAAGCATTTATTGGACCTCGCACAGGAAGATCACAAACTAAACAAAACTACATACTCAAATAACATTATTTTACACGCCAATCATTATTGGTACTTTGAACAGATTTAGAAAACGGTTAGTCTTCTAACGTTTCTAAATAAAAAAATGTCACGTTGATTAATCTCCCTCGGATCAGGTAAACATAAAAAATAAAGCCTTAGCTATTTTCAACGTAAAAATAAAACGTAATAAAAATAATTACCAACACTTCATGCCTGAGCATTAGTAAAACTATACATAACAGTAAAATATACATATACAAAATAATAATGCATAAACACTTTAAAAATGCAAACACCAGCATCGCATCACAGGTACAACAGCAACCCACTAAGCCAGCATCATGTAACAGTGTTCAAGAACAAGAATATTTCCTACTCGTTGCACCGTTCTATCATTAACTAGCCGTAGCCTCCCAAGGGGACAATAACTTTTATTTTAACATAAAGAAAACATGACACGCAGTCACAACATAGATAGGCCGACTCCATACAAACTAAAATAGACTCGCACATAGACTGGTCTGTACGGTCAACTAACGGTTGTATGAAGTCTGCCTTCTGTACCCACCTATTCTGTGGCGCCATCCTGGATGTACCACGATGAATCTGTTTCCTCGTAAATATTACTTTAGTTGCTTCCTAGGGGTTTGTAGCCAGTTTCAAGAGTATGTGGAAGGATTTTATGACGTTGTTAAAATGTGTTTGATCGTTTGTCTGTTCTTTCAAATTGTGGTGACAGTGTTGCCAGCAATTGGATTGGTTTTGATTGGACTACAACATTATTTTTGAAATCGTTATTTGTTGACTAACCGGTTGATGTCTCCCCTGATGCTAAGTGGCGACCGTTGTTATTGGAAACTTGCAATACTTCAGTATTTATTTTTTATACTGAGTGTGGTTTGTGAGTGCTTGTAACTTAATGAGCGATCTTAACATGCTTCTTGGTGACAATAGATCTGTGATCAGAAGCTCTCCTACTTTTTAATGAGTAGTGAACTTAAACGTGGCCTTATTTGCATGTTTGCTTCAAGCTCTATTTTCGTATAGCAATATAAAACTTGATCCTGCAACAATGTCCCGGTTAGACTTGCGTCTAACTTGATGCTATATTGATTTTTAATATTCAAAGTTTGCTAACTGGAGCGCGCGCCTCGCAGCTTTTTATGACTTAGTATTGACACTGCCTCGAGCTCTGCATACTTCGCAAGAATAGACTAACAATATCGCCGAGAGGAATAGAGCTCACAATATTTAGAATATGAAACCAGTTCCGGGAAAAAGACTGGAAGTTGTAGAATTTCTGATGAATCCGATTTCAATGTAGGTCGTTCAGTTTCGTTCGAGTCGGATTGATCCAACCAAGAGCGATGTTGTCGAGACCACCCACAAATCCTTGCCTACAATCCTCGGTACCTCCTGTCTCAGAAAATATCGTTCAGAAACCGTTATTTATTATCAGATTAGCAGCATTGCCGCTATCTCGTGTATTGCGCAAGCAGTGATCAGGGATTAGAAAAAAAATGCGGGGCAGTCCTTGGGGACTGCCGATAGGATTGAAAACTAAGTAACTTGTGAATTGTATGGTCGAAGCGTGCGGTGACGATGACGCGAGTTTCACGCTTTATGTTCACCAAAAAGGTCCCATATATACACAGTATACATATAGCTAATGGAAAGCGTTCGGTGACGATGACGCGAGTTCCTTGATTTTTATTCACTCAAAAAGTACTCAACGCGACTAAAGAAGTTTTCACTTAAAAAAATCTGCCAAATCTCCCCACAATGAATAACTTAAACCCAAACGAATTGACGTGATGATTCTTGGTCTTAATTGCGGCGGAAAATTATTCCTATCTGGCTTCCGTATTTATTTAGGATTTACTTTTCGAGATAGTAAACAAGATAAATCCGAGGAGATGTCAGGCGGAAAATTCGAGAAAACGGGGAAATACAGACGTCGCGAATTTTCTACCGATATGGAATGAATGGTTGGGGTTTTTTTATCCTTCTTATCTGTTGAGCGCCCGGAGCTACGGTTTGATGGAACCGGGCGGGGCCGGGAGAGCCACGCTGTTAGTGTAACGTTGTTTATCTGAAGTAAGCATAGAACCTGCGATAAGGTTTTTGAAAAATTTAATAAAACACTAGAGCGGATTACGGGAAAAAGTTTAAAAAATAAAAAATCCCAACGACACACATAGTTTTATAACAACATTGTCCTATAAAAGTATGTGTGTCGTTGGCAATTTTTGCTAAGCATGTGTGACTCTGTGAGACGTTGAACCTTGTTAAAACTTCAAGAATATTATAATGTGCTTCAAACTTATGAATAGTTTCGAGTTCGCGTTCGCTAGATGTTCAAAAAACTTTTGTATATGAACTACTTAGTTAGCACCTAAAATCTAGTAGACTAACGTCAAATATAGCTGATGGAATTTCTGACATTATAATGCAGATTTAGATCCTAAAATAGAAACAGGCAAAATTTCCTGCAATTTCCTGAGATTTCACAGATTTAATATGACGTACGTGCATCAAAGTAGAATTAGCCACACGGACTGTTCAACGATATAGGTTAATTTCCATTTAGTGACGAATAAGCTCTTGTGTGGAGGACAGACTCGTTCTGGGACTTTCATATTTTGATTTTATTTTTACAATTAGGCTTTGTTTTGTTAGCAGCTGTTGTATATTATGAAGTGAAGAAGTAAGTGATTGTTTTCGTAGTCCAATACTAATTTAAAAACATTTCATCATAAAATCTTTACCTTTCGCTTCTTATCGGAATAAGCTATAAATTAAGCTGCCGTGATAGAAAGATAAGCCAATCAACGAGTTTGTTAGTGAAGCTGAGTGATTTGGGTTCGGTGGTCGAAGGTTTTTGAGTTCCTTAATTCGAGCAAGCTCTTGTAATATATTCTAATTGTAGGTACACTAAATGCTCAATTCCATTTATTGTGATAATATGGTTTATCACGTAGCAGTCGAAATAACACCTGATAAACTCATGAAGAGTAAAATTAAGTACTTTAAAGCGTAACTCACATATTTTTCCGCAATAAACCCAAGTATTATTAAACCAAGACCCAAAAAAATACCATGATTCATACAGCCCAATCAACAAGAACATCAGCCAAAAATCCGGTGCTAATATCATATATAATTCAGCACTTCTCTTAATTTTATGATCATGTCGGATTTTTTCCCGACATTATGTACGAGCTCTCAGGTACGTAGCTAAAGGCTCATTTACACGAGGAGATTTTCTGGCCCGCTGAGTGACGAGAATGTCCATGGGAGTCTCGTAGGTAATTATCGGACTCATGTGTTTACATTCAAGAGAGACAACAACTCGTCATATAAGAACCACCAAGCGTTTTCTGAAACTGTGATTTGTCAAATCGTTATACTAATGATCTTTTGTTTAATAATACCTAATCATTTTAATTCAGAAGAAACACACGCTGCCTATTTTCAGAGGGGAAGCGATTCTCACCTGTTACATGCGCTGTCAACTTTTTATGATCTTTCGAGAACTGCCTATTTTATGCGAGAATCTCTCTTCGTGTGAATGAGCCTTAATCGTGGGGGTGCTGCGAATTATTTAGACGCAACCTCTGGTCCAGGCTTTACTTATACATAGCTGTAGTATATAGCAGGGATTCGCCTGGCTATAGCTAAGCTCCCTTTTGCACTTTTGAAGTTAATCCTGGGCTGGTTGGAAATTAGTAGCTAGATTTGTGGGGTTTTTCGTTTTTAATAGGGATTTTGAGAGGTGAAGGTAATGGATTTCCAGCACTGTATGGCGGGAAAATGCTAAAAATCATTTATTGTATTGTAATGCTAAGGCCGGCGACGCATGTGTAGTTGCCCGGAATGTTGCCACTTTATAAATATTATGTTTATATAAACATTTAGAACTTGGTATAGTGTAATTATTTTATTTGTTATTTTAAATTTTCGTATGCTGCACTGTTTGACATCATTACGTCAATGCCGGCTGCCGCTGAAAACCAGCGCTGGGACTCTGTCTCGCTTAGGGTCGTAGCATTATGCTGAGCGTTTGCCGTTTTGCGTGTATGTGACGCATATTTTCCACCAACTCGTTCTTTTTTGTATTTGTGTGTTTCTCTCATATTTTCTTTCTTTCTTTTCTTTATTTCTGTTCTTTCTATGTATACATAGATATGACTAAGACTAATTTCAGTGGTTTAATATCCTGGGATCAGGGTCGAGATGAGTTTGACGTAATAAAAATAGCTAAACGTAACGGAAAAAAAATACTATCTTTGCTATAGAAGTTGTTAAATGTAACTTTGATACAATTGATCACTTTTCGACACATACATTTCTCATAACATAAAACTTCATCTTAAAACAAATTTATGTGTACGAAGAACAAATATACATAAGTATAAATAATAATACTCGTATACAATATGTAAACGCGTTACAAATGTGGCTTTGAGGCGGTACGTTGGTAATATTGAATCCAATTTTAACTTCCTCGATCCGGAAGAGTGGGAATATGATAACGATATTTACTACGCACATACTTATCACAGGGTGTACATTCTTTTTATTTGCCTTTTTGACTTATTACTTGTTAACTGTAGGTCTCTTCTTTTGCTTGTTTGTAACAAATATTGTAATATTTTACCAACGTCAAAAAAAGGTGGTTATGCATTATTTTATGAACGCTAATTTCTCCATGACTACTGGGCCGATTTACGTGATTCTATATTTTTATTTGGTAGAGGAAGCTCGCGAAGTGGTCCCATATAAATATTAATTAACTTTTCTTGGGTAGGTTTTAGTTAGCTTCATTATTAAGTATTTTTGCCACTTAGTGTATGTTGGTGATGTTATAACTTCCTGTCACTGCTATTTACATATCAAGTAGTGGTATATAAATTCATATAGCACTAAAAAGTGAAAAATTCAAAACTGTCTTTCTAATAAAAACAATCGTTTCCAAGAAAAATACTAGAAATTGGAAAATAACTTTAATTTCGATCTTATGTCTGAAAAATGTAAAATATATAACCAAAGACACCGATTTTCGAAATTAAAGTTATTTTTCACTTTGTAGTGTTTTTTTTTTTGGAATTCGGTTGTTTTTTTGTTAAAAAGTATTTTGGTATACGTTGACAAACAAGTAACAACCTTCAAATTCCGTCGCTGATAGACAACAACGCACCTTAAGGTGCATCCAGACGGGGTGTGGCATGCGCAGCAAATAAAGTATTTTTTTTTTTAAGTTTGTCTGGCTCATGCTGATAAATGATTTTATTTCAGTAAGTAGGTTTGTACAAACACTTTTACACGTTAATCATATTTTTTAAACTAGATGAGGTCGGCGTTTCCTATCTGACTATTCAGAAAAGAAAGGCCGAACAAACTCAGAGATCACAGTCTCTTTTAAAGTCCAGACATAATCTTGGTCAGATCATGTGAAGACCATGTAGATTGGTATCTGAAATGGTCTTTTGAGGAAAGAACCACTCAGATTGAGTGGACCTGTCCAGTCAGGGCACGCATTTGTCAGTAATCGTGCAGCTCAACTCAGGAAGTCAGGACTTAAGGAGCTCAACGCTGAGGCATCTTACATATTAAAAAATCATTTGCGGCGCATGCCTCGCTCTGTCTGGATCCACCTTTAAATACTCATTGCTATTGCAATTATCGCCACTCATTACTTTATTAGTGACATTATTGTGGCTTTCGAAAAGTTATCTTGCTCTTTATCAGTGCCCGTTGCAAAAGTAAACTTGTGCAATTAAACTTGTAAGAGGACATCTTACTGTAGAAGCAAAGTATGATGATCCACTTTAAAAAAAAACTCATAAACCTGCTATACTATACCAATCAGCAATATAGAAGAAAATCGTATCAGAATTTTGTCGACTGAAAATGAAAAACTCTTCCACCAAATACTCGCCATCTTGAAAAGCTTTTAGTCGTTTGAAATCGGAAATACGGAACTTATTGAAATGTTTTACACATATGAGCTTAAATAGGTACGCGCACTAACTATTGAACAGTTTCCTCTAAGAGGTAATGCATAAATATGCATTAACGTCAAAGCCAACGCCCGGGCGCTCGTATCGTTAAGAAATTCATAGAAGGCATAGCTACACCTGGAAACTCAAATTTCTTTTTTTTTGTAAGGAAATATTCTGCGATTTATATGAATGAGAATGTAGGTAATAAGTAGGTTTGATTGGAGTGTTAAAGGATTTTCTTACATTTCATTTGCATTTATGGTATGGTATGTGGAAGAAACAGTGGGAGGCTTTGGTTCAGGATTGGGTGGGACAGAATAGGGTGAAAGAAAATAGGGGGGGTCAGTTTTCAGTACCAAATAGATATGGTAGTAAAACTTTTCTGGACACACTCTTTTAAAGAAGTAGGAAGGTTATGGAGGTATGAGGAACAGGGTGTAAAGTTCACTCATACCTCAGTAAAAAAGGGAGGATCCTCCGAGCAGACGGGTGAACTAGGATTGCTAGTTGCGTGGTAAACTCTGCTTGCGGGATGCAGGATTTTGCGTGACGTCAGTGTGTCGAGTAGCTCGCATTTGGCGTTGTAGTTGCCGCTACAGGTGTAATAAAAAAATGGGACTCGAAGTTGAAGTTCGACTCCTAGGAACTTGGTGTATCTTTCCTCTAGCAGAGAAGGTGCGAACAGTGATCACGTTTGCTTACCGATGTCGATCTCAGGCAAAATGAATCACCAAGCGTGCAGTTACAAATATTGAAACCATCATCGTAAACCAATCTGATCGGTGATCGCTCGACATAACCGGGCACGGTGCAAGCCTATAGTGCAGCAGATTATATACGCAAACGATATTATATTACAAAAGTTGTAAACTTGGGATACAGTTACAAATTGTGGACGTCGTATTATAGTGACTGTTCTAGTTTAGTTATTATAGCAGCCTCTCCGAAACGCATTACCAGTTCCTTAGTGAGTTCGTTTACAAGTTTGGATAGCTTGCAGCGTCTAAATGAAAGTTTACTTGCACAAACTTAATATGTGAATGTAGCTAACTTATTTAATATTTGTTTGTAAGTATGTATTTTTAGTAAAGCTTCTTATGAAAAACTTTGTCTTGGTAAGTATTTCTGTTATACCTTTTTGTTGTCAAAGGAAATGCTTTGTTTTAGTTCGAAAAGCTTGTAAAGTTAAAGGCATGAGACTTTTTTACTTTGTCTCATTACACAAGGTCAATGTTCTCTTTGAAATATTATTGTAATAGGAAAAGGTTATATTAACAAGAAGTGAGCTTACAAGAAGTAGTTTTCACAACATCACGGGACCCATCTGTCAGTTCTATTTCTCTCCTGCAGTAAAAAAGTTTCTTCTACATTATTTCCAAATAAACCACAAAAAATAGCATAACAAAATATACCTTTATAACCTATTCTTGGAGCCCTGTTCGTGCGTACCAATATTTCTTATAATTTATTCAGAACCACCCTTTACCGCTGTACACTGCCGACCACGAGAATTGACCAACAAATTAAATATTGATTATTATACCATCCATTGTTCTGAATAAATACTTGTTCTATAGATTTCGCCACGTAAAATATTTTATTATTATTTATTTATTTATTTATTAAAACTTCACGCACACAATAGTATACAAAGGCGGACTTAATGACGGCATGGCGGTTTATTATGATAGATTAAATCCACATTTATTATTAATCAGTGTCCATCTGACTTCAAATCATCCATTTGTGTGATATAATTAATTATAATTGTCCGCCGCTATCGTTGTACCGTTTTACTAAAATAACCACGTGATTTACTAAAACATGGGGTTTATTTATAAACGTTGCTTTTCAGCAGGGCAGGAGAATGATGATGCTTTAAGTCATAATTATAATTAGTTTATTTATTTTCTCTCACAATAGTTTTGTAGCAGGCTACAAAAACCTGGCTAAACCTGTATCACAGGTCACCAGGCCCCACTTAGTGGCATCATACATAAGCAGACAGGTAACATGCATTTTTCTACTAAACAATTTAAAAGAAAAATAAATACTGAAATGAAAAAAAAGAAATTAAATTGCTTAACCATAAATTTTTGGATGATTTCAGAACGTCTCTTAACCTACAGCAACGTTTATGAATAAACACTATGGTCTACTTACTGCCAACAAGGACTAATTATTATTCTATTCAGGTGAAAATTTGAAGGAAATGTATGCCAAGAAAAATCAACTCTGAAATTAATTATGATTGGAAATGAAACAGCTTTTAGGCGCTTAAAGTTAGTTGATTTGAGACATAATATTTAATTTATGTTCAATGGGTAACTTTGAATTGAACTGTAATTTCTTGAAAATAACAGGGCCCGCATCGTCTCGTTATTTCTTCGAAAGCAGAACGAGTCGAGTAAACATTATTATTAGGCAGGAATGTTAGCTTTAAGAACAACAAAGCATTAATATTCCAACTGGTACCATAATATCAAAGCGCATAAATAAAACCAATTACAATCCACAAAACTCGACTTCAAATGTCGAAAGTATTTTCCCTAATTCCTAACGAAAAGTCATTATTCCATAAACGTAACAAAATTATCATCAAAGCGACGCTATAAAAACGCAGTGAAACGTAAAATAAAAGGCGAAAGTCGGCGTTTCGTGACCCGTAGGCACTTAAGTTGAGACCAACGATACGTCGCAGGCAAAAGCAAGTCATTACGCCTAATGCTAAAATATCCTATTCTCGGCCTCCGCGTATTGAATACGCAACAATACGTGCCTTTCTCGCAATAAAGGTTTAATCCCCGATGTATACTTTTCTTCGGCCTCTAGTGTACTTATGAGTTCAAAAGAAATATTTGCCTTGCGCAATTTTTTTGTTCGTAGGAAGCAAGTAGTGGTACATGCGTTATGCATTAGCCTACGCACTTCAGGTTGGCGGATAGGGAACTTTACGAGTCTAGTTTATGCTATAAAGGGAATCCTCAGTTGTAAGGCAATATCTTGTGAAATATTTAGTTTTGTCTTGAAGTTTCAACAGGAATAAATAAGTTCATAATTCCAATCACTAAATCACCAGTCAACTTTAAATCACAGGCTTTCCGAGCGTCGTTATTTCTTTAATATAGCCCAACATTTTAGTAAAGTCATTAATTCAATTAGTTTTGTCGATTTATCGCCGCCAACAGTTGGCCTTAATCGGCTACGTGATTATTTTTCAACCATTTTCTATAACGAAATTTTAATTGCTGAAATTGCCTCATTAACTACTAACGATTGAACAATTTAAGGGAAGGCACTTGAACTTTGAACTTCTACGCTCTTGAATTTCGGTAGGTAGGGATTAGGCGGCATTCACTCTCGAAATAGAAATCCAATAATTATCAGAAATAGCTTAAGTACTGAGTCGTTTGATTTTGTATTAGCCTTTCGCTTGTAGCTCCGTTTTACAAGCAAGCTTTTAAGAGCAAATACATAATAGTAGATTATACACTAAGGGGATAAAGCAGTGTCTTAATGTCGCGAGCGCTATTTTGAATCCAGTACGCAACAAAACGAGGGAGTTAAGACTAGAATCCTGAGTGTAGCAAGGGATCCAAGCTCGCCCAAGACGAAGACACCTTTATCCCCGAGGAGAATATTCTACTTTTCGTACTTACTGCGAGGTAATAAAAACCATTTCGATTACCGAATTAGTAGTTTAGGAAACTGATAAATAACCGGGAAAATTCCTAGTTATGTGCAGTTTCGTAAACTATTTACCCTACTACATGATAGCAAAGACAGGGTTATGTTTTTTCATGTGTACGTATATACAGGGTGACTTGTAATTTGACGAGTTCCTTCTGGGGTGTGGTAGTGTGACCCATTTGCAACAATTAAGCACCCCATAAAGCCTAGGCGAAAATTCATGGGATTCGAGAAAAATCATTTATAATGTATTTTTGCAAATTTCCCATAATAGTATTAGGTATCCAATGAAGTAGCAATAAAGGCCATTATATTCGAGAGTTTAGAGAAAGTGAAACTAAGTGACGAATTCTGGGAAATTTTCAAAAATACATAAAAAAAAGATTTTTCTCGTATCTCATGAATTTTCGCCTAGGCTTTATAGGGTGCTTAATTGTTGCTAACGGGTCACACTATCACGCCCCGGAAGGAATACGTCAAATTACAAGTCACCCTGTATACTTATATTTATATGTGGAATTCTTTATACCCTCGAACTCAAACTCAAACTCAAAGCATTTATTTCAAAAAAACCAATAACAGGCACTTTTGAATTGTCAAGGGGTCGGTCAGTCAGAAAGATGAAGCTAGTTACCCATTCCAAAGCGTAGTAGGTACTCATGGAGAAGAACTGGCAAGGAATTCCATGGACACTCTTATAAATCAAAATATGGTTACAAAATATTGATTACATCGTTCATGTTGAAATTATGCATGTGAGAACGATGCAGAACGTTAAAAGCGTCCGTAATAAAAAGACAAAAGCAATTAAAATATTAAATTAAATTAAAATAAGCCGTGGCAGCTAAGAAATTAACAGTCCCCACTGACGGCGCCCGTTCACGGACATGACGCATGGATCAGCACCATTCAGCTCAACCATTCTGAAGGGAAGTTAATGATCCAACACACACGCCACCACCAGCGAGACATTAGAGTGAGCATGACATACTCTCAGCCGCCAGGGCACATTCAAGTCAATTTCACATTCAGTCGAAGCATCCTAATGGCCGGATGGATTTGAATACATGAGGTTTTGTTTTTATAAAATCAAAATGGCAGATTTTAGACATCGATAAGAAAGGTCTTGAAAAAAAAATTCTACCATTACTATGTCGGATATCAAAATAAAGGGCTTGACGAGACGATTCTAAAATTATAACACTATAAGAATTGAAATATTTTCTTTTTGTCAATATCTAAAAACCCGACTGCAACTAAAATTAAAACAAGCTCAGTTTTCAAGCAATCTGATGCCAGTCTGGTGACATTAAATCTGGGATTGAACTAAAATAACTTACAGTCTATCGGGTTTTTGATTTTTTAAATCTAAACTCATGCAATTTTATCAAAATAACAATAAATTATATCATCAATAGGACGTCAGCCCAAATCCAATATTGGAACACTGGGGTACGTGCCACAGCAACCGATAACTTTTGCCGAAAACTTATGAAGTGCTAGCCTATCCGCTAGCTCTTTGATCGACCTGTACATAAATAGACAAAACAAATGTCATTTTTTTTTTAAATCCCTAGGATTATCTCAGTTGAGGTTCCAAATTCAAATTACATTAATGACCGGCCAGTCATAATGAAATTCAGTACGATATTAATTCCCGGCTAGGGCCTAGGACTTACATGACTTGCTTTAGGTTAGGTTTGCATGACATTATTAATTGACGATAGCGTGCAGGTGGTGTGAAATATATGAATGAATCTATTGTAGCACCCAAAGAATATAAATGGGGCGAACTAGAAAGTTTCGACGAGTTTTCGAGTAATGCTAATAATAAAAAACGACCTATTTGTGCCTAAAAATATTAAATTATAAATAAAAATAAATTATATAGTCTAAAGGCTAAATGTATTATTGCCTTTTCTCTGCCGATAAAATTCTAGAAAGTAATTTAATACAACTCTTACCGAACGGCTATAATACCAACCTTACGCAACACCCAAATGCCGGATATATCGACAGTTGCACCCTCCAAACCGCATCGGATGACCACACCTCGCCAGTTGCCAATTTTATATAACGGCACTGCATTTGGCAACCCTAGTTGCTTACGAACCTAGCCTATCCGTCCGAACCACTTTACGATCGGCTATGCATAGAATTGTTCCCCTGTTTAGGCTTTTATCGGCATGAGTGAGCAGTGCGTAGGATATTCGGGAATTTCCGACAAGTTTCTGGCAAATTCTGGCACATTGTGACTTATTGCCTGCGTAAGTGGAATTTGATGCTAGCTAGGAAGAATTTGATTGGCTCGTCATATCCTGTAATAGTGAGTGTCATGTACCTACCGTTATAGACTTGCATGTCATGTACTATAATTGTCTGGTGGATGATTTTGGTTTTTCGTTGTTTTTGAGATAGAATTTCTTGTAGAAAGAAGGTATTTAAGAGTGATTGATCTTGGGATGACTAGGTTTTTTGAAGGTTTTGTTTTAGAAGATTTTCTTATCATTATTAAGTTTTATTCAGCATCTTTTAATTAATAATGGGTTACAGGAGAATTACCAAAATCATCGCGTTTAGCTGACAGAGTTGGTGATTAGCCATGCTGCCTAACCTATTAATCATAAACTGAGGACGTAACCCACGATGACCTTAGTAACCATTTCCAGAATATACTCGTGGGAAACTAGGCCTGTCCTGTAACTAAAAACAAAAGAACCTTCTAACTAACAAGGAACTCATAAATGCTAAATAAGTCTTTAAAACTTTCTGCCAAAAATTTCCTCAAACAAAACACAGAAGACATCCACGTATTTCATTATTCCCTGGTACCACAAAACTTGTTCGTAATCAAAGTTTTATTGAAATTTCGCTTTGGCTCCCGATCTCAGCGTGCGGTTGGCGACTGTTGGCTGTGTAACACGAAATGCGAGTTTTATAGACAACACGACTTCCGTAACTTCGTATTTGCCTTGTTTTAAAACTAATCTAGGTTGTCGTGTGAGCTACATTTTATTATGTAAGTTTAACTTTTCTGGTTTAAGAGAAGTGGGATGTGAATCTTGTGAACGTCACCAGGTAAGGATGAAATGAATTTAAATGGTAGATTTTATTATTTCTCTTTTTTATTAAAATGCTTTAATAAAATGAACGTCAGTTGGTAAATGTTTCTATATTTATATATTTCTATCGACTGACGTTCATTTTATTAAAGAATTTTAGTTATGATTTCACAAATATTTTTGTTTGAATTCTTTGAGCTTAATTCACTATACAGACTCTTGCCATAAAATACAGAATTTTATATTTTTGGACACGTTAGTTTAAACCCCGCTTTATGAAAACGACTTTTAAACGTGTGTATCAATGAATTAATAAAAAAATCCTTTACTTTCTAAAATGGAGAGTGCTAAGTCTTAGAGGTACCCATAGAATGATCGTGCTTGTTTATTTTATCTTCAGTAGATGTACTTTTAATCCTTTTACTTCAACTAAATAATTATGTCTGTTTACTAAGAGTTATGTCTACAGTGGTTTTGTTCCATCTTAGCTCAGTTTACAAGCTGTGACCCCATAGCATGTCAACCAGCAGGTTGCACGGTGTGCGCCCACGAATCGATTCGGAATGGCCAACCGCACGTCAGTAATAACACTGGAACTACGAAAAAAGCCTTTAATGCTACGAAGCAAGGCGCTGAAATAGAATCTTACTATATTCGGCCTATTTCGATGGGCTCCCCGGAGTGCCAGGTCCATTACGCATGGCGACCTTTTAAGGGACAATCTTTGTGTAACAATTTAGAAAATAAATTGTCGAGTTGTGATAAGTGGGGCAATACATTCGATATTTAGGTACCCTGCACTATACAAAGATAACGCCTGTATTCCCGGAAGGGTAAGGCAGGGGTGCACCTATAGCCCACATTTATTTCCCATGTAACAGGGGACGAGCCTATTGCAATCAACCGGGCACAAGCCCGGGCTGCCACTTAGAAATTCCAGATGAAAAAATCCAATAACACTTTGTCTGACCCGGGAATCATTCCCAGGACCTCAAGCTCAGCAGTACCGCTAGTGACCACTTGACCTATGAGGCCAGTTACCCACTAAGACATTCCCTAGAAAAGGAATTAGAGAATCCTGATGTCAAATCAGGCACGCCACAAATATAAACAGCATTATCTACCTATGTAACTAATCTACGAGTATTAACATTTTGCGGCTACAATATCGTATATATCGTTTATACGTCACTCTCTTGCCCTTATCACAGTCTATATCCGCTGATTATATATATTTTACAACAATTCAGTACCTGCATACCAAAAGAATTGGAAATAAAACGAAGTGTGTGCGCGTTTAACATTCTTCCGAACCCTTATTTCGGGACTTCGGACCATATCGAAATCGTCCCCGGCTACTATGGTAGTCAAAACAAAATGTCCTGCGGAACGAATTCAGATAACTCGTGATCTTGAACTATCTTCATAGTATTAAAACGTTCTGAGCGTTTTTAAATACTAATAATGAACTTATGTCCATATTACAAGCATTACTCTGATAAATTATTTAGTAAAACATACGTAATTTAATACGAAAATGCCGGTGCGTAGCGTGTCGCTACGGCCTCAATTTTTCATGACGAGTTTAACACAATAAAACTGATTCAAAACCTATGACACATATAGATATTCGTAAACCTTGAGTAATGAGGATTTTTATGGTATATAGCACTAACACATTGGGTTATTAATTAAGTCATCAACACATAATATCTAGGGAGCGCGCGTCGTTCGTAAAAAAATTTGAACAAATTGACGGAGCGCTTACTTTCAACTTTTTTTTTGCAAAAAATGTTTATGCCTCGACACAGAGTATAGCATAAGTATGTACGCGGAATTTAATACGAAGCCCCCTGGTGTAATTTTTTGGCAGCTGTACAGTGTGCCCACGTATTAAAAACGATTTAAACGCATCAATCGACTAAAGCCAACATGGTAGCCGGACGTACGCCGCACTAGCAGAGCACGCTAATATGGTAGTTGGGACGTTTCAGCGGATTGTAGTGGCCTTTTAATAATTTGTGTTAATTATGTAAGAATTCGTTTTTTTTTTAAAGGAGCTACGTCTGGCAACAAACTACATTGCAGTTTGGCAGAGCTAATAATGTTATTGCCAAAAAAAAAAAACTTAGTAAACACTTCTTTTTTTTTCTTGTTCCATTCTTATCTGTTAGTCGTCTCAGTAGAAAGGGGGACTTTTTAACCATGTCAATTTACACATAGTCCATCCATCATTTCTTTGGCCTTCTTCTCCCCTTATAGCCATCCAGGTGCATACTCAAAACTTTCCTGACGTCATTTTTCTCATTCCACCGCATCACATGACATCCGGGTGCCACACAAATTTTCAAACACCGATCCCACTTTTAGAATTCCTCTTGTATACTCATTACTTATGTTATCAATTCGCATAGCACCATACATTCCTGTTAGCATTCTATTCTCAGCTGAATTGCCTTTCATTGATCCTTTTTGTGGCCCAACATTCTGATCTTGATAACATATTACTGCTTAGCAGTAAGGTAAGTAAATACTTTAACATATAAACACATATTTCCTCAACACTTAGCTAAAAGCATAACAAAAGCGTCTTGAATTACCCGCTTAAAGTATTACCCCACTTCACGTGAATACCGCTTACTTTGAAACCCAATACATTGGTTACCTACATTACACGCACACACACACACATACATACGTGCATAAAAATATTCCGCACACACATAATTTTTGATGGATCCCGTCTACGCTGAGCAAAGGTAATTGAACAACAAAAGTTATTGCTGTTCTGGGGCAACCCTGACTGTTCGTACAACCAAAAACTAATGTAGCACAGCCCTCACTAACATAATTTTATTTCAGCGCCACCTGTGAATTGAGCTGTCACTTCTAATAAATGTTGTTCAATCGATTTTGTATCTTGTTATGTTCCCGGTAAAGTTTATATTTAGTTGCGATGTTTTTAGCGTATATTTTTAAAGTTCAGCCTACTGTAGGCTCGATTTAATTAGCATGTTGTCAAAATAGTGACAACGGAGTACTCCGAGTAATTGTGGCTAACGAGACGAGATGTGTTTTATATTCTAAAAGTTTTATATTTTTGCTCTCTAGTGGAGGAAAATGTTTAAAATATTACAAGTAAAAAAAAGTTGCAGTAGACATACCTACTAGATTTTTTTGCTTCACAATTTACCTATTTATGGGACGCGTTTTTGAATAACTGTTTACAAAATGGGAGCTACCACTAATCTTTATGTGGTTATCGTATCTGGTGACGATGGGAAGCATAATCAGCATTTCCTACGGCAATTGTGAGTATTGCTAACTATCACAACTTTAAAATATCTTTTATGCCTTTAAGGCTTATTTCATAGACAATAATGCTGTTTTCTTTTATCTTTTTCATAACTAAGTACTCCGTTCTTGCTCCTGTACAAGAAAAAATCCTTAAAGATTGGTATCAAGTAATCGTGATATTGCTGATACAAATCTATGTATAATCTACACAATATTTTATTCACCAATCCCGCCTGTAATCCTACCTTGACACACATCTGTGCCAGTTCATTCCCGCCGGTTCACACCAGCTCACCTGGCTGCATTTTACACATCTGCTAAGTGCAGCACTTATGGGAATAACCGCAGTGTATGTAAATATTGCAGGCGTATGTACGGAGACACCTATGTCTAGGCTTGAACACACAAGTGTGAGGTTTTTCGTAAGGCCAAGAATATACGGCACGGCACGGTTTCTGAGGGATACTTAGCTAGAATGTATATATTCGACAGTGCTAATGGTTTTTATTGACACATTTTATTTCTATAAGTTCAGAAAGAACTTTGCTTTGATTTTTTAATTTTATTAATTTAGGAAAGCTTTGGGTACAAGTACAAAAAAATACTTTACAAAGGAGTATTTTCTACCAGTCAACCTTAATAGGGTGATGCAGAGACAAAATGTGGCAGGTGCCTACTCTGTAGCAGGTGCAACAAAGAAGATAGTGTTATCAAATCAAATGCTACGGTTTTTAAATGTTAATAACAATCGTTGACCAGTAATCTTGCTTAGGTACTACGCGTTGACGATTTCAGATTATTAATTCCAGCACCGTAATTGCGTAACGCATTCGAGGTCGTTCAATGGGTTTTATTTTGCCGATAAAACAAAAATACATTTGAATCAATAACCTCAATCCTTAAGAATTATGTCGATATATTCCCCATCACAAGAAAGATGGCACTCTTCTTAAAATACAAAACATACCTCAATAAACCACACAAACTCCCACAATTTCCACGAACTGTTATATTAATAAACAAATATTGTTGAAACACAAACAGACACCGTCCCATACGAGCCTAAACAATCAAAATCTATAATAACAACAAAATCTCGAACAACTTTAATATAACATCCTGTACATACGGCGCTCGTACAAAAACTTTGAAGACGAACAATATCCTTCTTCATACATAATAAAAACTTACCTACTGGACTGTGAAGCTCCCATTTGAGATGTACTAAGTAAGAAAGAGACAACGCTATATGAACAAGGCTTTAGCACATCAGGGTTCTGTATGTGATCGTATCATATAAGTGAAACACAAAGTATCTAAGGACATCAGGGAATACATAAGTTATCAAGGACTGAACTTGGAGTGGACTGCTTAAAGATTAATATCGTAAATGTTGGACTTACTTCTTCTTATGTATGGAAACGGGACACGTTTATTTATCCGGACTGTTACACTAATATCTTAAGGGACTGGATGATGGCAGTGGTCATCTCTGGCTATCACAATATAACAATACCTCGTAGGTCAAGCGTACTTATGTCTTGAGGCTCCTTCAAACAGGCGCGAAGCGATTCGCGCGCGACACAAGGGCACCGCTCGTCGCGCGACACGCGGTGCCTTTGTGTCGCATGCGATTAGCGTCGCGTGTCGCGTCTGTTTGAAGGAGCATTTACTTAGTTGACTAAAAATCACTGATTATCGGGACAAAAAAGTCTCATGTGAGTAATTAATTTTTAGAGTTCCGTACCCAAAAGATGTCAACGGGACTCTATTAATAAGGCTCCGCTGTCCGTGCCTCCGGCCGTGTGTCACAGGGCTATATCTTTAGAACCGTATTATGCTAACACTTGAATTTTTCACAGTGTGTACTAACTACTATGTTAAAAATTAAAGGGATCCCCATACAAGAAACGTGTTTCTAGGAGTATAAAAAAAGAAAAAATAATTGTTAAATATTGTACGGTGGCACGGAACACTGAGTGCGAGTCCGACTCGCACTTGGCAATTTTTTTTATCCTACCCAAGAGAACACAGGAAATGCTGCTATCAAGTCGAAACATGAAACACAGCTAGATTGCAACAAGGATATTTTAGCGAAATTGTCACAGATATTCTACGGAAAAACAAGATAACGACGTTAGTTCCGGTTTTGACCACACACCAATAGATCCATGTAGCGTTGTACAGTTATACTTTAAGTGCTTTGATTCCTTGTCGCCGGCAAAGTCATACAAACAGGTGACACAGAAATATAATAAAGCTAGAAGCTGCATATTAACCCTGTCACCTTTAAGCCGGTCCGCAAACGTCCACTTTCACATAAGCCTCAAAGTTTAAGCCCGACCTTTGCTACCTGTTTCCCTTGAGGGATTATGAACGGGAAATTAAATGTTTGTAGTACTAACAATAGACGAGCCTTCAACTCTTTTACCCCACTTTACCCCCTTTTCCTCACTTCGCCCTTGACTCGCTTTCGACCATGTAATAACATGCATGTTAAAAATTTGCACAAGTCTGCAATAACAAAACGGAGTCAAGGTTTCCTGGCAGGGGTAGTCAAGATGTGGATATATTTAGTTATAAAATTGGCAGTGGGTTTGAAAAAGAAAAAAAATGTTCGAATCATTTCTAACAATTCAGTATTTGAAACAAGAAGAGTGGAAATGACTACAAAAATGTCTGCTTCGGAAAAATATCGAATGATTGTGAATCAATGTGTATGTGTGTTATGTGGACACCATAATTATTATGATCAGAATTCTTTAGAGTGTAACGAGTATTATGATAAACTTATTATTAATCAAAACGTGACAAAATGAACGTAAAAGAATAAAAAAGGCATGACAAGGTGTGTAAGGATCGTAGCAGCTTGCGTTCTGTAGTTTGTGCCTACCCCCATGGTAAGAAAGCGTGAATTTATTTATGTACGCTGTATGTAATTATGAATGAAATAACATCTGAAAACTATGTTTGATTACCAGATTAATTATTTTCCAAATTAATCAGATGCAATGGTAAATAAATAATGATTCGGAAAAGTCAATTTTATTGCAAATTACTCGAAGTGCCGGAAATCGAACAATATTCTACCGGAAATCGACCTGTTCAAACCTACATTGCCCGTACATACATACATACATTGGCCGTATCCTAACCAAAGCTATCGTCGCGCCAACATGCGACTGCCACGTTCAATTTGATCGGCGAACCTTAACGCGTCACCGCGCCAACAGAGGGGGTCTGCCGATTTTCCAAACAAATGAGTGACGTACGAGTATGAGAAATGATATTTATTTATGTAAACAAGTTCAAAAAAATACTTTTACATGTCAATTTTTTTTAAATTGGATGAGAAAGATGTTTCCCATCTAACTACTCTTAGAAGAAAGTCCGAAACCAACTGAGAGGTCAAAGTCTCAAAATGGACGCGACGATTGTGTATTCGCGCGACCGATCGCGTTGTTTAGGACACGAGATAACAATAAACAATAAACCCCGGTACGTTTTACACAACCGTGGACAAATCCTCGCACGTCTCACATTATACCCCAGATCGTAAACGTACACAGACTAGATTAAGAGAATGAATATACATAAAAGTACATAAACCCGTAGGCAGTAAGTGTAAAAGCTAAGTAAAGAAATCGGATTACTGCTCGTAATTCGTTGACTAGTCCTTTTACTATTTAAGTGCGAGTAGAAGCCTACCTACCTAGGCACCTAGTGTTATGTGCCCCGGGATAAGGCACCCTCGTAATTTTCTGAGTGCTAGTATTTTCGCAGCCAGTTGCCTTTGTCTATTTATCACATCACTGGAAAGGAAATGATAAAAGCTTTTATCGATGAAAACTAAAAGCAATAAACAGTATCTAATAATTATCCTCTACTGTACATTTTAATATCTTACTTTTTATATAGCTATTGAGCTATTGAAAGTGAGATCATCAATAATTTAAAACTTACGATTTTTGTACCACAACTCTTGAGTTTTGCGGTGATTATGTCTTGTCGAAATCCTAATCAGTAAAAAAATCGCCATGCGCGCAGTCGCGTCCCGCGCGCCTTTCGTCACTGCACCTCAATCAGTTTTATATAAAGACTTTTTTGGAAAACAACCGACTTCCAAGAAAAACACAAAAAAGAGGTGAAAAATAACTTTAATTTCGGAAGTCGATGTCTTTGTATTTTAGTTTTTGACCACCTTCTTCCAAAATTAAAGTTATTTTTCACGTTTTTTATGTTTTTCTTGGAAGTTGGTTGTTTTTTTTGTAAAAAAGTTTTTATTTTTCACTTTTTAGTTGTGGTCCCTACCCCACACAAGTTCGTATACCACTTCTTGATACCTACCTAAATAACAGTGACAGGAAATTATTAACACATCATCAATATAGACTAAGTGGAAAAAATACGCAGTATTACGGATAACTCAAAAACTGCTGGTCAGAACTTTATCAA
The DNA here is from genome assembly GCA_916610205.1 of Griposia aprilina. Classification (NCBI taxonomy): domain Eukaryota; kingdom Metazoa; phylum Arthropoda; class Insecta; order Lepidoptera; family Noctuidae; genus Griposia; species Griposia aprilina. Next base: position 1,443,000 of record OU744290.1, on the reverse strand, counting down.
ATTTATATGAGACCACATGTGAAGCACCAGCTTTCAAATAAAAACAGGAATTATCCAAATCGGTTGACCTAGAAAAAAGTTCTGAGCTAACACACAAAAAAAAACATACAGTCGAATTGAGAACCTCCTCCTTTTTTTGAAGTCGGTAAAAAAAACGAGATCATTAATCATTAAAAATATCAACATATTAATTTTTAAACACAGCATGAGTATGTCAAACCTTATGAACAGGGTATATATTATAAGAAATTGAACAAAAAAACAACAACAACCAACGTTAGTTAGTTAGTTCATTTTCCTGAAAGAATGTAAACAACTAATGAACACAATATTTTCCTTTCACCAGTACATTTACCCACACAATCCATCTTTTAATACACCACTATCTATCCTTTGTTCGAAATCAATGGAAGCAATATACAAGTAGTTATTTATGCGGAAGATTCAAATGGTTTTAGTACGTGATTGACTTGAAGAACTGAGGCTGACTGAGGCGGACTGAAACTGATGGCATTACACATTCCAGCCAGTCGATCTTACTGAATGTTTGCGTACCCTCTGTTTCAATTGCCTCATTGGTCTTGGGGTTACAAGTTTGACTATTGAACGTGTGGTCTCGGGTTGGATTCCCAGATCAGTCAAAGTGTTTTTGGATTATTGTATGAGGTATTTAACAGTAGCAACCGGGAGTTTGATTTTGAAAAGGGCTCGCCCACTGTTACGTGGGACATGGGTAAGCAAAACTGGGGAAATATGGGTGTACTAAATACTTCTGCCTAGTCTTCGTAGAATACTGAGGAGATATTGCTGTCGATGTTCTGCCTACCCTCTATATAGAACGTTAAACCTACTATCGGCTTAGATTAAGGCAAAAAAGTGACGCGTTTTTTGCCGGAACCTTGAAGATCGTAACTTTGATATTAGGTCGATATTTTTAGGCGAAGCGGTTTTTATGTAGATATTAGGTTTGATAAGATTTAGCTCCTCGTAAAGCAAGTTTTATATTAAAAGGTCCGATTGATGAAATTATTCAATTGTTGGGTTCAGGGTCGTGTGTTTATTTCCCGATTTAAACAATAGTGTAGCTTAAATGTACTTGTTCTTACGCATGTGTGAGGTGTGCCTGTAAACTACACACACATCATTAGAGAAGTCGTTTTAATAACTTTTAAATAAAATCAAGTATTTTTATAACTTTTAAATAAAAAGCAATAACTATAATGCCTTGAAAGGCCATGTAGGTAGCTTTGTTTGCTAAATGTTGTTACTAACGTGTAAAAATTTTTTACTTTACAATATCCGCATCTAATGAAGCTAAATTTACTTTGTATTTAACTTAAACAGAATAGGTATAATAATACACCATTCATACTGAACACTACATAACTTAACACTCTATATACGAAAATTAAAGCTACAAAAAAGTTACCTACCGAAAATGCAGCATATTCTCATAATACACTAAAATATTAAATAATAAATTCTGGCACTATTAGCATAATTAGCCTATACTGTTGCCACTGCTGGGACACAGGCCCCCTCTCTGTGAGCGGTAGTAGGGCTTAATCCACCACGCGGGCCCAATGCGGGTTGGTAGATGTCACATGTCTTCGAATTTGTGGTTCTAGGACATGCCGGTTTTCTCACAATATTTTCCTTCACCGTTTTGTGAGTAGTGGTGATGAAATAAATTAGGTACACAAAGTAACCCGCATGTCTGGGTTCGAACCCACTACCTACAAATCGTATGTCGGGGTCGTTACCACTGGGTCACCACTGCACTGCCACTAGTAGGTAATTTCCGTAAAATGAAATGAATAACACATTTTCAATAACCGATATTAATCGTCTTAAAAACATTAAACTGATTACCACGAAACGCGGTTCAGTGGAACAAACGTCCATTTATCATTAATCACTTAAACCTCAATCCCTTCTATTTGTAAAAAATAAGCGATCAATCAATCAAAACAGCTGTCATATTTATTCGTCCAGATAACCTAGTTAAAAAAACGAGGTTCATAAATTATTGTGGAAGCTTTGTAACGTCTAGAATTCATTTTGTACCCAGATTAATAAGCCTTGGTTATTGGCAAGTAAATTTTTTGCAGCAATTTATGTCTCCTCCGCTCTACTCGTTAGTATACATAAGATTGACATAGGTTGTTAAATATATTATAGCTTTTAATATAAGAAAACACAATCGTTTGACTCAGCCTAGACTCGGGTGCACTCAAAGAACTGCTCGGAGTGAAATGAATGTACGTTTCGACCAGCCTGGGATATTATTTCCGTTACAATCTATGCAGATTGACTAAATTATCTTTTGACTATAGCATATACGACCAAAGCTATACGAGAAAAGTTCTTATACACGAGAGACAAATAACTTAACAGCTCAAGATAGCTTTCGTTAACTGAACGGCTAATGAAAGCTTAGCAAACACTTTTAAATCTGTTAAAAAGTTAACCCAACTCACCGACAAACATGCCAATTAATAGCAACAACATTGTTAATAATAATGTAGCACTGCACTGTTCTTCTGTCACATTATTCAGAACTTTTTAATCATTCACCAAAGTATGACAACTCCGTACTTCACATTACTTTCCAACTCGCGTATTTATTGTTCGTAGGACCGCCAAGAGACGTGCGGCCGGCGCGCGCGTCAGTTGTCAACTGCCAGATGCTAGATGATAAGATACCAGCATGGTGTTGCTAGGTGTAAAGCGCGAATACCTAGAATTAATTTACTTTAGGTACCTAGTGTAAATTCTGTTGGATTAAAGTTTAAATGAGTTGCGGTTTAGAGGTATCAATGACCGTTCAATATAGATTTTGTATTTTGTGATTGTGATTGTTATGTCTTACTTAATTATTAGATATTAAACGACTGATATAATTATTTTGAGTGTACGAGAAAACGCTACGCGGCAGCTACGGCGTAGCATGCAGCTACGAGATCGTAGCTGATACGGCGTAGCATGCAGCTACGAGATCGTAGCTGATACGGGTAAACATGGACAACAATTTTATTACTTTCTCTTAGTAGTTGAATCTCAGGTTTCAAAACTGCTTTTATTAGGATTCGTCTATACACTCAAAAGACAGGTTATTTATTCAAATCAGATGCAGCGTCTATTGAAATAGCGTCTTCTTTATCACATCCGAATGACGAAAAGTCTACAGTAAAATCCTTTACCATCGACGACTCGACCATTTCTCATTTACACTCCATTGCACTCACTACGACATTCATATAATTTTCCTTCCATTTCCCTTTATTTTCGGGAAACCATTTCTAAATCTGGCAATACATATTTAATTGAGAGCCGGCCGGCCGGCGCGCGCCTGCGCCCTGCGTCCGTGACATTTTTATGAAAACAATATGTTGACACTTTATTTTTGGAGTTAGATCTTTAAGGCTTTCGAATTAGACAAACGTATAATGTTATATGTAATGTTTAAAGGTTAAGGTATGTAAATAGAAGACATGTGAGATGTGGATTTTGTTTTTATCACGCTACCTTGTTTGGAAAACATAATATCACACCTGTAAACCCCACAAGGTTAGGCAGAGAGTACAAGCACATTTCGCCAGTTATACTTAAGTCCCATGTAATAGGGGCTACCCTATTGCTACCGGGCATAAATCCAGACTCCGGGGCTGCTACTAAGTAAATCGTTTTGCAAAAACGCAATAATACTTTGCCCGACCTGGGAATCGAACCCTGGACCTCATGCTCAGCAGTGGCGCTTCCGACCAACGAGGTAGACTAACCTGATTTTATTTTTATATTTACCGGTTTGTTGAATTCTTAAATGTTTATGATAGATTTTACAAGCTTTTATTTACCTTGCCTTGGTAGTTATTATGTATGGGGCAAATATTGCAAGCTGAATTAAAACCACTTCCTCATAAACTACAGATTTGAAATTTTACATGTTGATTCTGCTTTAAAGACAATGCATTTCGCATGATGCATAATCTGATTCAACATCCAGGATTTGGCTCTAAACAAGGGAACTCCTTAACAGTAACTAATAAAGAGACTAAATTTTATAAACGCAATTAATTATGATAGTCCATTCTAAAATTCAGCATGACTTGGCTGCTGCACCCAGGTTTGGCTCCAGACGAGGGAACTCCTCAACAGTCAACAGTACATACTCTAAATTAAACGATTTAATTATGATAGTTCGTTCTAAAGTCTACCATGACTTGGCTGCTGCACCTAAGATTGGCCCTAGACAAGGGATTTCTTCAACGGCTAACAGCACAGACAATAAATTTTATAAACTCGTTTAACTAAGATAGTCCGTTCATACGCTGAACCACCATGAAATCCACCATGACCTGGTTACTGAACCCAGGATTGGCTCCATACGAGGAAAGTCCTCAGCGGTCAATAGCAGAAACACAAAATTTGGTTATACGCATTTAATTATGATAGTCCGTTCTAAAGTCCACCATGACCTGGCTGCTGCCCCCAAGGACGGCTCCAATCGAGAAAAATCCTAAACGGTTTCAGGGACAAAATTTTGTATGTGCATTCGATTATGATAGCCCATTTTAAAGTATGGCATGACTTGGATAGTTCAACTCGGTTGGCTTCACGCCGTGACTTGTGTAAAGGCGTGTTTGGGTTCGTTGGATTTGTCTTTACAAGTACCCTTCAAGTGAAGGTGATAGATAGAACAGATATTTAAGCAAAGTCTTAAAAGCTTAAGGCGTGAACGTCCTTCTTACACTTTAAGATTAGCCGCAAGCTTTTAAGAAAATATTAAACTTCTATGTTTACGTATGTTTTATTTTGTACTTTTGAGTTCATTAAAGCATGTTTTGCAAAAGATTTTTACTTAAATTTTATTTGTTTACCAGTCCGTTCGTTATGACCTATAGAATAGAATGGAATAGAATAGAATACTCTTTAATAAGAACACATATTTCTTTCTATTATTGTCTGTGTTTAATAAGTCTATATTATATTCATAAATAATTCAATAGAATCCCTAATGTTTTACCGTAACTAATCAATGTATCCAATATTAATACAAAATGGGAAAACAATATTTTGATTTAAAAGAGTGTCCATGGATTTTCTTGCCCGTACTTCTCCATAGGCTACTACGCTTTTAAATTGGCAACTAGCTTCACCTTTCTGACTGACCGACCATTTGACCATTTGAATTCAAAAGTGCCTGTAATTGGTTTATCTATACTCTATGCAAATAAATAAAGTTGAAGTGTCTGTTAGTAATGTCAAAATAATAGCTTTTTACTAAATGCATATGAAAGTATATACAGTAGGTACTAAAAATATAAAAATAAAATAAAACGACTGTCTGTCTGTTTGTTTCGGCTAATCTCCGAAACGTCTGGACCGATTTTGACAAGACTTGTACTAGCAGACAGCTGATGTTATAAAAAGTAACATAGGCTACTTTTTGTCCCGGTAGCTCGTTCCCATGGGATAATTTCCGACATCCACGCGCGCGAAGCCGCGAGCAGCAGCTATTTGAAATAAATGCTTTGAGTTTGGGAGCGTATGGTTATAGAAAGATTCTAACATCAAATCAAATATAGTATTCACATTTAATTTCACTCCTGAGGACCTTAAAAACTCCACTGATGCCGCGATTGGCGTGGCCACCTACTCTGGGCCCAACTTATTTAACACTAGCTGACCCGTGCCCACTTCGTTGGGCGGTAAACTTTTTTTTTTTTCGGGTTAATATATAGCCTATGACACTCACAAAAAACGTGGCTTTTTATTAGTAAAACAATTTTCAAAATCGGATTACCTCCTAAAACCTCACAAACTCACAAATTTTACCTCTTTACAATATTAATATAGATAATACATGTAGGTAGGTATTTACCATCGATTCGAAAAGAATAAGAAAATTATTGAATATGACACATACGAAATACTTATTTTGGAGGTATAACAAAAATTTGAAGTTGATAACTGGATCAATAAATGTATTTTTTTAAGCAGTACAATCTCATTGCTTTTAAAAACTGTTACCTTCTACGTAATGTTGAAAGCGTAGGTTGAAAGCCATATAATGTTGCTGGTATTACCAAATCATCAAGATTGACCAACAAGAGTACAACGACAATAGGTTCTTTTGACGCGTGGCCGAAATCGGAACTAACGCCACCATATTGTTTTGTCAGAAAAATAAACATTTTGTGAAATGATAAATGATTTTATTTCTGTAAGTAGGTTTGTACAAACCTTTTTACACTTTAATCATATTTTAAAAACTAGTTGAGGTCGGCGTTTCCTATCTGGCTACTTTGAGAAGAAATGTCGAAACAAACTCAGAGGTCACCAGTCTCTTTTAAAGTCCAGACATAATCTTGGTCAGATAATGTGAAGACCATTGTAGATTTTTTTCTGAAATAGTCTTTTGAGGAAAAATCACACAGATTGAGTGGACCTGTCCAGTCAGTGCACGCATTTGTCAGCCAACCAAGTTTGTGTGTTGGTGTTTACCAACAACGTCCCCACGTCAATGTCATTCAGGCGCTAAAAGGACCTTGTAGCTCTAGTTGTTGCACGTGGAACAGTCTACCGCCTCATCCCAATAGGAGCAGACTGTTTGTTGACATAGTCCAGGCTGTGCTTACCTATCATATATACCTAAATAGAGGCTATCTGTAACGTCCTAACGCCAACACGAACACAAGTATCTTCTAACTATAGATGTAAGGCCGGTTCAAAACTAATTAAACCAATCCGTTTAAAATGAAAAAAAAAACGTTTAAAACAGAAATAAACCATTTTTTTTTCGATCTAAAACGGTTGGTGTTGATAACTATGTTTTTCTTAATAATAACTACATTTTCTTGATTTTACCGAGATAGGGATATAACAGAGTACCTATAAACTGTGTAACGATTTTTTAAATGTGTGATATACTGATATTGATATACTAAGCGGGTGTAGTTCTAGTTGGTCCGTCCGACAAAGCGTAGGTATTACCTACCTAAGTTATAAAAACTCTATTGATATGTTAAAAACTCTGTGTTGGTAAATAAACATTTTTTTCATTGTTTTCAAACGATATAAATACTTAATCAATTTGATTCGGTTTAAAACCAAACATATACTCTCGTTGACGTTGTCACTCGTGACTCGACGTAACGTTGTAATCTCGCCTACCCTACACACACATGCACACAAAGATGACGTCAGGTGACCAAAAAGTGCCCATAATGAAGTGTAAAACACAGTTCTTTTATTTTTAACCGACTTCAAAAAAAGGAGGAGGTTCTCAATTAGACTGTATTTTTTTTTGTGTGTTAGCTCAAACCTCTTTTCTAGGTGAACCGATATGGATGTTTTTTATTATTTGAAAGCTGGTGCTTTCCATGTGATCCTATATTAATTTGATCAAGTTCTGGCGAGTAGTTTTTGAGTTATCCTTAATACTGCGTTTCCACTTAGTTTATGTTGATGATGTTTTAATAATTTCCTGTCACTGTTATTTACACACCAAGTAGTGGTATACGAATTTGTGTGGGGCAGGTACCGGAACTAAAAAGAGAAAAATAAAAACTCTTTTACACAAAAAAAACAACCGACTTCCAAAAAAAAAACACGAAAAAAGTGAAAAATAACTTTTTAGTATCCTACTTTATCCCAAAGTATTTTTCAACGAATGCTTTATCTCTATACTGTTTCATTTAATAACCGCTTTTAGATCTTAGGCATAAAAACCATGTTAATGAATATCACAGCACGCCCAAATTGGATTTGCGTTGCTAAACTTACAGAGTTGATTTTAGAACGAATTTGACAGCTGTCAAGAACCTTGCTGGATCGGGTACTGAGGCGGCGGCCCGCCAAAATGGAAAACAAATAAAGATCGAGGAGATTGATCGAGAAGCCGGCATTGATTTATTGTGATTGTGATATTTGTGATCACTACCCTTGAAGTGCAGTGAGTTGATTGATTTGTGCTACCGGGTCATGTAGTCGGTGGAATGTCGTTTAAATGATTGTTCATTCCATAATGTGATCAAAGACTTGGTTATTCAAAATATACTTTCATTTACTTACATCTCCTCGCCAACACAAGAGATAATAAGATCTCTTCTGATAAAGCCGTATTGCCTTTAAATAATATACTTAGTAAGTGTTTTTGAAAATACTAAGTACTGCTTCAGTATTTTTTCTAGTCAAAACAGAACAAACTAAAAGATTACCTCTTCATCAGCCATTTAAAATCCCACAAAATCCTTTCACTTAGTCAAAATGTTTTCATCAGAGAACCTTCATAGATTGAAAACGAAATAAATCTAGATGAGTTATAAGCAGAGTAATACCCCCTTCTCTCCCCCTCTTGTGCACGGACACTTTGCCTGCACTGATTGCATTAAGCTGTGCCGTGATATTTTCACTTATCCCGTGCATTTTATTGTAAAAAGGCGAACTCAATTTGCGTTATGTACTAAATCTGCTCCCGAAACGATGATTGGTTCTCGACTATACTTCAATAGGATTTTAGTAAAATACCAGCTTTATATTCAGAAATATTCTGGAAAAAATAAGTGGATTTATTTTTGAACGACTGTACAGATTTTGTTTCCATCATAACAATATTTACGTTTAGTCCTGAACATAGGAATTACCAGCGAAGAGGTTATCGCTATAGGTAATCTTGGTTAGAGGACCAATTGGTCCTCTAACCAAGATTACCTATAGCGATAGAGTGATAGAATTCTGGGGTTATTTATAGAAAGAAAAACGCAATTGCATATTATCAACCTGCAGTTATTACTTTATTAGGTGAATCACACACTACAACGCGCCACGTGACGGGGCGCTGGAAACGGAGCCAAATTCCCCGAATTATCGATTTTGATTGAATAATTATGTATTTAAAAATCACGTTATCTATGTCCCGTCGCGTGGCGCGTTGTAATGTGTGATCCGCCTCACCTGCGAATTAGAGACTTCAAAAACGTAATTAAATCTACATTTAATCACGAAAATATTGCCAGAATGATATTTATATATACAGCAGATGACCCCGGTAGGAGGTATGACCCACAGCATGTATCCAAGTTTAAGAAATTGGTCTGTTCTTCAGCTTTACTAAATAAATATTCTTACGATGGCATAACCGCCATACTTGGCAAGCGAATAGACAACGCCATTCGTTCAGTAATAAAAAATGCGTCACTAACTGCACAAATACATATTTTCTGTCAATATAAATGGCACCGGCTTCCCGTGCGGGTGTACATAATGCATTTTAATATGCAATATATCAGACTATCCAGGCCACAAGCGATCCAAGGAAATTGCCCGAAATTTCCCGTATTGACACTCTTATTAAATATTCTGCATGGTGCAACGGAATATGAATCAAATTATTTAAATGACTCGTAGTGGGTGGTTGGCAATCGGTTTTGATTCATTTAACATTATGTCGTTTCTGTTAAGAATAATCCACAATGAAAATTTCCGTAATTTAGGAGTCTACTAGCTTCTGCCCGCAACTTCGTTCACGTGGAAGTCGTAAGACAGCCAGTCGTTAGCAAAAAGCGTAATAATATGCATAGCCTATTCTACGACCAAACCGTCAAGGAATATTTGAACAGACTCTATTCAGTCGTTTTTGCGCCCATCCGGAACAAACACACATCCAGACAAACAGACAAATCGACAAACATTTTAAACTTAGGTACTATTTTATTATAATTGTATATATATATGACGGAGAGGGTACTTGTCTCTCTCGTTATTATCAGCCATATTTTAACTACTGTGGGCGAACTATGGGTGATGTTGGTTATTGCGCAATAGAAAAACCGTTTGCAGTTCAAATCAAATTATAATCTACGATCAAATTAATCACACTAGCGAATCACACACTGTAGGTACACGGAACAACTCTACGGAACGCGCGACAGTTTCTAAACGTCTTCACTGCTTATCTGTCAACAACAAACTCTGCTGTGCTCTGGTCAAGCCTGAGCGTTATAGACTCTGTCCAGCGCCACCTGGTGGCACCGGCGTCCCGATTAGTCAAATCAAATGATTGATTTAACGTATTTCCGACATATATATAGATTTCAATTTGGAACATCCCAATTAAATCCTAACTAACTTATGGATCGAACCCAGGACCCAACGCGCTTGAAACCTGTAGAAAAACGAGGCAGTAACAGTGTCATACATATTTACAAAGAAAACGTCTACATTCCCATCGATATTTCTCAATGACCATAATTACAGTGACTATCTGTTTCTCAGAGAGTAACTGCCTTTATTTATTTGTCTGTTCTATCTACCTGTTTTTTTAACGCGTATTGGTTCGTCCATTAGTCAGGCAATGTGGGCTTTATAATTTCTAACGTGACGATATTATCGTGGTCGTCCACGTCCATAAAATGCACGGAATTTCGTGCACTTTATCGTGGTCGGTTTAAAAGCGTCTTCATATATTTCCATTTTTTAACCGACTTCACAAAAAGGAGTAGGTTCTCAATATGTGTGTTAGCTCAGAACTGTTTTCTGGGTGAACCGCTTTGGATGATTCTTTTTTTATTTGATAGATGGTGCTTCAGATGTGGTCCCATTTAAATTTGTTCAAGGTCTGACCAGTAGTTTTTGAGTTATCCTTAATACTGCATATTTTTTCCACTTAGTTTATATAGATAATGTGTTAATAATTTCCTGTCACTGTTATTTACACACCAAGTAGTGGTATACGAATTTGTGTGGGGTAGGTACCGCAACTAAAAAGTGAAAAATAAAAACTTTTTTACAAAAAAGCAACCGACTTATTACGTTATTTTTCACGTCTTTTAGTGTTTTTTTGTAAAAAAGTTTTTTTTACATACACTCGAGAGCAATGAATCCGGGTCACTTAAAGAATGTTAAAAATCTCGGAAACTAAAAATGATAGGTTAATGCAATAAATTGTATTTAATTGACAATGTAATACTCCTTAAATGAAAGTAAAAAAAATATGAGTCACCATACATTTTATTAACACAAAATTACATAAAGAAAAAAACTGCTGATCTCACCTTAAAACAAAAATAGGAAACATGAAATTTTTGAACTTTATTACGATTTTCTTGAATTTTAATACTTCGTATTGCCTCCTCGTGCTTCCATTACTGCGTTTACGCGGTTTGGCATGCTGTACACCAAGTTCCTTATACGATTTTGGGGAATATTCTCCCATTCCTCTGTGAGAGCAATTTTGAGCTCACGAAGCATGATTGGGGGAGGGTTTCGTTGTTTTACGCATCTGTCTAGCTCGTCCCAAGCATGCTCGATCGGGTTGATATCCGGGCTGTGCGCTGGCCACTCCATACGAGTAATGTTCATCTCTTGAAGGTAGTCATTCACAATCCTACCTGTATGAGGTCGGGCATTGTCATGCATAAATATAGCATCCTCACCTAAATTGACCATAAATGGACCAACGTAATCATTGAGGATTTCTTCCACATATCTTACGCTAGTTAAAGAGCCGTTTTCTATGATCACCAGCTCTGTGCGACTTTCAGAAGAAATTCCGGCCCACACAAGTACAGACCCACCACCGTAGGCTACTTTTTCTTCAATGCATGCTTGCTTGAATCTTTCCCCTGGTCTTCGATACACTCTGTGTCTTCCATCGTGCTTGTAGAGCATAAATTTTGATTCGTCGGAGAACATAACTTTTGACCAATCTTCAATACTCCAATTTACGTGGCTCTGGGCATATCTTAGTCTTGAAATACGATGCCCACGCTCCAGTTTAGGGCCGTTTGCAGGTCTAAGGGGTTTTAAGTTAGATTCAGCAAGCCGACGTCTTACTGTCCATGCACTTGGGTTACTTCCTCCGAGGCGTCGAAACTGATTTGTGAGTTCAGTTCCTGTGAGAAAGCGATTTCGAAGCATGGTGTTCACCAAGTATCGGTCTTCTCGTGCTGTGGTACACCTGGTTCTGCCCGTTCCTGGTCTGCGTAGGTTAGAACCAGTTTCTTCGTAACGTCGGAGAACTCTTTGTACTGTTGACAGCGACACACCGACAGTCCTGGCTGTATCGCGCTGACTCCGGCCGGTTTCCAGCATTGTAAGTATTCTGGTGCATTCTTCAGGCGTAAGCGACATAATTTCAGCTTGAATAATGAATATAGAGCACTATCAACATGGTTTATGTACCCACATAAATGACAGATTACAAACAAAAGCAAAACCAAATGCTGTAATTTCGTAGTTCCATCTTCGAAAGTGGCCCTTTTTCAAATTTGATTTTTATATGATATAACTTTACAATAACTAAGAAGTTTTAATACCTTCATTTAAGGAGTATTACATTGTCTATTAAATACAATTTATTGCATTAACCTAGCATTTTTAGTTTCCGAGATTTTTAGGATTCTTTAAGTGACCCGGATTCATTGCTCTCGAGTGTATATAATATCGTACAAAAATATGAAAACGCACAATTTGTTACAGTGCCGAACCAATACGTAAGTTTTTAGTATTTTCAGAAGTTAACATACCTACTACGTTGGTTACTTTTGTGCACGCCCCGAATGTGTAGGCACATGCATGGTGTACAATTCGCTAGTGAATGTAGATATGTTGTTTAAAGTATATCGCTGTCTAACTTTCCTTGAAATAGCATTTAATATATTCAACTTCCTCATAATTATAATTATGATCACATAATAAATGTCAAAAATGCTGCCTCGGAAATCCACGACTCCCTAAGGGCAAAAAAGATAATAACTCAAAAAAACCAACTCCAATTTTTGTCGCGAAATTCGTAATAAAATCGAGTATCTCATAAGCCTCATACGTCGAGATTAGGAATACGTATATGGCCTGGGAATTAAACCACAATGTATTTTGGCCTCAGCCTCCCTAAAGAAGAAAGCTCGACGATTTCTTCCGTTATTTGACTTTGCACTTAACTTTGAGCAATTTGAACAAAAAAATATACTTAGCGAACGTTGAATAGAATACCTACTTAAAGTCGGTCAGCTGGATATTGGGGTTATGTAGCTTTTTAGTGATGGGTATAAAGAACTAAATTGGATTAACGGGACTATGAATGAAACACTTTTTTGAAGAGGTGATTGGAATTTTGATATCATTATTCTGCTGTTACGACCAATAGCGATCGCCGATCATGTTCATCGGATGATCATGTTCATTTCACATATTCTTCTGCAAAGAGTACTGGAAACTAAATCCCTAACACACAAAAAACTGATAGTCGTGTGAAACAGATAGAAATTCAGAAATAATATATTCTAGTGCTTCCCTGCACAATATCCACAACTGGTTGGGTTTTGACCTACTTAATTAATTTCTGTATTAATTATAAACTCAGTAATACATTACCTTCTACGTCATTAATTAATGAATTACTCAAGTGAATAACTTGGAAGAGAATTTAACAATGCTGAATTAAGTCATGTAAATGTAACGTCGTTCAGAGTTACGTGCATAACAATGTTTCAACGTGCTACATACTGCGGTATTCAAATGCTGCTTATTTTGTTGGAAAGGAGTAAAAACAAAAAAAGAGGGTGTATGCTTATGACCACACGATTGAAGGGAAAACTTACGACCGGAGCCGAGTATACGCGATTCAGCGTCACCGACCGAGAGGAGCCGAGTATATCCGATTCAGCGCCACCGACCGACAGGAGCCGAGTATCTGGCGTCACCGACCGACCGGAGCCGAGTATCCCCAATTCAGAGTCACCGACCGACACGAGCCGAGTATACTCGATTTAGCGTCACCGACCAACAGGAGCCGAATATCCCCGATTCAGAGTCACCGACCGACAGGAGCCGAGTATACTCGATTCAGCGTCACTGACCGACAGGAGCCGAGTATCCCCAATTCAGCGTCACTGACCGACAGGAGCCGAGTATCCCCGATTCAGAGTCACCGACCGCCAGGCGCCGAGTATACCCGATTCAGCGTCACCGACCCGAACGTGACTATACACTTTCGTTCACTGTTCAGAGAGAGCGCAAAGTGCGCCTCCAGAAGTTTTCACTTCAATAATGAGGTATTTGTAGTTTCTGTGGCGGTATTTACAACGCCACATGCGAGCTACGTTTCACACTAACGTCACGTAAAATCCTGCATCTCGCAAGCAAAGTTTACCGCGCAACTAGCATATATATAACGTCCCGACATCAATCGTTGGCAGTGGCCCACCAGACACAACAACCGTCTGGTCGGAGGATCCTCCCTTTTCTATGGAGGTGTAAGTGAACTATATAGAGGTATGAGGAACAGGGGTTCCTTATACCTCTATATTTCCATAAAGCCAAAGCTGAAATCATTTTTGAAGGACTAGGAACAAAGCGTCATTATCACTATCAAACTTGACCGTCTCAAAAACAGCTGCAACGCTACAATAATTTAATAAGGATGTGCCTACACTCGAAATATCTATTAATTGGCTATCACAGTTTGTTCTAATACTCTTTTCAGTAGACCTTAGTTATCATTTTAGGTACAAAACATCCACATGTGTTACTAGCAACACATTAACCACGAAAATCCACATTAAGGCCTAGTTTCACCATACCATGTTAGTTTGTTTAATCATCTGTTAAAATGTTAACGGGACATTAAGAGTAGCGAGTGTTTCACCATACGCTAATCCATGATTAAATTTCCTAATCAGGCGTTAAATTTAATTGCTGCTATAGAGGTCCGTTAACTTGCTAACCAACATTCAGTCAGTTGTTAAAATCATCGAAATGGAAGCAGCGTATAACTTTATTTTCGAAGATCAAAACGTTTTGCAAATTTTAGATGACTTCGACGATTTAGTACGTCTAAAAATTTATAAAGAACGGCGGCACCATTTTGAAGAATACGACGAAGTGAATTTTCGCACAAGATTTCGCTTATCGAAACAATTTGCCTTGGATTTGATTGAAAATAAGGTTGAATATTCTTTAGATCAGTAAATAAAATATCTGTAAACTATATACCTACCTGCCTACCCAATGTGTCAGTACATAATTGGCACATTTTAAACCATTTTTGCTGCCGTTGTGACGGCATTCCTTTTTTATCAACCAACTTCAAAAAAAGGAGGTTCTCAATTCGACTGTATGTTTTTTTTTTATGTTTGTTAGCTCAGAACTTTTTTCTGGGTGAACCGATATGTATGATTCTTTTTGTTGGAAAGGAGATAATAGGTCTTTACCTATGAAATTGCCGTTTTGTATGAAAAAATTTAAACGAATTTTTTTCATGAATTTTTTATTTGTATTAATCGAAGTAATCACCCATGCAATCAATGCAGCTTTGCCATCGCAGTGGCAGTTTATTGATGCCCTTCTTAAAGAAATCAGCTGGACGGGAGGCAACAAATTCTTCAAAGGCATTTTGTACTGCCTCTCGGGTATTAATTTTTTTTCCCGCCAAGAAGTTATCCAAATTCTGGAAAAAGTAGTAGTCTGTAGGCGCAAGGTCTGGTGAGTAGGGCGGATGACGGAGAGCTTCCAACCCCAGTTCTTGCAACTTGGAGACCGTCTGCTGTGCAGTATGAGGTCGCGCGTTGTCGTGCAGGAGCAGCGGAGACGAGCGATTGACCAATGCTGGTTGGAGATGCGCCAGCTTCTCCATCATTGTGTTCAGTTCTTCACAGTACACATCTGCAGTAATGCTCACCCCGTTTGGTAAGAAGCTGTGATGAATCACACCGGCGCTAGACCACCAAACAGTGACCATCACTTTTCTAGGGGTAAGTTTTCGTTTAGGGCATTGTTTAGGTGCTGAACCAGGATCCAACCAACTTGCTGAGCGCTTACGGTTATCAAACAGAATCCATTTTTCATCGCAGGTAACAATGCGGTTCAAAATTCCTTCATTTGTGTGTCTGTTGAGCAGTGCAAGGCACGTCTCGACGCGTACTTCGCGCTGGCGATCATTGAGTTCGTGGGGCACCCATTTGTCAAGCTTTTTTACCTTGCCAATTTGACGCAAATGGACCAATATTGTTTTGACGCTAACGTCGAAAGCTGCTGCTAATTCAGCCGTAGATTGTGTATCATCAGCTTCCACAATCGCCTTTAATTCGTCATTGTCGACCAAAGTCTTCGGACGACCGCGAGGTTCATTTTTCAGGTCGAAATTTCCAGAACGGAAGCGAGCAAACCAATAACAGGTGGTGCGTTGGTTTGTAGTGTTAGCTCCGTAAACGTCGTTGATGTTGCGTGCCGCTTGTGCCGCGTTGCTGCCACGACGGTACTCATATTCCATAATTACTCGAATTTTTAACGTATCCATGATGACGAAAAAGATTGAAATGCGATGAAAATGTAACACTAATCAATAAAGAAATGACTACTTTTAGAAAAAAAAATCCATGTTTTTAAAATAAAATTAATTTGAAATTAGAATTCTTAGCCAAACAAAAATTATTTTGATTTGAAATGGCCAGTACTGCAGAACGGCAATTTCATAGGTAAAGACCTAATATCTCAAGGGTGGTTCCATGATAAAGAAACCAGGATCTGATGATGGCATACCAGAGTAATCGAGGGGAACCTTCGAAAATCGTAGTGGCGACTAGTACGTTTGTTAGTTTTTTCATTAAGTATTTTAAAGCACTACAATTTAATGAAGGTCTGGAGACGATCTGATGATGGAGCCGAAAGACATTCGAGGGAATTCCTTAACGATTTACAGCAGTTACCTTGTGTTTGGGCTTCATTAATTTGTATTGATGAGAACTTTACACCTAGATGGGATGTGACTGTCATTAGGGGTCTGATGATAAAGACGAACGACAGTTAAGGGGGCGTCCATAAATTACGTGAGGTGTTTTTTTTAATTTTCTGTCCCTCCCTCCCCCCCTGGTGAGATGTTGTGAGATTTTATTCAACCCCCTCCCCCATCCCCCAATCTCACATGAGATTTTTCAAAATGTGGGTTTCTTACGTAAACGCGTTGGATTGTTATTGTAAAAAGAAAAAGAAAAATTAGCTTCGTGCTTTTATTTACGACTGGTTAAGACTAGTAATCAATATTGCTAAGAAGTTTAATTATAAGTGTAATAAAAATTTAACAATAGAATACTTAAATCGTAACTACTATGATAAAAAAAAGAATATCTACTCTAATTCAGTCCATGGAGAATCATGCGCGGTCTCAAGAGAGACTATTGGAACCAACATGTCCATATGATTTTCAGGAAAATCATCTGCTCCTTCAACTTCGTTCTGATCTAGCCACTCTAAGCCGTTGGCGCTTGCGCACAGTAACTCATTAGCTCGTCTTGTGACAATCCGTGAGGGTCGCACTTTGCGGCACATACGCGCTTGCTTAGCTGGTGCAATGTGGGCTGCTCGCCTGTGCTCTGCAGCTCTTGTGCTAGAATATTATTAGAATATAATTGAGCTATTTGGTATAAAACAAATATGGTGGTTTGACAGTCAGTAGATGTATAACGTCGAAGTATGAATGAAATTATTTTCTTTCGAACGAATTAGTGAATGATCTTAATCGTATTACGATAACGCTTAAGATTAAATCTTAAGCATGTACAATCTGGATTAAATGGACCAAAATAGTTTTTTTTTTTTTTGTTTCAATCAGAAAAAAAATTGCGTGATATTTGCCGAGACCCCCACTCTCTCCAACGTAAGATTAGATGAGATTTGACTCGACCCCCTCCCCCCCTTAAACATCTCACGTATTTTATGAACGCCCCCTAAGGGAACTCCTCAACGGTTTACAGTAGCTTCCTTGTTTGGACTTAATTCATTTATATTGATGAGAACTTTGCACCCATATGGGTTATAAGTGCCATTACAGCTCTGATGATGGAGACCATAGACAGTCGAGGGAATTCCTCAACGATTTACAGCAGTTACCTTTTGTTGGGCTTACTTCATACGGTTCAATATGCCAAAATATTCAGTTCGTACAAAAATAATACCTAATTATGATTGAAGTTTTACATAGGACAACCACTACCTACTAGTCATGCTGATGCGTCAATTTGAGACTGAATTTAAGTTGCGTAATCGCGTCATCTCTAGCAATGCTCTTTCGTTGGTTGCTAATCAATTTATGCTTGTCACAATACATATGGTGAAATGGAGCTGATGGTGGCTTCACCATCAGCTCCAGTTCTTCTGGTTTTTACCAAGAGAAATCCTCAACAATAAACTCCTCAATTCCTTGCATCGGAAAAATAAATATTTTGTAAAAGGTGATAAGCAGTTGACATTAGGCTATTGTAACTTAGATAAATTATTATCTAACCCACTTAAAAGTAAAAAATATAAACTTTTTTACAAAAAAAAAACAACTTTCTTTGGATCTATATTTTAGTTTTTTGCCACCGACTTCCGAAATTAAAGTTATTTTTCACTTTGTAGTGTTTTTTTTGGAAGTGGGTTGTTTTTTTTTTGTAAAAAAGTTTTAATTTTTTTTCTACGACTTCTTTATTTTTCCAAATCAAGCTAATTAAAATTTCTGTTTCATTCGATGAGATATTAGGGCCACATTCACGCATTTTCTTACTGTTACACATTATTATTCTTACAATAGAAAAACACCACGATTGACCACGAACACCACAGAACGTTCAAAACGATAACAAACAAAATTATTAAAAATACAGTTTACAGGCCGATTCAAACTTTATGGCGTCAGGTACTAAACTAGTAATACCGACAAAATGAAATGTTGCAAGAACACACTCAAAGTTCACTACAGAACTCACGTTTTAATTTAGTTGTATTATTTAAAGCGAGCCTATAGTATACGGCTAGCTAAATGATGCATTGTCAGTGAACATCTACATGGGACATTGCGACTTTTTATTTTGCTTGATTTGACAACTGATCGATATATGAGTGAAAGATACACGATCCGTGTATCTTTGGTGGACTTGGTGTTATTTTTTTTCTGGTGGAACGTAAATACCATTAACATCGATGTTTATTTTAATGGCTGATTTACAAATGTCCCATTATGAACAGTTTGGTGAAATTGGCCCTAAAATTTACATTTTCAAATCACATCATAAAGGCTCCCGTAGACAAGTACTCGCGACGCGACTCTAGTAGAACAATTTATATGAAAACTTCAAGGAAATTGTTCTACCAGAATCGCGTCGCACCGTCGCGTCAAGCCTGTTTGCGCGAACTTTAAGTCTAAGGGCTTTTGTACACACACGTTTTTCTGGCCGTGAAAAACTATGGTTTATTAGCCGTGTGTAGGCACGGTCGTCAGTAAGCAAGAACGCCTAAATCTCACAAATGACGCGACGCGACGGTACCAAAAGTCGTCAGACAAAAAAGAAAGAGTGAGACATAAAAACATAATTCCACTTATACGAAACGTCGAGTGAAACAAAAAACATGATAAGCATACAGTGGCGTGTCATTTATATGCAGATGCGCTGAACCAATTATACGACGGACGATAATTCCCACTGCTGGGCAACGGGGATTGGATTTACGTCGCTTTATGGATACGAGCCATTCGTTTAAGGGAGATGTGCCAAGGTAGCCCGCGAAATTCAAATGTTCTTACGTTTTTTGCAATTTGCAGGTCAGTATCAGGTTGTATGTCGATGTAAATATGATTCGCGGCCGTAGCAAATATTTATTTATAGGATTATAATCATAAAGATCATAACTACATCTCTCTAAGTTCATATTACCCTATTGAATGACTATTTCATGAAATCATGACATTTGAGGCCAATTCTAACCTAGGGAGTTGAAGATGTCATTAGGTTTTGAACTTCAGACGCATTTGACAGCGCGACTAATTCTATACGTAATAAATAAATAAATAAAAATTGTATTATGGTTTCCGCTTACTCACAATCCTCTACTTTATGGGAGCTGAAAAAATTTACAGTCACGAGCAAAAATACCTTACAGTTATGCAAGATTCGAAAACGTTATCTTCCTAAAGTATTAATAGAGATTTTCACCCTAATTACTACATTTATAAATGTAATTTTTAAGGTGTATTATAATAAAGAGTATTCTATTCTATTATATTCTATTCTATGGTGTTTTCGAAACCATAGTGTTATAAAATACGTCTTTTCTCAAAGTTAAAATCGTTATTTCACGATAAAATCGCTTTTTGAATATTGCGCCAATGTAAGTGATTTAGACTCGTGACTATACCCACCTTCTACTTTAAACATCGTACATAAAAATAGACGTAGTTCCATCCTTGAGTATAAGAATATAAAACTTTATTTTTACTTTGAAGAGCACTTAGTAAGAAAAACAGAAGGGAAAAGTAACTAAGTTTACTTACAAGCTCCTCAACGAGGTACCCACGTATTATAATTTATTTATAGGTCCGGAAGAATGGCGTGCAATAGTAATTTATAACGTAAGTATTTTTGGTGGCAATATAACATAACATTACGCCTGTAATCCTTGAAAGGATAGGCAGAAGTGTGCCCATAGAACAGCCACATTACACCAGCTGGTAGCTGCGTAACACACTAACAGTAGGAATAGCTTTCATTTTGGCAGTTCATTGCGTTATTTACGTTGTTGAGCAGACAATTGTTTCGAACATATGAAGCAATGTCTTAGAACTAGCCTTCAAAATTATTCAGATTCTGATTGATAGTGTGTTATGCATTATGGGTTCATTTATGTTTAAGTTCCATGTACTAAGGGGCGAGCCTATTGCCATTAATCGGGCACAAATTCAAACTCCGTGCTGCTGATGAGAAATTCTTGATGGAAAAACCCAAAAAATTTTTACCCGATCAGGTAATCTAAAAGACTGGACCAAGGAGGCAGTCCATATAATTTATTATCATTATGGGCGAAGGACACATAACACTCGGCATTGGGTGGATACGGATAAAAGTAGACAAAGAAAACTCCATAACAAAAACTCTCGCCCAAGACTGAACGCTTGCGTCATTCCAAAGTGAAAAAAATACTGTCTTTTAAAGACAATTTACAACTCTCTTAAACTCAGCACGTGCACATAAAGGATACTGTCAGACAAAGCTATGCTACGCGATGCTAACACGCGATCCGCTATATTTATGAACGAGCCACTTTTTCCGGTACACTGTTTTAATGCATGTCTTGCAAGTTTATGGGCCTTCTTTTTAATAAATGGTCCTTTTTTGCAGTTGTTTTACGTGCCAAAATGTAGTTGCCGTTTTTTTAAATAATCATTTTGAGCTTTGAAGTGGACTATGAATACGATGCAGTTGTTCGTTTTGTTTCCAAAATGTTTATGTAGTTGATGATAATGATTTAAGAAGGTTTTGTTTGTGAGCAGAAAGTAATTTATGTAAATTTATTAGATAAACATTTTGATAACGAGTGCCGATTGCATGATAAACAAGACATCTGGTTAATTTTCAGAAACACAATAGTATGACTTAATCGTGCGTAGGGCTCAACACATTGTGAAGGTATATTCAAACAAACAAACAAAAAATTACGAGACAAACAGCTATTGGTGCCCGCATTAAGCAATTTCGTGAGAAACCGTAACAAAAAAAAGATAAAATAATTCCTGCCAGTCATAATATTCTCTAATCCTTTGACTATTACGAAACTTATTATATTTTTTCTATTTATTTGTTCCACAAATTCTGACGGATTTTCATAAACATTTACCGTCAAGAAATTTTTAATTAAGGACAAAATATAAGGCTTCCATCATAGGCTGAATTTCATTTAAAAAGAAAACAAGGTAAACAAAAGCTTATTAAATATGAGGTGTTGGGCAGAAAATATTTTCAATTAGTTCGGAATTTCTTAAGTATACAAAATACTAATTAATTTCATTTCTGTTAATTAATTTATCTTGTACCTGCTATAAGTGTTTTGATTTAGTTTTCTTGTAAATTGTGTCTTTGACCGTTATTTCACTCTATTTTTGGTTTACGCCTCAAAAACTTGAAACTAGTTTTCACCGTGAATTTTCATTTGATAAACTCTATGTTAGCTTTATTAGAACTAAAAACCTTTGTTCGAATACGTATACTGTAACCATTCAGGTACGAAAATTATGGCAGAAATTAGGACGAACAGAATTCTTGTTTTGTTTTTTATCAGACCGATTTTGCCCCGAGTTGTTTGACTAGCAGAGTTCTGTGAGTCTGTGAAATGTTTCCTGTAAAATTGCACGACACGAAAATTTCCTGGAGCTGCTGTA
Organism: Griposia aprilina; assembly: GCA_916610205.1. Lineage (NCBI taxonomy): Eukaryota > Metazoa > Arthropoda > Insecta > Lepidoptera > Noctuidae > Griposia > Griposia aprilina. Next base: position 1,420,811 of record OU744290.1, on the reverse strand, counting down.
TTGTAGGATTTGAATAATGAAAGTAGCGTGCTAGTAGCATGGGGTGCTATCTTGTCATGCTGCATGACAGTCGTGCAGGGATTTTCTTTTCATCACAGATCATATGTCCTACATTATTTTGTAGAGTCACATTTGACATCGTAAGCAAGTTATTTTTTTAGTCTTATTTAGATATAACTCGTACGTTCATGCGTGGACCGTGGACACTAAAATTACTTGGATGTAATTATTTATACTATAAAAAACATGATAATTATAATGGAGTCAATATTCACAGAAAAATCGAACGATATAACTACGTATTTTCTTTCTTACATTTTTCTTGAAAACAAATCCACCTTCTAATTAAAACCAACTTGAACAATGAATAGTAACCATACCAACTGTCGACATAATTATAACGATGATATCTAATATCTTCATCATTTCTACAAGGTATTTGATTTACCTTTCATACTGGATTAGAAGCCTCTCACTGTCGATTATGATAGTTGGAAAAGTTTTGATCAGCGGTGGATCCGCCATTGTGATATAATGAAAGTGCTGCTCAAATTGAGGCGGCACTACATGGTATAGTCAGTGACAAAAGTTTAAATCTTAATTATAATATAACATCATGGCGTGTTTCCCCGAAGGGTTGGGCAGAGGTGTACCTATAGTACAACCACATTTCACTAGTTATGTTTAAGTCCCATGTAATAGGGGGCGAGACTATTGCCATCACCTGGGCATAAAATCCAAACTCCGGGTTGCTACTGAGAAATTTCAAATATAAAAACCAATAACACTTTGCCCAACCTGGGAAATGAATCCAAGACGTCCTGCTCAACAGTGGTGCTTGCAATTACTACACCAACGAGGATATTAATTATTGAGCTAAAAAAACTTATTAAAATCGCACCAGCGGGTAATTGTGTAACACACTAACAGTAGGAATGGCTTTCATTTTGAAAGTTCAACAACATCCATTGCGTTATTATATTAAGGCGGTACCCCGACCAAAACCTTGCCATAGTGCGTTATTCAGAGGCTTTTAACTCATTTCATATGGGTAATAAACTACATCTAAAACACAATATTAATGTTCGATATCCTATCATCACATTGCACGTTCTTATTTGTTTTTATGTGTTATAAATATATTTAAAATCTCTTTGTAAAAAAGTGACTAAAATTATTGATTACATGCATCTTTTGCTAAAGGAGACGTTCTATTAATTTGAGGATTACACTAATCGATAGATAATTTAAAATCTAAATAATTCACGTTTTATTTTATTTCAAAACATTGCTTGTCTTTTTTTATTAAAATAATTTAATTTTTTTTGTGATATTTATGGTAAATGAGCGTGCGCAGGGAGCGAGACAGAGCGAGACTCAGTGATGGGACAGAGAAGGACCGAACGCTCAAGGTCGTTTGGTTAGAGAAGTGCCTTAAAGTTGTTGAGCAGCTCATTTTTTCGAACATATGAAGCAATGGATTAGCAATATCCTTCAAAATTATTTAGATTCTGATTTATAGTGTGATACGCAATTAAAATTATAAAAAAGTAAAATAAATTAAAAGAATGCTAACCCTTAGCTACCGTAGGAAATGCAGGAATACAATGTGTCGAATAATTTTGTCTCAATTTACTCGTAGATGATGATGTGTAAAAGTAGCAGTGTCCATCGACTTTTGTCGCTATCCGTACTAAAAGTGAGTCGTCAGGTGAAAACTCTAATATTTTACTTAAACTCTGTTGGCCCTTGGGAGGTATAAGTTGGGAACTTATAATACAAAATTGCTCTAGGATTATTAAACATTTTAATATCTTTCTCAAACCTAACCTGACTCAATAACGAGAACTTTGAAATAAGTATATGTCACTATATAATTATTGGGAGTTGAATATCTATGGAAACTCTCAAGCATGAGACTGTGGGTTTAAAATCTGGAATGTAAAATTGTGTTTTTGATGTCAGAAAAATGGTCCGACTTAGGAAACACTCGATAGAGTTACACGAATCTGCGAAATCATTATTTCCTGAAATCATTTTGCAGTGAGTGAATTTATTGATGCTTGCTCTTTCTGAATCCAATTCTACTAGATATCCTAGAAAATAAATCAAAATGAGTATTCCATACATTTGTACCATTATCTAAAGTTTCTTATGTCGTGTACATTTTTACACATGGAGCGGTGGTGGCCCAGTGATAGCGGCCGTAACTTACAAGTTGTAGGTCGTAGGTTCAAACCCTGATAGGCGCTTTACTTTGTGTAAATTATTTCAACGCCTTTGCTCTCAAAAAGGCGAAGGAAAACATCGTGAGGAAACCCGCATGTCCTAGAACCAAAAATGCGAAGACATATGACATCTACCTATCCGTACTGGGCCCGTGTGGTAGATTACAGCCCACTCCCTCTCACCATGAATAGGCCTGTGTCCCAGCAGTGGGAACATTATAGGCTGATACATATATAACGGAGCACCGGGACCATTCGGATTTTTAGAGATCGTGACGTCAGCAGGGCTGACGTCACCATCTCCACCACCACACTCACTCATTGCAAAAATGAATACACCCAATTGATTTTCTCACGATTTATTTTTATTACACAATCACAATTAAAAATACAGCCTTAAAATTTAAATTAAAAAATACAAAAAGCGTACTCACAAGATATTTTTGAAAATTGTTGTCTTCACAACGTTCTCCTTGACAATGTGGCCTCGCAGCGGCTCGCCCTATCCAATATCAATATGGCGTCGTCGTTGCGAAGTCATTACACTTGTTATTTTTGTACAAGTTTTAGGTTACGTTGATTTAAGTAACAAACTATAATTTGTTAATTCGTTTTATTATTTTTAGCACTTGATTCTAAAGTTTAATTAATTTTGTATTGCCTAAAACATTTTAAACAGTTTTAAACGGGCGCCATGTTTCTTTTTGTCTAACCAATTTATAGTAGTTCAATCGACTAAGTTTGAATAAGCAAACATTAACCAAAAATCATGTTTAAACTAACGCATACCGCTTATTAATCAAGAAACGAATTTAGAAATAGATAGCTTGTTTTTAAACCTAAGACAACATGATCTGACCAAGATTATGTCTGGACTTTAAAAGAGACTGTGACCTCTGAGTTTGTTTTGGCCTTTCTTCTCAGAGTAGTCAGATAGGAAACGCCGACCTCATCTAGTTTTAAAATATCATTGACGTGTAAAAGTGTTTGTACAAACCTATTTACAGAAATAAAATCATTTATCATTTATCATTTATCATTTATCATTAAGTTTGAATAAACCTTCAGTTAAGGTTTCCTGTTAAAGTAAACACAAATCATAACACGACCTTTTACATTGAAAAGTATCAAACCGACTACAAAAATCAAATCTAAACTAAATTAAACCTATCCAGTCATATTTAACTGTTAAATTAGAACTTAAAGTTAATATTTGTATAGTTAAAATTAGCCCTGCGTCGACACGGCCATTCTGCGAGACGGTGTGCGTGCCCTGCACCAGTCGCGTTTCTGAAAATGAAAATTATTTTTTCTGAACTAGGTATCCGTTCACAGGTACACTAGCTGACAACTTGTTTGTGGTCGGAGCAGCTGTAGTTTCAGGATGAGTTCAGAAAGTTCTGTAATAAGAATGTAGCCTGAACTTTTCAATGATAACCGATCCCAACAATCCAAGTTATCAGCCATTACTTTTCTACCTTGTTAATCTTAAACATAAGGTTATTTGAAACACAGGTTTGAATTAACCTAGATCGGGTAGGTCGCTACCTTACATTGTAATTCCGAACAATCATTACTTGCACCTGTTCTAAACATAGTTTAGCTTTAGTTTATTTTTAAGCATTATTAATTATTGTTTGACAAATCTTACTATTGACTAAGTGTACCCTTTTTGTAACGTTTTTATTCAATAAATATTCTATTCTATTCTATTCTATTCTATTTAATTAGGTATCCTTACTTATAGATATCAAAGTAAATATGGAAAGAATAAAGTTCTTATGAGTAGTACATAAATAGGATTTGCTGTAAATAGGGAAGTGAGTGAAGATATTGAAGTGCTTGTAACGCTACACGCTTACTCACACGTTTATTTAGTTATGTCAACGCAAATGCTCCACGCATACATGCATGACTTGATTTCTCGTAGACAGGGATGATGCTGTGGTGCTGGGCGGTCTTGTACGCCGTGGTCCACAGAGGCTCTAAAGGAAAAGGGAACTAGGGTGATGCTGAGGCCTGGGCCTTATGTTTATGACCGTGGTCCCCAGAGGCTCTAAAAGAAGAGAAAATATAAACAAAGTTCTTACGTAGCTATTTATACAGCTTGTTAGGGTTTGATGCTGCGGTGCTGAGCGGTCTCGTACGCCGTGGTCCACAGGGGCTCTAAAGGATTTGGGAAGGACGATGCTGTGGCTTAGGCCTTATTTTGACCGTGGTCCACAGGGGCTCTGAAAACTTATATTGCAACTTTGTTGATAAAAACTCACGGGAATGATGCTGCGGTGCTGAGCGGTCTTGTACGCCGTGGTCCACAGGGGATCTAAAGGATTGGAAAAGGACGATGCTGTGGCCTAGGTCTTATTATGTTGACCGTGGTCCACAGAGGCTCTGAAAAGAGTGTAGGAAGGAAGCGGGTAATACGGATTGTACAGTCTTACTATTTTATAGTTTTTCATGGTATCAGCCAGTCAACAAAGAGAAAGGCCAATAACGGGTCTCCTTAGTGTTGTTGCTGTCTTATAAGTCATTCAAACTCAAATTCACAGTTAGTATCAAGATAACAGTAAGAGGGGAGAAACTCACTTGTATTTTTAAGGTTCCTGCGGCATGGCAGCTTTGGAAGTAGACTGCTGTGGCTCCTTTGAAGGCGGCGTACTAATGATCTGAGATATAGTTTGTTGTAGTGTGTCATCGACCAAGTTCGTCGATGAGTCATCAGCCAGCCGGGCGGCCACTTGCTGAGGGTCATCTGCGTTATTCGTCGACACGGTTTCCTGCTCGCCTGGTTGTGGTGCTCGGCGCAGCTGGTCGTGAGCGACCTTACGTGGACGCCCTCTGCCGGTCACACGCTTCACTATGTATCGGTTGTTGTCCAGGATCCTATAAACCTCGTATGGCTCGCTGTATTTCAAGTCTAGAGACGTCTGGTTTCGGGGGTTGTTCTTGACGAGTACGTAATCTCCTCGCTGAAACGGACGCATTTTCGCCTTGCTCCTGTCAAATCGCTGCTTGTCATATTGTCCCGCAGCTGTCATTTTCTCTTGTACGTGTTGCTCAAGCAAGTCAAAGTCTATGCATTCGTTATCAATATTTACTAACCTTAGTAGTTCTGGGGGTACACTGTGTTGGCGGCGGGTCAGTAGTGTAAGTGGTGCGACGCCCGTCACTCTATGTGGAGTGCAGTTAAATGCGAGCTGTAAAGCTTCTAGCGCAGTTTGCCATTCTTCAGTGTCGTAGTTTTTAATCATGGTTAATGCGTTTTTCAAAGTGCCCATGATTCGTTCGACCTGTCCGTTTGCTCGGCTTACTCCTGGCGCAATGGAATGTATGTCGATTCCGAAACGGTCTGAGTAGACTTTAAATTCACCAAGGAATTCTCGACCTCCATCCACCACGACTTGCACTGGGGTTCCGAACAGGTGCACGACACGTTTTAAAGCTGCGAGGCTGCTGCTTGGGCTCTTGTCATTTGAATAGCTAAGCAAGATGTATTTGGTGAATGCGTCAATCGTAACAATTACATACTCATCTCGTCCCTCAGCGCTTCTCGTACCCAGCTTGCCAGTAATATCCATGTGGATGACCTGGAACGCTGCAGTGGGCTTCTGAATGGGATGAAGCTGGGCTTGGATAGCGCCCGACGGCCCTTTCGAGGTCTTACATACAACACAATTGTCCACAAACCTCCTGACGGTTGTATTCATTTTGTGGAACCAGTACGTTTCCCTCAGCTTCTGTAAGGTTTTCTCCCAACCGGGGTGTTGCAGAGCGACATGAAAAGAGTTTATCAGGCTCCACTGGAATGACTTAGGGACTACAATTGGTTTATGTATACCGAGTATAGAATCCGTGAGAGTCTTCTTAAGCACGCCTTCTTCCAGGACGTAGCCTTCGGCCGGACTATCGCCACTCATGGTGTCTATAAGCGGGCGCAGCACGTCGTCGCGGCGCTGCTCAATCTGCAGCCATTCAGTGTCTCTGGTCATGAAGTTGACAGATATTTCAGTGGATGGATTCCTACTGAAAAAATCCGCGTGCTGTAATCGCTCACCTTTTCTATACTCGACCTCAAACTCGTAATTCTGCAGGAAGGCCCACCACCTATGGATTCGAGGAAGGAGATCCTTTTTGTTTTTGGACGCTTTTAAGGCGTTACAGTCTGTTATTACCTTGAATTTTCGGCCATATATGTAATGCCGAAAATGCTTGACTGCCCTTACTACCGCCAGGGTCTCGAGCTCGTACGAGTGGTAGCGACTCTCAGCGTCGGTGGTGCGCTGGCTCATGTACGCGACTGGATGCTGGCGACCACCGACGGTCTGCACGAGCACCGCCCCGTAGCCGATGCTGCTGGCGTCCGTGTAGAGCTCGATTGGTGCGTTTTCCTGAAATAGCGTGAGGGTAGGCGCAGTAGACAGGTGTTGTATGATATGGTTTCGAGCCTCATCATGCCTTTCGTTCCATTCCCACTTTACATCGTTCTTGGTCAGTTCATAGAGGGGAACCATCACACGCGAGAAATTGGGAATGAATCGTCTGAAGTATCCAGCCAATCCGTTAAACTGTCTAACTTGTTTGACAGTTTTTGGGATTGGTGCCTTCGTTAAAGCCTCCACCTTTCTTGGGCTAGGACTGACTTGTCCGTCTGCAATAATATTGCCCAAATATTCGATGGAGCGTTTAAAGAAGGCAGTTTTATCGACATTGATCGAAAAACCGGCCTCTTGGAGGGCAATCAATATACGTTCGATATGGGTTAGGCCCTCTGCGAATACCCTACATTTCGATAAAACGTCATCTACATACACCTGGCAAACCTGGTCTACCGAGCACAAGAGGTGAGCTAGGGCCCTATTTATACAACGCTGATAAACTGACACCGCGTTACTGAGTCCGAACGGCATGGTCAAATACTCATATAGACCATCCGGCGTAACAAAGGCTGTTTTCTCAATCGAGCCCTCTGAAATCGGTATTTGATGGAACCCAGCTGCCATATCTATTGTCGTGAAATAATAGCCCCCCGCCAGTTGATCTATTTGATCTGAAATGATTGGTAACGGATAGTGGTCCCTCAGAGTGTTCCTGTTTAGTTCGCGGTAGTCCACGCACATGCGGTCCTTTCCATTTTTCTTTTTGACCAATATTATTGGGCTAGAAAAAGGGGATTTACTTTCGCGGATAATTTTATGCTCGAGTAATTCATTGACTATTTCCCGAACTTTTTCGCGTTCAACTGGGCTCAATCGGTAAGGCCTGCGTTCTACACACTTGTTATCGTCTTTTAAGCGTATTTCGAGCTCACCGGTATTAACGCGTGAGTGAGGGTACCCGTGAATAAACAAGTGTTCGAACTTGTTCAACAAAATTTTCAATTCGTTGATTTGTTCGTCATTAGTCAAGTCACAATCTAGGCTATCAAATTTTTCACTTTGAGATCGCAGGTGGTAAACAACCGGTTGATGAACTAAAGTTGCACCCCGAGAGTTCACTAGCACGCTTAAGTTGTTTTTCTCGACAAGATTCAGACCTATCAAAATGTCTGAGCACACTTCGTAGTCCGGCACCACGTGAAATTCAAGTTCTATCCGTAAACTATCTATAACACAAATTGTCGTCAATGTTGAAAGAGAAATCACCGTAAATTGACCTAATCCCTTCAAGTAGCTTACTCGATGAACTCGTTTTCCGGGTAGTTTAGCAGCTACAGACTCGCGAATTACTGAACATTCAGCTCCACTGTCAAAAATCGCGAGTATGTTTAAGTTCCCAACTACCACTTGCATCGAATTCAATTTAGAAGTACCAACACAGTTGACGTTGGAAACTACTGCGCGTTCTCGCTTATAACACGTTTCATAAGTATGACCTGTTCTCGAACAGAACGTGCAGGTAGGTTTACCTATATTTTGAGGTGCGGTTTTATTATCCTGTTGACGCAGTTGAGAATTATCATTTTTGTCACGGTAACGACAGTCACGTGCATCATGCCCGGGTTTTTTGCAGATTTGACAAAACAACGAGGGCTTATCTAAACGTGATCGCTTAGCGGGACCCGGATGTGCACCTGATGTACCCGGTTGAGGGCGCTTAATGCTTCGTATGGAAGATGCAACCGAAATAAGTTCTGGTACTGATGCGGCCCTGGCATTCAACAGTTCGATCCTCAACCGCTCATCTCCAATGCAACCGATAACTGCCTCAACTGCGTCATCATTCGATAACTTATCCTTAGTAATACGTCTCCATAATACCCAAGCTTGTGACAAAAACTGCGCGATGTCTTTAGAATTATCATAATTATGCTCCCTAAAGCGCACAATGTCCCGGGAGTATCTATTCTCCGGTTCAAAAGTAGTTATCAGAACATCACGCAATTCATGCCACGTGGTGGTAGACACAAGCCAATTGTCAACCCATAACCTCGCGCGACCTTTGAGCAAACTACCGGCTTTCATTCGCACTTCATAATCGCTCAGGCCATAAGTTTCCATGGCTGTGGTAACATGTTGACACCACTCCCTAACCCCTATATTGGCGTCCGGATCGTATGACGGCAAAAACAAATCATTTATTTTTACTCTTGGCGTATCTGGTTGTGTCGTGATACGATCGGACATGTGCTTCATCATTTGCAACATCTGAGTGAAAAACTCCGTTGGTACCCCATTAACAGAAGCAATTAAAATTTCATTATTTAAGCCAGATGGACCGGCAGAAGTGGGGGTCAATCCCACTTCTGATAACGGAGCACCGGGACCATTCGGATTTTTAGAGATCGTGACGTCAGCAGGGCTGACGTCACCATCTCCACCACCACACTCACTCATTGCAAAAATGAATACACCCAATTGATTTTCTCACGATTTATTTTTATTACACAATCACAATTAAAAATACAGCCTTAAAATTTAAATTAAAAAATACAAAAAGCGTACTCACAAGATATTTTTGAAAATTGTTGTCTTCACAACGTTCTCCTTGACAATGTGGCCTCGCAGCGGCTCGCCCTATCCAATATCAATATGGCGTCGTCGTTGCGAAGTCATTACACTTGTTATTTTTGTACAAGTTTTAGGTTACGTTGATTTAAGTAACAAACTATAATTTGTTAATTCGTTTTATTATTTTTAGCACTTGATTCTAAAGTTTAATTAATTTTGTATTGCCTAAAACATTTTAAACAGTTTTAAACGGGCGCCATGTTTCTTTTTGTCTAACCAATTTATAGTAGTTCAATCGACTAAGTTTGAATAAGCAAACATTAACCAAAAATCATGTTTAAACTAACGCATACCGCTTATTAATCAAGAAACGAATTTAGAAATAGATAGCTTGTTTTTAAACCTAAGTTTGAATAAACCTTCAGTTAAGGTTTCCTGTTAAAGTAAACACAAATCATAACACGACCTTTTACATTGAAAAGTATCAAACCGACTACAAAAATCAAATCTAAACTAAATTAAACCTATCCAGTCATATTTAACTGTTAAATTAGAACTTAAAGTTAATATTTGTATAGTTAAAATTAGCCCTGCGTCGACATATATTATATGCTATATACCTGCAAAACTCGTAATACATTCAATCTAATAGATTAGCATTCGAAAATATTGTTAGAGCTGCTGAAGATTGTAAAAACTATCTTTGCATTGTATAAATTCAATATCCTAGTACCTATTATATACCTATTGCATAGCACATGTATTAGTACTATGCACATACTATAAAGCTACCATTTAATGGGTACGTCTTTCAATGTGCACTGGCGGCTGAGTGTATGACATGCTCTCTCAAATGTCGCGCTGGTGGTAGCGTGTTTGTTGGATCATTAAGTTCCCTTCAAAATGATTGAGCTGAATGGTGCTGATCCATACATCATGTTCGTGAACGGGCGCCGTCAGTAGGGACTGGTCATCTTTTAGCTGCCACGGCTTATTTTTTATTTTTTTGTTTTGATCTTTTTTATGACGGACGTATTTAACGTGCACGTCTTTCTACATCAATCATCAATTTTTTGTAACAATATTTTAATTTAAAAGAGTATCCGTGGAGTTTCTTGCCGGTACTTCTCCATTTGGAATGGGCAACATTCATCTTTCTGACCGACCGAACCCTTGACAATTTCAAAGTGCCTGTAACTGGTTTATTTGAAATAAATACACTCGAGAGCAATGAATCCGGGTCACTTAAAGAATGTTAAAAATCTCGGAAACTAAAAATGATAGGTTAATGCAATAAATTGTATTTAATAGACAATGTAATACTCCTTAAATGAAAGTAAAAAAAATATGAGTCACCATACATTTTATTAACACAAAATTACATAAAGAAAAAAACTGCTGATCTCTCCTTAAAACAAAAATAGGAAACATGAAATTTTTGAACTTTATTACGATTTTCTTGAATTTTAATACTTCGTATTGCCTCCTCGTGCTTCCATTACTGCGTTTACGCGGTTTGGCATGCTGTACACCAAGTTCCTTATACGATTTTGGGGAATATTCTCCCATTCCTCTGTGAGAGCAATTTTGAGCTCACGAAGCGTGATTGGGGGAGGGTTTCGTTGTTTTACGCATCTGCCTAGCTCGTCCCAAGCATGCTCGATCGGGTTGATATCCGGGCTGCGCGCTGGCCACTCCATACGAGTAATGTTCATCTCTTGAAGGTAGTCATTCACAATCCTACCTGTATGAGGTCGGGCATTGTCATGCATAAATATAGCATCCTCACCTAAATTTACCATAAATGGACCAACGTGATCATTGAGGATTTCTTCCACATATCTTACGCTAGTTAAAGAGCCGTTTTCTATGATCACCAGCTCTGTGCGACTTTCAGAAGAAATTCCGGCCCACACAAGTACAGACCCACCACCGTAGGCTACTTTTTCTTCGATGCATGCTTGCTTGAATCTTTCCCCTGGTCTTCGATACACTCTGTGTCTTCCATCGTGCTTGTAGAGCATAAATTTTGATTCGTCGGAGAACATAACTTTTGACCAATCTTCAATACTCCAATTTACGTGGCTCTGGGCATATCTTAGTCTTGAAATACGATGCCCACGCTCCAGTTTAGGGCCGTTTGCAGGTCTAAGGGGTTTTAAGTTAGATTCAGCAAGCCGACGTCTTACTGTCCATGCACTTGGGTTACTTCCTCCGAGGCGTCGAAACTGATTTGTGAGTTCAGTTCCTGTGAGAAAGCGATTTCGAAGCATGGTGTTCACCAAGTATCGGTCTTCTCGTGCTGTGGTACACCTGGTTCTGCCCGTTCCTGGTCTGCGTAGGTTAGAACCAGTTTCTTCGTAACGTCGGAGAACTCTTTGTACTGTTGACAGCGACACACCGACAGTCCTGGCTGTATCGCGCTGACTCCGGCCGGTTTCCAGCATTGTAAGTATTCTGGTGCATTCTTCAGGCGTAAGCGACATAATTTCAGCTTGAATAATGAATATAGAGCACTATCAACATGGTTTATGTACCCACATAAATGACAGATTACAAACAAAAGCAAAACCAAATGCTGTAATTTCGTAGTTCCATCTTCGAAAGTGGCCCTTTTTCAAATTTGATTTTTTTATGGTATAACTTTACAATAACTAAGAAGTTTTAATACCTTCATTTAAGGAGTATTACATTGTCTATTAAATACAATTTATTGCATTAACCTAGCATTTTTAGTTTCCGAGATTTTTAGGATTCTTTAAGTGACCCGGATTCATTGCTCTCGAGTGTAGTTTGAGTTTGATCGTTTCCGATTTATTTCCAAGCAAGTCGATGGAAGCGACATCAAAACGCCACAATAATCTAATAAGGATAAAAACTAAAATCTTATTATAATAATTACTTAATCGCATCCCCAACTTAAATAAATTATCTCTAATGGTTCAGTGGACACATTAGTCGGCTGGAACTTGGGTGTAATAATGGTCCATTACACGTCTTGATAGCTTTGTGTTGATGAAATAAAATGATGCCACAATAGAGGATTTCAACAATCACGTTTAATGTTCAGACTACAAGAACTAATGTAAGATAAAATGTTTGATAGCAGAGAATAATGGGTCTGATATTGTAGGTAGACTGTATTATTATACTTTTCTTCGGGAAGAAAGCTGATCGATGAATAACTTTTTGTACATTTCTGATGTCAATTAAGTTTTTTACAGCGTGTTGTAAAGGATACCCCACACAGGCGTGACGCGATATTTCCACATGACTTTGCGAGGATGTATCACGTTTTGATGTTGCACGCGACTGTTCATCGACGTGCCTCTTGTAAAGCAGTGACACAAAAATACATTCTTAGAGATGCAGCGTGCTTGTCGCGCTTCAGCCCTGTTCGAGGTAGACTTAACTAGGAGGCTACACATTATCAGTTGAATTGCATCACTACAAACATCTAGAAACTCTAGTAGAAAACTTCTATCCATATAACGAACATCATTTATTACCTCACTCATTAAGCATCGCTAATGAGACTAAATTGATTTTCTATAGTTATGGCCCGCTAGCGAGCTACTTGGGGCCTGACTGTTTCTTGCCAGATAACTCCCGTGATCTGTCCCAAAAGTTGGTGCATTCCTAAAGAGTGAGTCTTAGTTTAAAACGCAAGGGGTGGTCCGCATCGTTTGTGCCGTCGCTGGATGCCTCGGCTTCGCTCCGGCTTCTCAACTATTTGCAAACTGTGGCGTCACTTTTGTAGGTTTCTTGTTTAAATTACGGGAGTGACGGTTGTGCAACCGTTGTGGAGGAATTACTAGGAATTAGCATCTGACATCATCAATTTTCAGGGGTAACTTCTTAATTACCTTTGGGAGAAATCTGGTTTGTGTCATTTAATTTTCTCAACAGCTATTCATTTTTGAAGTTGTTACCGTTTATCCAGTCAGTCTCAACTGGATCTGGAAAATGACTGTATTTGTCTTCTTTAATACCGGCAATAATACCTTTCAAATTGGAACAGTGGAAAAGCTGCTTGGCAGTAATAAGTTTGGTGGTAGAGCTTCCCGGACGAACGCAGATACAAGGCTTAGACTTAAAAATTGCGTCCTCCGAAGAACTATAAAAGTTTCTTACGCTTACTAACCAACGTAAAAGCAACCAGTTGTTCAAATAATATAGTTCGCGAAACCTGTTCAAGGGATTTCTCGCCAACTATATCGCAGAACTAAACTGTTCCGTCGCAACACTTGTTAAAACTTCGGTTATTTATGAGAATCAAGTCCAACTTCTACGATTTTTAATATTCATTGAGTCAATTAAGTAGGTATCAGAAAGTGTGCATCAGGAACGATTAACTATCATGTCAGTCAGAGTGCGATCACTACTATTTATATCGCCATTCGTAGAGGCTTTTTTTAAATCTTTTGTTAATAATCGAGTTTTACGTACTTAAACTCATACCATTTTCCCTTAGTGGTAGGTACTGGCTTATTGGTAGTGGTAGAAACGGAACACCATCTTAACAATGCGCCATCTGTTACGATTCGTTCATAAATTTTGCTGACATTATGGTTTTATATAGCTCAATTAGTACCTTTGTATTATACCTAATAAGTTATTTACGAACACAAAATGTATGTAGATTTAATATCGGGAAATATTTAACTGATCCTTTAAAATTCATTGACCTGCTATAGACGTATGCTTATTAAAATTGAAAACCTCTAAACATTTTTTTGGCTTCTAATGATGCACCCTTTTTTAATTAATGAGCTTAATTTTAATTTTCTGGCTTATTCTCACAGTTGGTCACAGTAATTAAGCTGGTATACCCCGAACAAACGGGTAAGGTTAGGTTAGAACTGTGACCAACCACGCGCAACCTGAATTGAAAGAAAGAAAGAAAAGAAAAGTGCGTTTATTGGCATTGCAGCAAAAAAAACGGAAAACAAAGATTATAATACCAAAGAGGCCTATGCTCAGCATAATCTTAGATAACAACACAAGGTGTACCACCTGACGCTGATTTTGAGTTGCAATTCACGAGTGTCATACGCTAAGTGTGTGTCGAATTGGTCACAGTAACTAAGCTGGGTGCCCCGGGCAAATGGCCAAAACGCGCGAGCCGGGCAAGCGAAGCGAGCGGTGCCACGGCAGCGGCTGGCGAGCGCTACATTCAAGTTGATCGAAGTTATTTGGCTACTTAGTATTTTTAGATCGCCAAATTAGGAATTAATTGAGGTTCACATTAATTATATTAAAGTGTTCAATCATATTTGTAAGAAGGCAATATGGGCATTATTTGAGTTATACATCAATCACTTGCACAGAAATACAACTTCAGTTTGTACTAACAACCCACGTGTTTCCCTTACCATATCATTTGACATTGCACATATTCACCTAATCAAACGTGGGTACCGCCGCAATATTGTGATACTGAATATTGAAAACGTAATATCAATTATTTGTCGAGTTTGGTTGGTACTTGGTTTTAGAAACAGCGGAAAGCGAATTTGTATAAAGGTCGTAACTTCTTGATATATGTCTGGTTACCCTAATGTTATCACCAGGGTTTTATTTTCAGGCAGTGTCTTGCATTACGTCTTTCAGGTTAATTATGTTTAGTTACAGACTGTCTTATGTTAGAGATAAGTATAGAAGAAAAATACACTACATAAATTGGCTTAACAACAAGAAAATGAGTATGATTGTCTAGGAAGACAATCATACTCTTTTTTTTTTTTTTTTTTCAGTAGGATAGTAGGAACTATCCTACTGTAATATAAATATCATATAATATATAATTCTAGTATTCTTACTTCTAAAATTGATAACTTCATCTTTTTTAACTGCAGTAATATTTAGGTACTAAAATATTGTAATAATATTAGAAAGCTTATTAATTAAGAAAATATTTGTGATTCAAATTATTACGAGTACTATAAAATTATTAAACTTTATCCTACTTTATTTATATATTTTATTATAAATGTGACAGTTTGTATGTTTGGATGTTTAGATGTTTGGATTTTTGTAACTCAATCACGCAAAAACGGCAGAACAGATTTGGATAAAATTGGGCACACAGATACACTGGATCGCAAAAATTCCGGGTCGCTAATAATTGGCGTGATAGTTTCATAAATACATAAGACTAATTTGCGAAACTATAGTATATTGTAGATGACTGATTAATATAATTATAGAAAAAATGTGTAACACGTTTTGTACACAATAATTCGCTTCTAACTTATGACAATAAAAATACACTTCGCAGTAAATCTTAAAAAATAAAAGATTTTTTGTCAATTTAATATTTTGTATTTCCTCCACGAGCCGGAATCACTTCATTAAGACGATGTGGCATGCTGTAAACCAAATTTTTAATACGATTTTGATCTATGTTTGTCCATGCTTCCACTAGCGCATTCCTTAACTCGTGTAAGGTAACGGAAGCAGGAGAGCGTTGTCTCACGCATCTCCCGAGCTCGCCCCATGCACTTTCTATGGGATTTATGTCTGGGCTGCGAGCTGGCATTCAGGTAATACCGATGACTTGAATATACATATTGACGAAACGAGCAGTACGTCGTCGCGCATTATTATGCATAGAAATGGAATTTGCACCCATATTCACTAAGAATGGATCAGCATGCTCATTTAAAACCTCTTCTACGTATCTGACAGCAGTCAGAGAACCGTTTTCTATGATCACTAACTCCGTGCGATCCTCTGAAGATATCCCAGCCCAAACCATTATTGATATTCCACCGAATGGCACACTTTCTTCAAAACACGCTTTTTGATACCGTTCTCCTGGTCGTCTAAATACTCTTCGTCTCCCGTCATGCGTAAATAAACAAAATCTGGACTCATCGGAAAACATAACCTTGGACCAATCTTCATCTGTCCATCGGATGTGTTCACGAGCAAACCGTAACCTGGCAACTCGATATTCTCTGAGCAGTTTGGGGCCGTTTGCTGGTCTATAAGGCTTTATATCAGCTTCACTAAAACGTTGAAGAATCGTATCAGAGCTCACATTGTTGTGGTGAATTTCTTGAAGACTGTTTCGGACCTGAACAGCCGTGAGATGTCGATTTCTTAACATAGTGCTCACGCTGAATCGGTCTCCTCGTGTAGTTGTGCACCTTGGCCTGTCATTTCCTGGTCTCCTGATGTTCATGCTGGTCTCTTGAAATCGCTGGAGTACTCTTTGGACCGTTGATAAAGATACTCCTACAGTACTGTTCTAGGAGTTCTACGCTGACTTCTTCCTTCTTGTACCATGGTAATAATCCGTGTACATTATTCAGGTGTTAACGACATGATATTGCACTGAATACTCTGATGAATCCAAGAAACCATTTATAATGACAGCTCGGTTTGAAACAAAAGCAGAAAAAATATTCTTTTCCTAATTTTATTTTTTTCAAAGTGCAGTCTTTTTTTAAATCTGTTACTTGTACAAATGATACCTCTTTAGAGATTTAGTACAAGCATTGGTAACCTGTTTACTACATATTAGGCCCTTACATATGAAATTGATGTTTTATAGAACTGGCCACTTTGATCTCAAAAAGCCGGCGTTTGGTTAAGAATTCCAAATTCAAATTTATTTCAATTTAAACCGTGTCTATTTGTGTTTCGAATGTAATAATTCATTTGTTTTCGCGCCATTTAATTTTGCTTTGACATCGTTCTGTGCTGAATATGGAAAACATAAAATTTCGCATTATTTTCGAATACGAATTCCATCGTGGCACTAGCGCTGCAGAAACAGCTCGAAGGATTAATAATGTGTACGGAGAAGCCATTGTAAAAGAAAACACAGTACGTTTTGGGTTTCCACGCTTTCGTTCTGGAAATTTTGACCTCCAGAATAAACCTCGTGGACGGCCGGAGCCCCTAGTTGTCAATGAGGAATTGAAAGTGAGCGTGGAAGCGGATCCATCACAAACCACGTCAGAGTTAGCTGAAGGCTTCGGTGTGAGTGATAAAACCATTTTGAATCATTTGAAACAAATTGGAAAAGTGGAAAAGCTTGAAAAATGGGCACCGCATGAACTAAGTGAAGCAAACCAACAAACACGAGTCGACTGCTGCGTCACGTTACTCAACCGTCACAATAAGGAGGGGATTTTGAATCGTATGATGAAAAATGGATCCTATACGATAATCGGAAACTCTCATCAGATTGGTTAAATCCAGGAGAACCGGCTAAATCCTGCCCCAAGCGAAAGTTGACTCAAAACAAGGTACTGGTTAGTGTCTGGTGGACCAGCGTTGGTGTCATCCACTACAGCTTCCTAAGATCTGGTCAGACGATTACGGCAGATCTGTATTGCCGACAAGTGGAAACCATGATGGAAAAGCTAACCGTTAAACAGCCGAGATTGGTCAACCGCTCTAGTCCACTACTGCTTCAGGACAACGCTAGACCACACACTGCACAACAGACGGTGGCGAAACTAGAGGAGCTAGGATTGGAATGTCTCCGTCACCCACCATACTCCCCGAACCTTGCTCCAACCGATTACCGCTTTTTTCGGAGTTTGGATAATTTCTTAGTTGGAAAAACATTCAATTCAGGTGAGGCAGTCCAAAACACCTTCAAAGATTTTGTTGATTCTCGCTTCCGTAATTTTTTCAGCAAAGGAATCAATGAACTCCCTATAAAATAGCAAAAATGCATAGATCACAACGGTACCTACTTTGATTGATTAAATAAATAAAAATGTAAAAAAAATAATGTTTTACGTTTTCCATATAAAACATCAATTTCATATGTAAGGACCTAATATTATTTATTCTAGCGATCTAGTTATATTATTTATGGAGATACGAGTATCACGGTTTTTATTAGCGACCCGGTATTTTTCGATCCAGTGTAGTTTATAAACTGGATTACCACATAGGATACTGTTTATCTGGGTAGTACGTTCCCGTCGGATAATTGCCGACATCTACGTGGGCAAAGCCACTGGCAAAAGCTAGTATGTTATAGTTATACTCTGGAAATAGTAAAAATCCTACCTAATCAACGAGATAAGTGTCTTATTTAAGTGAACACTTAAGTCTTATTAAAGTGATCGGAAACAATACGTTGTCATAGATAAAGTACATGAAAACTTACTTTCTTCCTATTTTTCTGACTCCAGGGAAAATAAACGCGGCGTCCCTCAAGGGAGTGTCTTAGGACCCATTTTATATATATACGATCTAAATTAATGTGGCCGCTTTTGTTTAGATAAAATTTTGTTGCTTCGTGTCTCAATATGAAAGTTTATAAAAGGTATTAGAAGAATCTTGACACACTTACCGAGGTCGCTTATTGAGCCGTTTTTCAAAATTCCTTCTCAGTCACGAGATAATATTTTTTTAAAGGAGTGGCGCTGGTGGACCCGTGTAAGCGCTCTTAAGGACTTAAAGTTCTTTTTAGTTTAGTGATGAAGTGACGAAAACCAAATCGGAAACGATCGTTTATATTCGCATTCATATTGGAAAAGTGTAGGTATCATCACCCGCTCCCAGTCCCACCGATGCCCATGTATCGTTTGACGATTTGAGTCTGCATAGTACAGTGGAGTACACTGGTGCACAGATGCACACTTCATCTTTTACATAACAATTTTCGTATTCCC
This sequence comes from Griposia aprilina, assembly GCA_916610205.1. Classification (NCBI taxonomy): domain Eukaryota; kingdom Metazoa; phylum Arthropoda; class Insecta; order Lepidoptera; family Noctuidae; genus Griposia; species Griposia aprilina. The sequence continues at coordinate 1,401,989 of OU744290.1, read as the reverse complement.
TTTGCACAGTACGTGCAGCCGTGTTCTGTTCGGTACAGGTGGTGACAGAAGTGATTTCATATCTTATTCGTTTCGAGTGTCACTACATTTTATTTGGCTTTGAAGTTTTGGTGTGAAGAATGTGATTGGTTGAAATCTCATGCTGGGTTTTGTCAAAGCGTAGGTGATTAATATACATGATTGACGAACTATTCTTATCAATATTATTATAGTTAAGTTGTAGGTATTTAAATAGTTTTTGTCTCAAAATACATCATCTGCCTAGACTTTTTCCAAATATCTTGGGATGAGTTTCCAGTCTGACCAGATGCACCTGAATACCAGTATTTTACATGGAGCAGGCGCTCCACGATCAAATAGGCAGTCGCCTATCTGAACTCCACAACCCAGTTACTGGGTAACACGATAGGTGACCTTTGGTAATTTTTCAGAATTAAACCTAAACAAGTCAAAGCCAACAATAAAGCCCTAAGAATGATACAATAATTGAAAAACCATTTTCTTATGTTGACTATGTTCATAAACAAAAAAAATACCTATTCACTACGTAAAAACGATATTAATATTATTTCACCTTTGTTTGTCTTTCATCAAGTACGTAGCAAAGTTACATTTATGAGCGAATCACTCGTATCTAAGACGTAATAAAACTTATAAGTAAGAACTTTAAGTGCCTAGAGATAGATCACCTAATTGAGCTAAGTATTGAATGTTACTTGGGGCACTTATATAAGTTTTATTACTGCTTGTAAGAAAAATCAGATTATAGTTAGAGATGAAATAAAAGATACCTAATTTGGAGTACATACCTAAGTAGTAGAAATAAAGAAATCTTTCAGTTGTGTGTCAACAAACCTATTCGGCAACTTTTTGTCTCAGGTATGTTTTTGTGTTCAAACTTGTCAAAATAACAGGAAAAGGGTCTTAATATTAAATAATAAATAATATAAATATGTCAGAAACAGGTTAAATCAATCGTTTGACTTTGATTCTCGATTTAACACTCGACAGAGTCTATAACATAACGCTTGACCAGACTTAAAGCAGAGTTTGTTGTTGGCGGTTAAGCAGTGAACAAGTTTAGAAACTGTCACGCGTTCTGTATAGTTGTGTCGTGTACCTACAGTGTGTGATTCGCTAGTGTAATAAATTTGATCATAAAATATTATTTGATTTGAACAGCAAACAGCTTTTCTATTGCGCAATAACCAACTACCCAAACTTCGCCCACAGTAGTTAAAATATGGCTGATAATAACGAGAGAGACGCACCTTCTCCGTCAAATAAATAATAATAAATATCAATTATTATTATTCTATTACCATATTAAAACATGTCTAGTAACATGGGACAAGGGCAAGAAGATGATGATGATGATTCTACTACCAAATTAATTTAATAAACTACTTCCCATAAAACTAAGCGAAAAAGCTTCGTCCACAATCCACAACTCAAAGCCAGATCAAAAAGTTATGAAATTTTATTCGAGTAAATGTTAAACCGGAATAACTCGCATAACTACTCGCATTTACCATTCATTATAGCAGAAATCAAAAATAATAGTCATTAAAGTTTTGAGCTCGCCAGTACGCTCGGGGCTGACTTGCCAAAGAACGCCAGTCCTCCTGCTTTGACTCGCTTTCCGTATTAAATTAACTTTTGTTCTGCAGTGTACCGCGACTGCACGATTTGAACGTTCTATGTTTTTCCTGTTTTCGTGCAATGCTACATGTTAATGCCTGTTCGTAGTTTTTGTGGGTCCTTTTAAGGGTTCCGTACTCAAAGGGTGCCAACGGAACTATTACTAAGCCACCGCTGCCGCTGTCCGTCCGTCTGTCTGTCTGTCAGCGGGCTATATCTCATGAACTGTAATAGGTAGATGGTTGAAATTTTTATAGAGTGTGTATTTCTATTGCCGCTGTAATAACAAACAATAAAGTTACAAATGAAAGAGGAAACCCATACAAAAAACTTGTTTGTGAAAAAAATTGGTTGAAATATTGTACAGGGGTACGGAACCCTTTGCGTGCGAGTCCGACTTGCACTTGGCTGGTTTTTAGTGTAACGAAAATAATTTAAAATGTCAACAAAATGAAAATGAAACAGAGAGCATATTATTTGCGCTGTAGCTACTGGCTTTTTAGCTTCACTTTTCTTAAATCATCCACCGGTTTTTGTATGTTTATTCAGATAAATGTATACTCTTATTATTGCGTGTTTCCAACTGTTAGCTTCTATCTGGCAACCCTACTTATTTTATCAACTAATACTCGTATGTCACTCAATCGATTATTCGTTCATTATGACATTCAATGTCATTCTCTATGGGAGACAACTGACAACCGGCCTTCTTGTTCGAGACGCTGAGCCCTTTAGGGTATATATATGTTCTGTGCGCTAAGCAGAGAACACGTCGATAGTATCAACGTAACAAATTGGTATAATTTAAATCTCAGCGCGTAAGTTCAGGACTTATTATTGTGGCGATGTGTGTTAGTGGATGTATTTGGATGGAAACAGCCAGTTCTTGATGAAGAGATAGAATCACATTAATCACCTTTAGTCAAACAGAGTAAGCACGAGCACGTCGAGGACCAAACCAGTCGCGGACCCGACCCGTGAGGAAGTGAGCAAGGTACTTTAACAAAGATGGCTACCGAGAGCGCACTAGTGATGTTCGTATTGTTTAGTAAGTTTAGTAACATTTAGTGTTGGGAATCCAACAATTATTTTGGTGATATTTGAATGTTTTTACAAATATTGTGGAAAAGGAAATAAATATATTTGTGTAAGACTAGCCAGAGCAATAGGTAAATAAAAGTGTTCACTTGTTGAAATAAGCATGGTTTATATATTGGGTTCAAACACTGGGTAAACTAAAAGCACAAATATTACGGCAAAACATTTATAGTTACATTATTACAATTCTCGGTACTTACATGGGTATTACAAGATCCTTACACTTTCACAGTTCAACCAATAATGCCTTGCTAAAATGGCGCTGCCACGTAAGTTTTAAATAACTCCACTTTATCAGACTCAAATAGTCAGTTGATATCCGGTGGCACCATTTTAGCATTTTAAACAAATCAAATAACTTGTCAAATTATGACCTACAAAATAATAATAATTCAAAATACTGTTAATATCATAAAAATACCTAAACATTTATATAAATAGCTAACATTCGGCCATCCAAAATTTCGTACGTCCTCGTACGGTAAAAATAAATACTATTACAAGAGACAATAGGTTATTAATGAATTACTTATTCAACAATAAAATTAATAATACAAACTGTCATCTTTACTTTAGCTTATATTTAAATTTTCATAAGTTCTTTTGTAGGTACGCACATTACATAATTTACAATAATATTGAAAATTTAAAGTAGTTTTTTTTCTTTTGTTTTAATTCTAAATCTCACATAATATTCTTATTATTTTATAATGCATGTATATCAAATCACTGTCCTGAATACTATAAGCAACAGGCTTCCTTACATCCTTAATACTAATAGCAATAGCCCTAATATGTCCCAAACACCAGTGGCAATAGGTCCCACTATGTCCTGAATACCCCTGGCAACAGGCCCCACTATGTCCTGAATACCCCTGGCAACAGGCCCCACTATGTCCTGAATACCAGTGGCAACAGGCCCCATTATGTCCTGAATACCAGTGGCAACAGGCCCCACATGTCCTGAATACCCCTGGCAACAGGCCCCATTATGTCCTGAATTCCCATGGTAACAGGCCCCACTATGTCCTGAATACCAGTAGCAACAGGCCCCAAAATAAATTTCTTACATATCCACATCAACAAAAGAAAAATTACCTGTAAAATCAATACAAGTTAATAAAACAAATATTTATCAATTCCTAATTTAATTTACCAACAGAATCATCGTATTAACGTCATTAATATTGTAACAATTATTTTCAGGTATCATTGATTAAGCAAAGATCGATCACCACCACAAAGCCGTACATCTACTACCAGATTGACATAAATTAATTATTCTAGGTCAGTACCATCACTTTCCTCACTTATAGACTCATCGTGGGGTCTACTAAAATTCAACCAGGGTTTTATTTTGTCCACCGCCACTACAGCAGAGTATAATTTATTGCCCTTTCTGGTCAAAGAGGTGTCTTCTATTTGAAACCTATCACAATCGTAAACCTTTGTTATCCTGTAAGGACCCTGATATTTAGGTACAAGTTTTTTACTCTGTCCTGTAGCGGGTACTTGCCTTTCTACACTAATTAAGTCACCTATGGAATACTCATGAGGCTTACAACGTTTCTTATCATATAGTTCTTTGGCCTTTTATTGAGACAATCTTATATGGGAATTAATATCATCCCTAATTTGAGTAATGTCCTGTTCGTCAGTAATATCTGTTACATCGTCGCCTAACTCCGAGATTATCTTATTGTCACTTGATCCTGACAGCCTTATTCCGAAAAGAGCCTCAGAAGGAGTGCGGTTAATGCCTTTATTAAAAGTATTGTTCATACCCCATTGCACATCTAACAAGTGGTCGTCCCATTTATTGTCAGCCGTGCCTACACACTTTGCAGTGAGAGCGTCTATTATTGTTTTGTTGTAGCGCTCTACCTGCCCGTTGGCTTTAGGAGTGGCTACAGCATTCAATATATGTTTCACACCCTTATCGGTCATAAATTTCCTAAAAATGTCACTGGTAAATGAAGTACCGCGGTCAGATATAAGCCGCCTAGGGACTCCAAAAATACCAAAGTACTCGCGGAATACTTTTATCGATATAGAGGACTTTGTATTCCTAACGGGTTTTAAATAGATATATCGACTGTAAGCATCCACAATTACAAGTATGTACATTTTTCCTTTACCACTTCGTATAAACGGTCCTACATGGTCCACGTGGATTGTATCAAAAGGAGTAGCGACTTTCTCAATCGGATGCAAATACCCAGGTATTTTCCCACCCACAGATTTCGGGTAACTACATTCTATACATGAATTAACGTACTTCTTTACAAAATTTCTCATTTTTTTGAACCAATAATGTGATTTAATTTTATCTAATGTCTTGTCAATAGCAAAATGACCAATGTCATCGTGGTTCTGCTTAACTATTTGCTAGCGAACTCCTTTGGGTACAACCCATTTATCCCCAGATGCCGTTATTCTAAACAACCTATCATTTTTCAATTTGTAATTAGTTTTAATATCTATAACATTATCTAAATTAGGGTCTTTTAATATTCCCACAATTTTTTGTACCTCGCCATCCGAACGTTGGACTGTGGCTAACCAATTATCATCATTTACAATCATTACGTTGAATTTTATCTGTACGTCGTTTATAGGATTACGGCTTAGGGCGTCTACGTGAGACATTGAATTTCCTGGTCAATATTCAATACTAAAGTTAAACTCCTGCATTTGCTCCCACCATCGAGCTACCCGAGGAATCATGTCCCTTTTCTGGAAAGTGGCTCTTAAAGAATTGCAATCAGTGACGATCTTAAATGGGATCCCAATTAAATAAACTCTAAATTTATGTAAAGATGATACAACTGCTCAGGTTTCAAGATCATAAGATGAATAATTTTGCTCCCCTGGAGTAGTTTGCCGACTAAAATATGCAACAGGTCTAAAAACACTATCATGTTTTTGAAGGAGGATACCAGCAACGCCTAATTTACAAGCGTCAGTATGCAGTTCCGTGGTTAAATTTGGATCGTATAAAGCCAATGTGGGCTTACGCATTAGTTCAGCCTTTTTTTTTTTTTTTTTTTTTTTTTGGATGGGAGATCATCATATGACCTCTCCCGCTCTGGGCGGAGCGGAAGGGCGTGTCAGACTCTTACTGACTAAAACCCACCCGTGTTCCTTCAGTTGCCTGTGCGCCAGGGCCACGGTAACTCTTTCGAACAATCCGCGACCCCGGCAGGCATCGGCCCTATCGGACCCCGTCAATTATGCTGACAACTCTTTGAGGCGCGCGTGGAACACAACGCGCCGTCGACCCGGGCCTGGTCCTTACCGGACGGCGAGCTGCCCATTGCTCGCCGTCCGCAGGCCCGCGCCTACGGTGGCCGGGAGTCGGCTATGGACTCCCGACGCCCAGGGTGTCTCCTCCTGCGGCGACTAGGGGCGTGAGGGCGCAATGATTGCCTCTCCCTCACGCGCTCCGCCTCCTCCTTCGCGAGCATTACTGCTTCGCAGAAGGAGGTGACTGCTTCCCATTCTCTCTCGCTCCGTACTATGGCCCGAATCAGGGCCGGACGCGAGAGATCGCCGCCGCCGATCGCCGCCACGAGGACACGGCGGTGCTCCGCCCAAGCCGGGCAGACCTCCACCGTATGCTCCACCGTGTCCTCCGGTCGATCCACACAATGCCAACACCCGGGCGTTTCCTCCCGCCTTATCCGAAACAGGAACCTCCCGAAACAGCCATGTCCGGTGAGGACCTGCGTCAGGCGGAAGGTGAGGACGCCGTGGCGCCTCTCAAGCCACTCCTCAAAGAGGGGACTTACCGCCGCAATTGTGGCGTGCCCAGCGCTGGGTTGCGACAGTCGCACTCTCCATGCCGCCATGAGATCCCGCCGGAGCTCTGTCCGCTGTGCCGCGATTTCTCGCGGCAGCGGAGTAACGCCCCGGCGTTTCGCCTCCTCGCGCGACTCCCAAATGTGCGCGAGGACTTTTGCCTCCAAATCCCATGGCGGCAATCCGGCAAGGAGGCTCGCCGCCTCGCAGGAGACCGTGCGGTATCCCCGGACCAGCCGGATGGCCATGACCCTTTGGGACGCGTTCAAACGGCGTGCTGGTCGGAGCCTCAATGAACGCGCCCACACCGGTGCCCCGTAAAGGGCCATGGACCGCACGACCCCCGCGTAGAGCCTCCGGCAGGAGGCGTTTGGACCCCCTAGATTGGGCAGGAGCCGCTTCAAGGCAGCCCCAGCCCGGTCCAGTCTGGGAGCCAAACGTCGGAAATGCTCGACGAAGTTCCACCGGCTGTCGAGGACGAGTCCCAGGTACTTCATCGTCGACTCGACGCCGATGTGAACCCCTCCCGCCATTATTTGGGAACCCGAGAGTGGCGCGTTCCGAGGACCATGAAAACACATGGCCTCGGACTTGTGCAGTGCCACCTCGAGTCCCAATTGCCGGATCCTCTCAATGACTGTCGCAACCCCGCGTGTCATTAATTCGGCCGCCGCCTGGTGCGACCTCCCCTGTGCCAGGACTAGCGTGTCGTCAGCGTAACAAACGACGCTGACGCCGCTAGGGAGGTCGGCGCGCAGCACCCAGTCGTACCCGATGTCCCACAGATACGGCCCCAAGACTGATCCCTGTGGGACACCGCACGACATCTCTCGCCGGTTCCATTCTCCCTGGTGACCGGGGTAGATGACGGCCCTGTCCGTCAGATAGGCCTCGACTATGCGACAGAGGTAGGTCGGCATCCGGTGATACCGGAGTGCCTCCCTGATGCAACTCCAGGGCAGGGTATTGAAGGCATTGGCGATGTCTAGAGACACCGCCAAGACGACCCCACCCCGGGCCACAGCATCCCCCGTCGTGAGGGCTCGCACGCGCATGATGGCGTCCACCGTAGAGCGCCCCCTGCGGAAACCAAACTGGCTCTCCGCCAAATCCGGCCCCACCCGCACTAGCCGCCCGACGAGGCGGTCTGCAATGACTCTTTCAAAGAGCTTGCCCACCTCGTCGAGCAGCACAATGGGCCGGTAAGCGGACGGAGAGTCCGCAAGGCGCCCCGTCTTCTTAATGAGGACCAGTTTCCCCGTCTTCCAACGAAGTGGGAACTGGCCCCCTTCCAAGCATGCGCTTAGGAGCCCTCGAAGTCGAGGCCCGAGAGCCTCCAAGGCCAGGACCCAGGCTTTTCCAGGTAGGCCGTCGGGTCCTGGGGCGGTATTTTTGGCACTCAGCCTACGTACCGCCACTCTCAACTCTACCTCGGTCACCTCAGGAGAATCGTCGTCGTCGTCGGTTATGTGGTCCACAGTGGGCACCGCAGGAGGCGGAGCCATGGGCGGGGGAGTGTGCTCCCCTAGCGAAGGGAACAGAGCGCTCACCACGCCCTCCACGAGCTGAGGCCGGAGACTCTGCGTTAGTGGGGGAGCCCATGGGCGGAGTTTCTCCCGCACCATTTTGTATGGGCGTCCCCAAGGGTCCCTGTTCAGAGTCCCCAGCGACTCCTCACGGGCCAGTCCCCTGGCCCGCAGTATCTCCGCTCGGAGGGCGGTCTTCGCCGCTCTGTAACCCTCGTACAGCTCCGCCTGAATGGCTTCCGTATCCGGAGGACGGACACGGAGCCTGCGGTGCCTGGTGTACAGGCGTCGCGCAGCAACGCACGCCTCGCGCAGAGACGTTAGCTCCGGCGACCACCAGTACACCTGGCGCGAGGCGCGTCCAGGCTGGACCCGGGGCATTGCCACGTCACATACTTCGGACATGGCCTCCCGGAACCACTCCGCCTCGTCGTTAATATCAGCAGGCCTGTCCGGTGATGACACCCAGGCCTGCACGATCGAGGCTTCCAGGAGGAGCTCCCGGTCCAGCCGCTTCAGCGCCCACCGTGGACCACTCGGGGCCTGTCGGACCAGCGCGCTCGAGGTCTGGGCGGAGACGTCAAACCGGATGTACCGGTGGTCGGAATACGTCTCCACCCCCTCCATGACGCGCCAGTCAATGACACGCGGCGACAGAGCGGGGCTGGCGAACGAAATGTCCACCACTGACTCACCCCGCATCCGCACACACGTGGGGACAGAACCCCGGTTTAGGACGACTAGGCCTGTCTCCAGAGCCCAGTCCTCCACCATCCTACCCCGCGCGTCAGTATACCGGGAACCCCAAGCCGTGTTCTTGGCATTGAAGTCCCCGAGCACGAGCACGGGGAGGGAATGGTACCCGACGACGACGACTCTCAACTCCGCAAGGGAGTTGTGGAACTCGGCGAGAGTTCGGTTCGGGGAGAAGTACACCCCTACGACAACAATCTCCCCGAACCGTGCTGCCACGCAACCCCGTCCCCTCTTAACTGCCTCGAGCGACGGGGTACCGGCGGCGGCCGACGAAATTAGGGTCACTGAGCCGCTCAGGTCCTCCACCCAGTCATCCCTGGGCGGGACAAAGTACGGCTCAGCGACCACGGCGATATTAATCGACCACTGCGCCATGCTCTGGAGCAACAGATCCTGAGCGGCGACGCAGTGGTTGATGTTCGCCTGGAGGAGGCGTAATGGGGCCATTAGTGGCACTCCATTTCAGCCCCCTCCCGAGGCCCTTGTGAGGGCCCTGCCGCGGTTTCAGCGGCGGTGACGACTGTGGAGGCAGCAGCGGCGATGGCAGTGGCGGCGGGTGCGGCAGTGACGGCGGTTGCGGAGGGCTTACCCCTGCCCCTGGCTTTGGCGGGTGGGGCGCAGGCCTTACTCCCAGCCCGGTGATCGGCCGGCTTGCCAGCTGCCGCACATAAAAAGCAGTGCGGCGTGGCATTGCACGAGCCGGCCTTGTGCCCGGGCTGACCGCAGCGGAAACAGTGATCGCTGCGGTCCACCTCCGAGGTGCATTGCACTCCCACGTGGTTGCCCACCTGGCAGCGGAAGCACCTCAGAGGTCTGGGTTCCAGCAGTTTCACCTGCGCGGAAACCCAGCCCACCAGGAGCCTTCGGCCCTCCCCGGCAACTTTCCGGGCCGCCGTCACGGGGCAGCTCACCGTCACGGCTCGCATCCCCGTGTGGTCAGGACGAATGGTGCCCGCCCTCACCTGCTCGGCAGAGCACCCCCCAGTCCTGACGACGGCGGCGACTACCTCAGCCTCCGTCACACAGTCGTCCAGGCCCAGGATGCGCATGTCAATGCACTTGCAGGGCCTGGAGACTCGGGCCTCGTCCGCATTTAGGGACGCCCTAAGCCTTTCGGCCAGGGCGTCAGCGGTCGGGCCGCTGGCCGCACCAGGAACCTCCAGCATCCGGGCCCCAGTCGCAGTGATCTTCACCCGGATGCCATTGACGACGCCTAACTCCTCTAGGTTCACGGCCGCCCTAGCCTTGGCGAGCACGTCGCGGTAGGACACGCCCTTCTTCTCCGCTTCCGGCTGTAGTGTGATCACTACAGCTGCGGACTTCGGGGCGCGGAGCCTAGCCGCGACGCTTCGCTCCTTGCGCCGCTGCCGCCTCTCTTTACGTTTGGCCGCCCTTGCTGCCTTGCCCACCTTCTTCCTCGACCCAGCCACTTGCCATTCGGCGTCGGACGGAGGAGAATTAGGAGGTGGGGGGGCCGGCTGACTTGCCGCCAAGGCACGCATTAGTTCAGCCTGCAACTTCCTAAATGAATTTTCTTGATCTGCGCCTCAAACCCATCTAGTATCCTTCCTCAACAAATATGTCAGTGGTTTTGCTATAACTGAGAAATTTGGCACAAATCTTCTAAATAAACTGGCTAAGCCAAGGAACTGTCGAACGTTATGTTGACTAATAGGAGTTGGAAACTTCTCTACTGCTTCTACCTTCTTTGATCCTGGTCGAATACCATCAGCAGATATCTCAAACCCCAAGTATTCTACTTTAGGACTAAAGAACTTACATTTGGATAAATTCAATGTGAGACCAGCCTGAGTAAATAACTTTAATATCGATTCTAACCGTAAAATGCCCTCATTAAATGTTTCAGAGGGTATAAAAACGTCATCTAAATACGCAAGCGCCTCCCTATGACGCGGTTTACCTAATATTTGATTCATACGACGTTGAAAAGTTGCTGGAGCATTTGCAAGACCAAACGGCATTCTGTTGAATTCAAAATGGCCGTCCGGTGTCACGAACGCAGTTTTGTATTTATCCTCTTCTCTAATCTGTATTTGATAATAGCCTGATTTCAAATCAAGTGTAGTATAAAGCTTATGGCCTGCAAGTACATCTAACTGATCATCGATCAACGGCATAGGATATTTTTCTTTGATAGTCTTTTTATTTAACGCCCTATAATCTATGCAAAGTCTAATCTCACCACTCTTCTTCCTGACAAACACGATTGGACTAGCATATGCCGATGTTGATGGACGGACTATACCGTTGTCTAATAGTTCTGAAACCATATTTCTAACCTCCTCTTTTTCTTTAATAGCTAACCTATAAGGTCGGTAAACTACAGGCTCATTGTTATCAAGGTTTATTGCCATTTCTCCTACTGAGGTACAGCCTAACTCATTTAAATTGAATGCGAAACAACCTCTAAACCGGTTTAATAAAGTAAGCAACTGTTCCCGTTCGGCAGTAGATAAATTTGAACCAGTGTCAACACTTAAATTACTAATAGGATCTAAGCACGAAACTGAATGAACTTTAAATTGACTTTCTTCACGTGCAACCCTGCCTCTAGCAATAAGCTTGTTCTTATGCAATGTAATAGGAACAACACCCCATGAATTTAGCACTATTTCCCCTGTTCCGTTTTGAATACGAAATAACCCTGTTAATACTGAGAACATAGAGTCGGCTACAATCCTAAAACCTCCATCAACAAATATTGCTCCATTATAACTAGGCTTTGTGTAAACGTCAACTGTTGTTATTCCAGAAACGATGGTGTCAATTTTACAAAACAAATCTATCTTGGTAATTTCAGTAACTGTATGACTTAACTCCTTAATTTCTAAATGATCTTTAGTCTTATGAATCTCAATGTGTGGCTGCTCTGTAAAAGTGTGACCAATCATCACTGGTACTTGCATGACACTATCTGGTACTATCACCAACTCTACGTTAGCGACTATGTCATCAATAGAAATACAAACAGATTGTTTGCCCAAAGAACGTTTGAATTGCCAAATCCTACTAAAACTGAATTATCTACTTCGTAACCTACACCAAGTTTTTTTAAATTCAGTTAACTTCATCATAGAACACTCACTACCTAGATCGACATACGATTCAAATGAAACATTATTAATTAATGCGACCTTAAAATATTTATCATTTGTTTTCCTCAAACTAGAGACACGCATGACATTCTTTTCAGCCGCTGGAAGTTTAGTAAAACAATTATTTGTTTCATGCCCAAATCTGTTGCACCTAGTACATTTTTTGACAGGTTGTGAGCATTGTTGAATATGATGGCCCTCTTGCTTACAGTTGAAACAGCGTTGAGTCTTATTTAGGACACGCGATTGAGAATCCTGTTTACCGACATTTTTACTGGTGGTAGTAATAGTTTTACGGTCGCCAGGTTTTACGTTTTTAGAATTTCGTAAATATGTAAGTAGTTTATCGGGGTCTTCGAATTGTACTGCTTCTGCCCCTAATCGTACCCAACGGTCGTCAATCCCATGCAATATACAATCTACTGCCCTCCTACCTACTATACCGCACCTATTGATCAACGCTATTTTATCATAGTAATAATTTTCTAAAGAGTCTCCGAAACGAGCTCGTTTGAAAAGCATGTCGCTAAGCATCTGTCCGTAATTTTCATCGGAAGGGAAAGCTGACCGTAGTTTATCCTGCCACTCTTCCCATGTAAAAATTACGGATGGTAAACCCTCGTACCAACGCTGAGCTACCCCACGCAATTTCGGAAGAGCAAAATGAACAGTTTGCTTTCCGGACCACCCATAAATAGAAGCGCACTCATTAACTTTATGTAGCCACATCGACATAGTTTGTTCTTTCTTTGCCGGGTCAAATTCTTGTACAGCATTATTGAGATTCCCTAATTTATGCATAGGATCTTCTCCTTTCAAAGACGTTAAAACTTGTAGAAGTTGCGACATGCTAACATTATTAGTAATACACTCACCGACATCATTCGGTTGCTGATTGTCCTTTTCAACCCGGTGCATGGCTGCATTCGGTCTCGAGCTGCGTGTTCTGTTCCTGGGCCGGCTGCAGGATCGGCTCCTGGGCCGGCGGCAAGCATCACGGCGCCTATCGCAGCACCGCGAGGCGCGCCTCCCCAATACCACTGCACTCGCTCACCGGTGACAGCGACCGGCTGGTGCGCTGATGTGAGCGGCGACAGCTCCGGCTTCTGTACCGCTGTCTTTGATGAACTTTTCTGGAATCCGCACGACTCTGGGAGCGGGGCGAACGGCTGAAGCCATGACCCCTTTCCCGAGTGCATGAGGGCCTCTCTGATCTTCGTTGAGGCGTCCTCACAGCACGGCTACCCGAAGGTAACACCCGGCTCCGTGATCTTCGCGCACTCTTGTCACGTTCTGCGGCGTGAGATTGCTCGCAAGGCGACAATTGGTGCAAGTTTTCCATTATTAAACTGAAACAAGATATCAATGGACAAAAAGTTGCATTTATAATAAATTAAACGCTACGCATGGCATAGAAGCGGACTACAAACAATTTAAAACAAAAACAGGATCAAATAACGACCACGCACTTGGATAATTTCAAATAATTTGGAGGCTAATCAAATATTTCGAGCAATAGAAAAACATTAGAAAAATAACAAAAAAAAAACTGTTTTGAAACAAATAACAGTAATAGAAGTTAGGTACAAACAATCCCACTTCTGAAATGTAAGACTAGCCAGAGCAGTAGGTAAATAAAAGTGTTCACTTGTTGAAATAAGCATGGTTTATATATTGGGTTCAAACACTGGGTAAACTAAAAGCACAAATATTACGGCAATACATTTATAGTTACATTATTACAATTCTCAGTACTTACATGGGTATTACAAGATCCTTACACTTTCACAGTTCAATCAATAATGCCTTGCTAAAATGGCGCTACCACGTAAGTTTTAAATCCCTCCACTTTATCAGACTCAAATAGTCAATTGACAGTTGATATCCGGTGGCGCCATTTTAGCATTTTAAACAAATCAAATAACTTGTCAAATTATGACCCACAAAATAATAATAATTCAAAATACTGTTAATATCATAAGAATACCTAAACATTTATATAAATAGCTAACATTTGTGTTTCAATAATGTGTTTAGTTTTCTATTGCGAACGTGTTAAAATTGTATCAAAATATACCTGTACATTCATAAACAATGTAAACTACTAGCGACATCTAGATAGATCATTTCATTCTGTATAGACAATAAGCTAATAAAAGTTTATAGTCTGTAACAAGCACACAACCGTTTTTCATTAGGTTATGGGCCCAATCCTGTATTTTTTAGCAAAAGTTTAGTTTTGAGATTAGGAAATGTCGGCAAGTTACATTGTTAATGTCCCAAAACTCAAGGGACGTGAAAATTACGATGAGTGGGCGGGCGTTTGCTGTGCAAAATTTCCTGATTTTGGAAGGCGTCGACATCAACAAGGAAGAAACAAATAGCGGTGCAACAGCTAGCGTTGATGAGCAAAAGGCAAAAGTGAAATTGGTGATGACCATTGATCCACCCTTGTACGTGCATATAAAGTGTGAGTCTACAGTTCAGGGTGTATGGAAGAAACTAAAATCGTTATTTGATGACTCAGGATTCACTCGCAGAATTAGCTTGTTGCGGAGCCTAATATCAATACGTCTGGAAAGTTGTGAGTCGATGACAGCATACATAACTCAGCTCATAGATACAGCATATAAATTGAAAGGAACCGGCTTCGATATCAATGAAGAATGGGTTGGATCATTGTTGTTGGCAGGTCTACCCGACAAATTTTCACCAATGATAATGGCAATTGAACACTCTGGGATCGTCATTTCCGCTGATGTCATAAAAACTAAGCTAAACTAAGCTAACTTAGCAGGGCTGGCAAGACTGGTGAAACTTCAACTCAACCTGTCAAAGTCATAAAGTGTTATAAATGCAAACAGGTCGGCCATTACAAAAATCAGTGTCCACAAACTACAAACAAACCACAATCTACGGAAAAAACAGTAAATGCATTTAGTGCAGTATTCCTTAATGGCACTTTTGATAAACAGGGATGGTACATTGATTCCGGAGCCAGCGCTCACATGATGATTAGCCAGGAAAACATAACAAATGTATAACATAACCTTAAAACGAAGGAGATTACAGTTGCTAATAAAACAACTATGCCTGTGTTGTGTTCAGGAGATACACAGATTATAACTGTTGTTGACAATGTAAATCATGATATTGTTGTTAAAGAAGTGCTATGTGTTCCTGAACTCGCAACAAACCTGTTGTCGGCCAGCCAGCTGATGAAGCATGGTAACAAAGTTAGTTTTAAAAATAAACATTGTTACATTGAAAATCGGCAGAATGAGCTGATCGGCAAAGCGGAGTTAGAGAATGGGGTCTACAAGTTAATCACGAAGTCAGCAGTTTTGTTTGCAGCCACAGCAATGAAGATATGATTTGGCACAGAAGATTTGGTCATATTAATAGCAAAGATTTAAATGTCATGAAGATGGGAGCAGTAGAAGTTTTAGAGTACAATAATAAAGTAAATTTATTTCTTATTTATATAAATGATTTGCCTTACCTCATAAAGGATAAACATGATACAGTGTTATTTGCAGACGACACTTCACTTTTATTTAAACTGAAACGTCAGCAGCTGATTACTGACAATGTAAATAGCGCCCTTGCAATAGTAGTTAACTGGTTTAATGTTAATAACCTACTTCTTAACGAGAAAAAAAACTAAATGTATTAAGTTTACGATACCTCATGTTAGACAAGTAGAAACTAGTGTTCTCATAAAGGGTGAAGTGCTGAAACCCAAAAATACCAGTTTTCTTAGGCATAACTTTGGATACCAAGCTTCAATGGGGCCCCCACATAGATAAATTGTCAAAAAAGCTTAGCTCTGCAGCATACGCCGTTAGAAAAAATCGTGGTTTAACTGATTTAGAGACAGCCCGTTTAGTATACTTTAGTTATTTTCATAGTGTGATGTCGTACGGTATTCTGTTGTGGGGAAATGCCGCCGATATCCAGACAATTTTCGTTTTACAAAAAAGGGCAATTCGTTCAATCTATAAATTAAGTCCCAGACACTCCCTCAGAGATAAATTTAAAGAGATTAATATAATTACTGTGCCTTCTCAGTATATTTATGAAAATCTTTTGTATGCACATAAAAATATTAATCTGTTTAAAAAATACAGTAATATCCACAATATAAATACTAGAAACAAACACAAATTTATTGTTCCTACAACCAGGCTCATGAAAATAGGTGGCTCGTTTAGATGCCAATGTATACGTTTTTATAATAAACTTCCTAGCCACATTCAAGATCTAAGCTATAATAATTTCAAATCTTTTATAAAACGGAAACTATGCCAGAAAGCCTATTATACTGTGAAAGACTATATTGAGGACAAAAAGGCTTGGGATTGAGCTGCTCCAATACTTTTACACGGTGAATGTTGATTTTAATTTGCTAGCTATTTTAGACATGAATATTTACTGTAAAAAGCATTATATTATTTTCATTATTGAGAATATGAGGACTATGTGGGTCATTGTTTCAGTTATATTCTTGATCTGGCAGTTTAAGTAGTTTATGCGGCCTACCCAAATGTCCTTTCTTTGGTATTGTTCGCCGAATCGTTGAGCTCCTTAAGTTCTGAGTTGAGCTGCACGGTTACTGACAAATGCGTGCACTGACTGGACAGGTCCACTTAATCTGTGTGGTTCTTTCCTCAAAAGACCATTTTAGACACCAATCTACATGGTTCTCAAACATTATGTCCGATTTTTTATATACACATTGACATTGTTGAATTTTATATACACAATGACATGAGTATTTACTTGTAAAGTATTATGTTATTTTAATTATTGTGAATGTGAGGATTATGTGGGTCATTGCTTTTTTTTGCAGTTAATTTTGATCATGATCTGGCAGATTGAGTAATTTATGTGGCCTACCCAAATGTCCTTTCTTTGGTATTGTTCGTCGAATCGTTGAGCTCCTTAAGTCTTGACTTCCTGAGTTGAGCTGCACGATTACTGACAAATGCGTGCACTGACTGGACAGGTCCACTCAATCTGTGTGGTTCTTTCCTCAAAAGACCATTTCAGATACCAATCTACATGGTCTTCACATGATCTGACCAAGATTATGTCTGGACTTTAAAAGAGACTGTAACCTCTGAGTTTGTTTCGGCCTTTCTTCTCAGAGTAGTCAGATAGGAAACGCCGACCTCATCTAGTTTAAAAATATGATTGACGTGTAAAAGTGTTTGTACAAACCTAGTTACAGAAATAAAATCATTTATCATTATCATTTATAAAGCTAAGATCAGCAAATTTAATTGTACTGTATGCTGCGAAGGTAAACTAACGAGTTTACTTTTTCCACTTAGCAGTCACGGAAGTGACTTGAGATAGTGCATGCTGATGTATGTGGGCCAATGGAGAACAGGTCAATTGGTTTATCTAAATATTTCTTAGTTTTCGTGGATAACTATAGCAGAATGTCATTTGTTTATTTTTTAAAGAACAAAAGTGAAGTTTTTACTTACTTTAAGGAATTCAAGACCATGGTTGAAAATCAGATAAGTACCCGTATTAAAGTATTAAGAACAGATAATGGCACAGAATTTTGTTCTAATGAAATGAATTGTTTTTTGAAACAATATGGAATAATTCATCAAAAAACTAATCCCTATAGTCCTGAACAGAATGGATTGTGTGAAAGATTCAATCGCACAATAGTTGAAAAAGCCATATGTCTACTTTTTGACGCTAAATTCGACAAAAAATTCTGGGCAGAAGCTGTTCACACAGCTGTTTATTTAAAAAACAGATCGTTGTCATCAGGATTAAACCAAAAAAACCCCTTTTGAACTGTGGACTGGTCGAAAGCCAAATGTGAGCCACATACGGATTTTTGGTAGTGTTGTAATTACCCATATTCCAAAGGAAAAAGATTAAAGTGGGATAAGAAGGCCGAAAAAAATTACCTTGTAGGATACACTGAAAATGTCAAAGGTTACCGACTATACAACCCTGTGACAAATAAAGTGATAACAAGTAGGGATGTCACCATTATGGAGCCAGATGATGATTCAGAAATGATGCATGCAGTAATAACTGAAAATCAAGAAACATCATCAGGTCATACAAAGCAACCTGTTGACTCCAATTGCTCAGACTCAGATCAATCTGGAAGCACAGTAATGTGTGATAATGATAGCACTTATGTGGAAGAGGAAAAAAGTGTGGCGGAGAGTACCAACAGTTCTTCAGATGAGTTTTTCGAAAGTATACCTGCAACAGAGGTAATGGATATTACTCACACAGTTCAACCTGCAAGGCAGGTCAGACTGAGAAAGAAGCCTGACAGACTTGGCCATAGTAATATGTGTGTTGAAACAGATGTCAATATACATGGAGATCAGATATCATATACCGAGGTTTTAAACGGAACTGAGTCACATGAGTGGCGTAAGGCTATGGAAGAAGAATTAAAAGCATTCAAAGAAAATGAAGCATGGGAAGTGGTAGACAGACCAAAGCAAGCTACAGTGGTTAAGTGAAAGTGGGTGTTTAAAAAAAAGCTAGATAGTGATGATAAAGTGAGATACACACACACACACACACATCCACATTCATCATACTGCACATAATACACATACACACACTATTCTTTTTAAAAGCTTTTACTTATGATTAAATTACTTACCTTAAATTACTTTTAAAGCAGAAGAAGCACTGTTAAATGTTCTTTAGTTAACTATGCTTTATTATGGAAGAGCGGAACCTCCTAACACAGGCATTATTTGCTTAAAAGGAGGCTCCAAACACAAATGACCCTTTTTGTAAATCTGAAGCATAAATAAATATTTTGTATTTTTTTTTTTTTTTTTTTATATCGTGCACGTCTAGTTGCCAAAGGTTTCACACAAAAGGCAGGTATAGACTATAACGAAACATTCTCACCAGTGCTCCGTTATTCAACACTGAGACTTTTGTTTGCATTAAGTGTTAAGAATAACCTAGATATGACTCACCTTGATGTTACCACAGCATTCTTAAATGGTTATTTAAACGAAACTGTCTATATGTGCTTACCTGATAATTTTGAGTGTCCTGATAGAGAAAACAAAGTCTTAAAGTTAAGGAAGGCTATTTATGGGTTAAAACAATCTGCCAGAGCATGGTACAAGCGAGTGGATGATTGTTTACAAGGTCTAGGATATAAAAAATCTATGTATAAACCTTGTTTATTTGCTAAGCAAAATTAAAAAACCAAAACATTTAGCTTTATTTGTCGATGACTTTTTTATTTTCTCAAATTGTAAAAATTAAACTGAATGTATTGAGACTGAACTAAAATCAAAATTTAAAATTAAAGATCTAGGGGAGATCAGACAGTGTTTAGACATGAGAGTCAGAAAAGAAAACAATGTAATTAGTATAGACCAAGAACACTATGTAAAGGAATTATTGAGAAATTTAACATGAAGTATTGTAACACAGTAAGAACACCAATGGAGGTAAATCTAAAGCTTACAAAAGAAAATACTTGTTCCAGTCAGTACCCCTATCAGCAATTAACAGGAAGTTTGCTTTATTTGTCCATACTTATACTATTGTAAACTGGCAATGTAATTACATTGGGTTGGTAACATTTAGTTAGTTTTTCTATGTTTGTATTACTTTTCGTTGTTGCTTTTAACTGACCACTTTCATAACCAAGTGTGTACGCTGCAATAAACTTTTTGGTAGTAAATCATCAGCATCTTTTATTTAATCGCTACAGGTTATGGGCCCAGGCACATATACCGCGAAAGAATTTGGAAAACTTGCTGAGTTGTGGAAATACTGCACTCTGATTAACCGGCAAATTGAGGTTAGGTTAAAACCGCAACGCCACGTTGTGCAGGAAGGCAAAGAAAATTAAAATAACAAAAAGGAAGTGCATCTTATGAGGTGTATCGATCAAGATGGATAGCAGTCAAAGTGTTTTGAAGCTGGACGGTTTAAGAAACTGGAATATTTGGAAATTCCAAACCAAAGTGCTGTTGCGTGGACAAGGTTGGCTGGATATAGTAGAAGGCCGGCGCATGAAACCAGAAGTAGCTGGGGAGAAAACTGCTTGGGAGAACCAGGATGCCAAAGCTCAGACTTTAATAGTCACGAGGATGACTGAAGATGTCATGTTACATATTATATCGTGTTCAACTTCAGCCGAAATGTGGACAAAGTTACAAAGTGTGTATGAACAAAAGACCGAGACCAGTATTCACATTGTTCAACAAAGATTCTTCCAATATAAATATGAAAAAGGTACCGCAATGTCTGTATTCCTGTCAAAGATTCAAGAATTGCAGAATAATCTAAAACAGATGGGTGAAGAAATCTCTGACAAGTTTATTATAACTAAAGTACTTATGTCGCTCCCAGAAGATTATAAACACTTTGTTTCTGCATGGGAATCAGCGCCTGATGACAAACAAACCTTGGATAATTTAATGGCAAGGTTGCTAATGGAAGAAGAAAGGTTAGTGGAGAAGAACGAAGAATCACAGCAAACGTCATCGTCGTCTGCTTTTGTAGTGAAAAATAGAAAAGGAAAATGTTTCAAGTGCGGCAAAATAGGACATTTCCAAAGCGAGTGTAAAAGTGATAAAAAGAACAGTGAAGAGAACGTAAATAATAAATGTTTTTACTGCGGCAAGTCGGGACATAATAAATCAAGGTGTTGGTTTAGAAAAAATAAGGACAATAGTAACCGTAAGAAAAGTAATGCTTTTGTGGTGTCAAATACAGCATATGATCTGTATCAAGAATCAAAGTGGCTGGTGGACTCTGGTGCAGATGAGCATATGTGTTGTGATCGTGCATTGTTTACACATTTTACAGACATTTCGCAAAAATCAGTCATAGTCGGTAACGGTGCAGCAATTAGTGTGTTAGGCTGCGGACAGATGGAAGTACAGGTGCGAAACGGAAAAGAATGGGTTGAAACAACCATAAATAATGTGTTGTTCGTTCCTGATTTGAAAGTTAATCTGTTCTCGGTCAATTGCGCCACTGAAAAGGGTTATGTCATAGTGACAGATGACAACTGTTGCAAATTTTACAACAAAAATGGAAAAGTTTGTGCAATAGCAAATCGAGTCGGGACTGGTTATTATATGGATTTACGATTTAAATGCAAAGCTGCAAATGTTGCTAAAACAGATCTGAATGACTTAAATATGTGGCACGAAAAGTTTGCTCATCAAAACTTCGATTACGTCAGGAAAGTGTTGCAGAAAAACAACATGGACGCCAAACAAACTTCAGTTCCTAAGTGTGAAAGTTGTTTACTAGGAAAAATTCATCGATTACCATTCGCAAAAAGTGATTACACTAGCACTAGAGTATGTGAATTGATACATGCTGATACGTGTGGCCCGATGGAAGAAGTATCATTAGGTGGATCAAAATATTTTGTGTTGTTGAAAGATGACTACTCGAACTTCAGAAATGTTTATTTTGTCAAAAATAAATACGAAATAAAGAGCTGCATTGAAGATTTCCTGAACAAGGCTGAGAATGTTACTGGAAATAAGGTTATTATTTTCAGAAGTGACAATGGTACGGAGTTTGTAAACAGAGAGGTCAAGGATATGTTCTCAAGGCGCGGCATAACTCATCAAACCACCGTTCCGTACACACCGGAGCAGAATGGTAAAGCGGAGAGAGAAATTAGAACGCTAGTTGAAGCTGCTAGGACGATGTTACATGCAAAGGATTTACCGAGAAAACTATGGGCAGAGGCCATAAATACGGCGGCCTTTGTGCTCAATAGGACTGGAAAAAGTAAAGAAGGTGGAAAATCTCCCTTTGAAGTATGGACAAACAGAAAATTTGATATTCATCAATTGAAGGTAGTTGGCATACCAGTATATGCACATATCCCTAAAGAAAGGAGAAGAAAATGGGACAAAAAGGGTGATAAGGGACTGATGGTTGGATACAGTGAAGATGTGAAAGGTTATAGGATTTATTTCCCACAAAAGAATACCGTAGAAATAAAAAGGGACATAGTGTTTTTGGAAAAAGAAATGATTAAAAAAGTGCAGGAATCAATTGAGATAGTAACTTTAGAAGACCAGCCATCACAGGAGACTAAAACTGTAAATGAAGTAAATATTATATCAGAAGATGCCGTATGTTTGACAGAAAGTGATGTTGAAGAAAGTTCGTTGTATGAAACAGATTCAGAAAGTGAATATGAACCATGTCCGGGTGAGTTGAGTTCATTAAATAATGACAATACATCACCACTTAACAGTGAGAGATCTAAGAGAAGTAGGAAACAAACGTCTTTTTATAAATGTAACAATGTGCACATTAATGTAGATCCTGATCCGGTGACATACAAGGATGCTATGAGTAGGGATGATGCTTTCAAATGGAGGGAGGCTATAGAAAGAGAACTGCAAACACTTACTGATAATGATACATGGGTAGTGTCTAATGTGCCAGCTGACTCAAGTAAAATTGTAACCAGTAAATGGGTGTTCAAAGTTAAAGGGGCAGGTCAATATAAAGCCAGGTTAGTCGCAAGAGGGTTTGAACAGGATGATTTGTTTAGCTATCAAGATATCTATGCTCCAGTAGCAAAGCTGTCAACATTTAGACTCTGTGTTGTTATTGCTACTAAGTTGAATTTACCAATCTATCAAATGGATGTAACCGGGGCATTTTTGTATGGGGAAATCCAAGAGGATGTTTATATTCAGTTACCTGAAGGGGCTTACTCTAATGATGAAAACATAGTTAAACTTAATAAATCATTGTATGGTTTAAAAATGTCTCCTAAGTGTTGGAATAACAAGTTCAATGAAGTAATGACTAGAGAAGGTTTTCTTAGATCAAACTGTGACTCATGTTTATACAATAGATATAATGGAAAAGATAAAATGTTTGTTTTACTCTATGTTGACGATTTATTATTTTTTGGAACAAACAACTCTGATATTACTCAGTTTAAAAAGATTTTGAATGGGGAATTTAAAATGAAGGATTTAGGATTGGTATCTGATTTTTTAGGTATTAATGTGAATCAAAACTTAAAGTCTGGTATTACTGAACTTAGTCAGAAAAGCTATTTGGAGAATGTTCTTAAAAAGTTTAAAATGGAAAATTGTAAACCTATGGCCACACCAATGGATAGTAATTTTAATTCAAAAATTTTTGAAAAGCAAATTGTTGATAAAAATATTGAGAAAATATGTAGACAAATTATAGGAAGCTTAATGTATGGTGTACAAGGTACTAGACCAGATTTATGTTTTACAGTTTCTATGCTGAGTAGGTATCAAAAATGTTCTAACAATGTCTTATTAGCTGCTTTGAAAAGAGTATTACGATATGTGAAAAATACTCTAGATTATAAGTTAATTTATAAGTGCACAGATGTAGGTTTGGAAGGTTTTTGTGATGCTGATTGGGGTGGCGATTTAAAAGACAGAAAATCCACCTCTGGGTATATGTATATGTTCTCTAATTGTTTAGTGTTGTGGAGTTCTAAGAAACAAGCATCTGTGAGCCTGTCTTCAACTGAGTCAGAGTATGTTGCAATGAGCATGGCTGCCAGTGAAGCTTGTTGGTTAATAAACTTGCTTAAGGACTTTGGTTTCCAGAATATTTGCCCTGTAAATATTTTTTGTGACAATCAGTCAGCAATATTAACTGCAGCTACTGAATCTATCAAACGTCTGAAGCATGTAGATATTCGTTTTCATTTTGTTAAAGATTTAATTAAGAATGATAAAATATGTGTTAAGTACATAAATACTAGTGAGCAACCAGCTGATATGCTTACAAAAGCTCTAAATAAAGAGTTATTTATGAGATGTATTATGAAGTGTGGTATAGATAACATCATAAGTTAGTTTATTTTTTTGTTAAATATTGTTTTGCATTAACTTAGAGTTATTTTTTTTAGTGTAATTACATTGAGGGAGGGTATTGTAAACTGGCAATGTAATTACATTGGGTTGGTAACATTTAGTTAGTTTTTCTATGTTTGTATTACTTTTCCGTTGTTGCTTTTAACTGACCACTTTCCTAACCAAGTGTGTACGCTGCAATAAACTTTTTGGTAGTAAATCATCAGCATCTTTTATTTAATCGCTACATATACGTCCAGATATATCTTATGCTGTTTGTTATCTTAGTCAATTTAATAATCATTTTAGCAAAACTCATTGGAAACATGTAAAACATATTTTAAAGTACTTAAAGAAAACAACTGCCTCGTTGGTCTAGTGGTCGCAAGCGCTACTGCTGAGCATGAGGTCCCGGGTTCGATTCCCGGGTCGAGCAAAGTGTTATTGGGTTTTTCCATCTGGAATTTCTCAGTAGCAGCCCGGAGTCTGGATTTGTGCCCGGTTGATGACAATAGGCTCGCCCCCTATTACATGGGACTTAAACATAACTGGCGAAATGTGGGTGTACTATAGGTACACCTCTGCCTAACCCTTCGGGGAATACAGGCGTGATGTTATGTTATGTTATGTAAAGAAAACAAAACATTTCGGTTTGAAATATGTCAAAGATGATCTGGATTTAATTGGCTATGCTGATGCTGATTGGGCATCTGATAGTTTAGATAGAAAATCTTATACTGGATATATGTTTAAAATGGCTGGTAGTGTGATCTCATATGGGTGTAGGAAGCAGCCTACAATTGCTCTGTCAACTACCGAGGCAGAGTATATACCAATTTGCGAGGCAAGTAAAGAAGCTATTTACCTGAGAAATCTGTTGTCAGAATTGTAATTGAACTGTTGTTAGAAGTGAATTACCAATACTGATATACAATGATAACCAAAGTGCTCAAACACTTACAAGAAATGGTGTATTCCATAAAAGAAGCAAACATATTGATGTTAGATTTCATTTTATTAGAACCGCTGTTGAAAAACCAATTTGTACTAATAGATTATTTGAATACAAATGATATGCCTACAGATATTCTAACAAAAAGCTTAAGTAGTCAAAAACATTATAAATTTTTAGAACAAATGGGTATCACAGAATAGTTTTTTTTTTGATGTCATGTTTCATTCATAGTATTATTAGCTGAAGTAATGTTTAATTAAAGTATATGTTATTTTGATATGGGAGTGTGTTAAAATTGTATCAAAATATACCTGTAGATTCATAAATAATGTAAACTACTAGCGACATCTCATCATCATTCATCACATCATCATCATCATCATCATCATCATTCATCATCATCATCATCATCATCATGGTCATTTCATTCTGTATAGACAATAAGCTAATAAAAGTTTATAGTCTGTGACAAGCACACAACCGTTTTTCATTAGAACGCCTTTATTTCTGAGCTGTAGCTAACACCACTTATTATTTTAGTCAACCATGAATAGTTTCTATTCAATTTCATGTCTTAATGGAGCTTCCTGTAGTCTGGGTAAGTGCTTATATTTTGGCACTAGTTGTTAAATAATTTAATGTCATTGATTGCAAGCTGTCGCATACCTCCAAAGATCTGATAAAGCCAAGGCTTAAACAAAAATAAAAAAGATCTTACAAGGACAAAACCCTAAGGAAAACAGCCATTAAATACCTACCCACAACGAACGTTAACACACTTTGACACGACCAACAAAAAACGTCGGACCCTATAAAAACGATACTTAAAAGGCCAACTATATTTCTCATACTAAATTTAGCAACGGTTTAGGATATAAAGAAACCACTTTATCGGTGCACGCAGTAGTTAATTTTCCTGCGAATTTAGATGCCCTATAAAAGTGTCGAATGTTACCTATTTTATTATATTGATTTTCTTTAGGACGCGAGATGTAGACGGTAGTTCTTCGGTGAATAATTCAGGCGTCTAGGAATATGGAACACAGAATAATTTTACTCTTTGGAACTTTATAGGGAAACAATGTTATTTTTTATTGGTTACGAAACCCATGTGTAAATTACCTACATATTTGGCTAATGCGTTACGGGTTACTAGTTTGATTTATCAAACATGGTATAACCTTGAATAAGAGTTATTTGTTATGCAAGGCTGCAAAGTTGTTTTTTGGCGCGAGTACTTGTATTGAAACCTGAGCGTAGCAAAGTCAAAGTCAAATCATTTATTTCAAATAGGCACATAAAAGGCACTTTTGAACGTCAAAATTTACAAGAAAATAGAATTGATTCTGATTAAAAATATAATTCATAGTCTAAAGTCTAATTGCGCTGTTGGCTATGACAACATCTCCACCGGTATTATGAAGAGATATACACGGTTCCTCATTTCTCCAATTGTTTTTATCTGCAATCTTGCCATTGATTCCGGCAAATTCCCAATCGCCTGGAAAATAGCGGAGATTAGACCCATCTTCAAAAGTGGTGACGGAGCCTGTGTCAACAACTATAGACCAATTTCCATTTTGCCAGCCTTGTCCAAGGTGTTGGAAAGGATCATGAAGAAGCACCTGGTCGACTACCTTGAAGAAAACTCACTGCTATCACCTTCCCAGTACGATTTCCGATCTGGCTTGTCGACCAGCGACGCCATTTACGGTTTAACTAAGTTTGTTTCTGAATAGCTCGACAAAAATAAAAACGTTATAGTAATCTTTATGGACTTTGACAAGGCCACGGACACGGTCTCCGTCGCTCTGTTGGTGAAGAAATTGGAGAACATTGGTGTAAGGGATGCACAATTAAAGTTTTTTTCCGACTACCTCACCAACCGATTCCAGAGAGTTAAAGTAGACGAGTGGACTAGTAGTGATCTTCCCGTCGTGCACGCCGTCCCGCAGGGCAGTATCCTCGGTCCCCCTTTATTTCTAACTTTTATCAACGACCTCTGTGAGCTCAAGATGCCCAGCGGAAGGATCATAACTTTCGCTGATGACACAGCGCTTTTATTTAACGCCGACACCTGGCCCGATGTTTACAGTTGTGCGCAGATGGGGTTGAACTTAGTATTGTCATGGTTAGCTAATAATAGACTCGCCCTGAATGTTATAAGACAAAGTATATTTCTTTCTAGATAAAAAATACCTACTTATTCTCTCGATAATTTCAAAATTACCGCTCATTCATCCTCGTGCATTTTGTCTCATAGTGCTCATTGCTTATGTCCCCACCTTAATAAAACAGATACAATAAAATACTTGGGCGTCATGCTAGATAACACACTAAGTTTTCACCCGAACATAGATACTCTTTCAACAAGAATCCGTAAACTAATATTTGTGTTTAAAAACCTTCGTCATGTTGCGGACTCCGGCTTATTGAGATCAGTCTATTTTGCGTTATGCCAGTCGCTAATCTCGTACTGTATAACTGTATGGGATGGTGCGACGAAAACATCAATGCGGATCGAATGTGCACAAGGGCCGTTCTAAAGGTTAGTAATTTCTGGCCTTTCTTATTTCCCACCAGAGAACTTTATGAGCGAACTGGGGTGTTAACCGTGCGTCAAATTTTCATTTTAAATACGATCTTGCGCAAACACTCTCTTCTTGTCTATAATCCTAATATATTTGAAGGCAAGCGTCGTAAACACGCAGTTTGTCCCTCAACTCGGTTCCATACTGCTTTCTCCCGTCGACATTTTGGTTTTCTTGGAAACTACGTATACAACAAAATTAACGGAATTTTGTCAATTTATGCCCTACCCGAAAAGCGTTGCAAAAAAACACTCTCAGTCTGATTACAAAAATTGGGCTATGATGCCACGGAGCAGCTACTGATTGTTCCCTCATAATGTTTAATAATTCGTGGTTTTTGACTGTAACAAACACCCTACACTCTCACACTCACACAATCATTCTACCTCTCCTTACACTTCACTTCACATGCACACTACACATACATTACACTATACCTATTTTTTTATTTAAATTCAATTTTTGTTTTGTTGTTTAGTTTATTTAAACATGTCTGTTTTTTCCCTTCATGAATATTCAATTTGTGTAGAGTTTGAAAATTTACCACTTGCAATGTAAAACTTGAGGAGGACACGCCGAGGAGTCGAACCCCGGCGTGAGGTAGCTAAAAAATCAAACACTCACGAAGCAAAAACACGTAAAATTTATTAATACACTCGAGAGCAATGAATCCGGGTCACTTAAAGAATGTTAAAAATCTCGGAAACTAAAAATGATAGGTTAATGCAATAAATTGTATTTAATAGACAATGTAATACTCCTTAAATGAAAGTAAAAAAAATATGAGTCACCATACATTTTATTAACACAAAATTACATAAAGAAAAAAACTGCTGATCTCTCCTTAAAACAAAAATAGGAAACATGAAATTTTTGAACTTTATTACGATTTTCTTGAATTTTAATACTTCGTATTGCCTCCTCGTGCTTCCATTACTGCGTTTACGCGGTTTGGCATGCTGTACACCAAGTTCCTTATACGATTTTGGGGAATATTCTCCCATTCCTCTGTGAGAGCAATTTTGAGCTCACGAAGCCTGTTTGGGGGAGGGTTTCGTTGTTTTACGCATCTGCCTAGCTCGTCCCAAGCATGCTCGATCGGGTTGATATCCGGGCTGCGCGCTGGCCACTCCATACGAGTAATGTTCATCTCTTGAAGGTAGTCATTCACAATCCTACCTGTATGAGGTCGGGCATTGTCATGCATAAATATAGCATCCTCACCTAAATTGACCATAAATGGACCAACGTGATCATTGAGGATTTCTTCCACATATCTTACGCTAGTTAAAGAGCCGTTTTCTATGATCACCAGCTCTGTGCGACTTTCAGAAGAAATTCCGGCCCACACAAGTACAGACCCACCACCGTAGGCTACTTTTTCTTCGATGCATGCTTGCTTGAATCTTTCCCCTGGTCTTCGATACACTCTGTGTCTTCCATCGTGCTTGTAGAGCATAAATTTTGATTCGTCGGAGAACATAACTTTTGACCAATCTTCAATACTCCAATTTACGTGGCTCTGGGCATATCTTAGTCTTGAAATACGATGCCCACGCTCCAGTTTAGGGCCGTTTGCAGGTCTAAGGGGTTTTAAGTTAGATTCAGCAAGCCGACGTCTTACTGTCCATGCACTTGGGTTACTTCCTCCGAGGCGTCGAAACTGATTTGTGAGTTCAGTTCCTGTGAGAAAGCGATTTCGAAGCATGGTGTTCACCAAGTATCGGTCTTCTCGTGCTGTGGTACACCTGGTTCTGCCCGTTCCTGGTCTGCGTAGGTTAGAACCAGTTTCTTCGTAACGTCGGAGAACTCTTTGTACTGTTGACAGCGACACACCGACAGTC
This sequence comes from Griposia aprilina, assembly GCA_916610205.1. Lineage (NCBI taxonomy): Eukaryota > Metazoa > Arthropoda > Insecta > Lepidoptera > Noctuidae > Griposia > Griposia aprilina. The sequence continues at coordinate 1,372,797 of OU744290.1, read as the reverse complement.
CTGGCTGTATCGCGCTGACTCCGGCCGGTTTCCAGCATTGTAAGTATTCTGGTGCATTCTTCAGGCGTAAGCGACATAATTTCAGCTTGAATAATGAATATAGAGCACTATCAACATGGTTTATGTACCCACATAAATGACAGATTACAAACAAAAGCAAAACCAAATGCTGTAATTTCGTAGTTCCATCTTCGAAAGTGGCCCTTTTTCAAATTTGATTTTTTTATGATATAACTTTACAATAACTAAGAAGTTTTAATACCTTCATTTAAGGAGTATTACATTGTCTATTAAATACAATTTATTGCATTAACCTAGCATTTTTAGTTTCCGAGATTTTTAGGATTCTTTAAGTGACCCGGATTCATTGCTCTCGAGTGTATAATAAAAACAATCCGAAAGGTAGATTGAAAAGTAAATTAGGAAAAAATAAAATAAGATTTTGTCGTTGGAATTTAAATAGTCAAAAATACTAAGAAAGAAAAATCACAACTCGAATTTGAGAGAAAAAACTTAAAAGATGTTATCGTACAGTATTTTAAATGTATTCTGAAGAATTTAATTCCGATTGCAATCGTACGAAATTCGTGTAGCTCTATAAAGTGTTTTATAAAAATAAGTAGAAGATTAAGGTTTTTCTTTACATATATCGTTGAGATAACTTTTGAAATAGATTACAAGATCTAATGAATATGAAATTAGGAAATTACTTAAAATATAGGATTCGTTGATTAAGATCTAAAGAATGTCTCTCGTCGATCTCGTCTATAATAGTCGTCTAGATCGTCTATAATGACGCTGAAGCGTTATAGCGCCAAACAAAAAATAAATGTAACACCTGATATCCAAGAACCTGGACCTGTGTCGTCGACCCTGCTCAATAACGGTCCCGTGGCTCTCTGCACGCTCGGACTTCAGCAGCCGGCAGACGATGGAAGAAATAGGCGAATAATAATTGGCTGGGTAAGCCAAAGACCAAAAAATTCCATTCCAATTGCCATTCAATCTAAGGAAAAGGAAATCTTCTTAGATTAAAGAACAAGGCACAAGTTAAAAGAATATCGAACTAATGAAGGGATTACTCACCAAAAGAAAAAGAAACGATCAATTCCAGGGAACGTACAGTCGATCAATATATACGCTGAAAATTCACATAACGTAGTTAAACTGGTCAAACGTGGTTAAAATCACACATTCGAAGAATGTTTTAATATTAGAAAGCAGAAATAAGATAATTTTCATTGAAAAATCCCAACGACAGGAATAAAAAAAAAAACATTCATTCTTCTTGACAAAATTGTTCAGAACAATTGTCAACTTTAGAAAATTAAAAAAACTGAAAAATATAAACAAACCGATTGACGTGTAAAAAGAAATTAATCAATTTGTGAGCAAAAAGTATGTAATTGCAGGAATTATACTGCATCACACCATTTCCAGCAAAAAAAAGAAGAAAAATATGTCGATAAAGGAACAACAACTCAATATAAGTAACATCAATAAAAATAGGAACATCACTATAACAGTGACTACACCATTGAAGAATGCGTACTGATAGAGGAACAAAAAGTAAAAGAAAAAAAAAGGAATTAAATATATTACCCTAAAAATAAACTAAGCTAACCCAGTAGATAAGTTACATAAACTTAATAAGCAGCATCGAAGTGCAGCAGCTAACCAATAAATTTGAAGCGATCCAATATACACGTTACCAGTACGAGCTCCTGACGTGTCCAATAAACCTATGAATAACCTAATAACTAACGACTTAGGAACTAAGGGATATAAATTAATCTAGAAGTACCTAACAAAACTAATTAAACCCTGGGAATCCCCTAAATATTGTAAATACAAGAACAAATAATAAAGAACGACTTCAGTAAAAAAAATACGACATGGGTCAAAGAAACGAGTAAAGTCAAAGTAACGACATCTAACAAAGCAGTAACTTAACTCAAAGTACGCCTTCAGTGAAAATCAAATATTACGTCAAAGTAGCGACTTAACAACTTATTTCAAAGTAACGACTTAAGTCAATGAAACGACTTAAGCCAAAAATAACTAAGAATAGAATAAAAAATAAACTTCTTCAATGTAAGAAAGAAAAAAAAACAGAATGAGAGTGTTCGATAAGTAATGATGATAAAAAAAAAATTGTGACACCACATTTTGGTACACAAATTCAAATTATCGACAAAAAATCTATCGACAATGTCCAAGCACTAAACAATAAAAATGACGCCATTATGTGGGCGTGAGCAAAAAGGTAAAAGATCAGGCAAAAAAAAAAAGTCAAAAAATAGTTTATTATAACAACTAGATGTCACTGTCTATTATCCGCCTAAAGTAAAAGAAATAATCGGCGTGATAATTATTTTAAAAAAAAGCTTTTCATTTTAGTAAATGTTTTAGAAATGTTAATGGTTAAAATTTAAGGTTACAAATTTTATGTAAAACCAGCATTCCAATTCGAAACACGAAAATGGAATAACGCGTTAAGATGTAATTAAGAGATTTATTTAAGGATATCTTTAATATGATATTGACCGGAATGAACAGAATCAAAATCATGAAGGACATAAGTGGTTTTTGAAATGACTCTAGTAACACGGCATTTTATAAAGCGAGGGGCCAGTTTACCGGAAAAATAATCTGCGCCACAAGATCTAGAAAAATTTCGTCTCCATACAGTGTCACCTACGTTTAGGGAGATATCTGTACGATTCCTATTGTAAGCCCGAGAGTTACTGAGAAAAGCCGTAGAAAGATTGTCAGCGACTTTCGCATAAACCTCGGCAAGGGATAAGAGATTCGACGCATGTTGAGTCCGACTTTCAACTAGATTAGAGTTTAGAGTCTGGTCATTCATACGAGTAGAATCCAATATTATTTCCCTGCCAAACATTAGAAAATTGGGTGTAAAACCTGTGGTCAAATTAATACATGAATTGAGATAAATTTTGACTTTAGGTAACATTTTTGCCCAATTCCTTTGGTTTTCACCAACTAAAATGCTTAAACACGTAACCACACTTTGATTATAACGTTCCACCGTATTGGCTTGAGGAGTATAATAAGGCGTATAAGTAGGGGAATCAATGTGAAATGATCTAAGAAAGTTTAAAAACTGATTACTACGAAAAACAGTAGCATTGTCACAGAGTATAGTACGTGGTACACCAAAATTAAAAAAAAAAAAACAGATTCTAATGCTTTAATAACTGAAATGGTGTCAACCTTTTTTAGGGGAATAAGCCAGACATATTTAGAGAAGACATCAACCATAGATAAAATGTATTTGTATCCATAATAAGCTATTGGTAATGGGCCTATGATGTCGATTGAAATCACTTGTAAGGGCAAGGAAACCTGCTTCGGGTAACACATCAGACCACGTGGTTGTGTATTAGCGATCTTATAAGCTTTACATACATCACATTGCTTTAGCGTTTCGGTAACGTCCCGAAACATGTTCGGCCAGTAAAAGGATTCCTTGATTTTAAGGTAAGTCTTTGTGACACCAGGATATATGGAAGGGGCATTATTATGTATCTCCCAAATCGCAGGTGTAACTTTTTAGCGGGTAAAACCACGCGCCATGGATCTGAAGACAAAGGAGTAGTAATGGGCATGCGTCTTAAGAGAACTCCGTTACGAATGGAGTAGGCAGGAAACATTTGGGGAGTATCCCGAGCGCCTAAATAAACTTTCTTGGACCATCTATCATTAGTATGCTCCGGACCCAAATTAAAAGTAACTGGACTTGCATAAATCCTAGATAAGGCATCTGGAACGACGTGGTGCGAACCCTTGCGATGAATGATATCAAAAGTAAACTGGGAGATAATAGTAGCCCATCGAGCTAGACGGATTGTTTAGTATAAGAAGCCACTTCAAAGCCATATGGTCTATTATAACAGAAAACTTCATACCATCTAAATAACAGCGGAAATGTTTTATAGAATCAAGGACTGATAAAAGTTCGCGCTCGGTTGTACTATAATTGCGTTCTGCTTTGGTAAATAGACGGGAATAATATGCAATAGGATGTTCGATGTCATCGACCTTTGTGAAAGAACTGAACCGAGACCAACAGATGACGCATCACGCTGTAAAAAGAATGGCTTTGAAAAATCGGGACAAGCCATCACGGGAGTGTTAGTTAAAAGATGCGCTACATCTTTTAACTTAATAAAAGTTCATTCGGCAGCGTCATCCCAACTTATCGGATCACGACCCTTTCTTTTTCCAACAAGGGTAGTGAGAGGAGCTATAATATAAGAGAAACCATCGACAAAACGTTTATAATAGGAGCACATACCAATGAAACTGCGTAATAATTTAGCGGTAGTAAGAGTTGGATAATCTCTAATAGCATCGAGCTTGCTAGGATCAGTTTGTAGACCCTTTTCATTTACGATATAACCCAAGTAATTTAGTTCACTTTTACAAAATTCACATTTGTATAAGTTTATAGATAAACCAGCTTCCTTGATACGGTTTAATACCTTTCTAAGAAGAGCGAGATGACTGTGAAAGTCTTTAGAAATTAAAATTAAATCGTCGACATAACCGAAAACACAGTCATCACTGGTGGAGGTGAATTCGAAATTAACGATCAAATCAGTTAGGCGTTGCATCTCAGAAGCTGCATTTGTGAGTCCAAATGGCAGTCTGACAAACTCGAATAAACCACGTTGTGGGACTATAAAGGCGGTTTTCTCGCAACTGTCGTTGTCCGCAAGAGGAATCTGCCAAAATGCGCTTCTGAAATCAAGTGAGCTTATATACCTCGCATCACGAAGATTATCGAGTATATCTTGAATACGCGGGAGGGGATATGAATCTCTAATGGTGACGCTATTCAATTTTCTATTGTCGACACAAAAACGAACAGAACCATCCTTCTTGGTAATCATAACTACTCGACTAGCCCACGGAGAACGAGAAGGCCGAATCACACCCATCTCTAGCATTTTATCAATTTCATCATTAAGAATTTTCAATTTGACGGGAGACAGAGGATAAAACCTTTGTCTAATTGGCTGTCCTGTTGTATTAATTTTATGGGAAAGCAAAGAAGTTTTACCAAGACCAATCTTGTCAGCCGAAATGACTTCAAACTCGTCAATCACGTGCTGTAAGCTTCGCTCTTGGTCGGGTAATAAAACGTTACGAGGATGTATGTATCAGACCTCATTTACACGAGAAACTTGAGGAAGGGAAGGACTGATACAGGGAAGGTACATATTACCTTTGATACTTTTATTAAAAGCCTGACTAAAAACTGAAGTTAAACCAAACTTGTTCCAGAATTCGATACCTAAGATAACAGAAGACGACATACAACGTGCGACTAATAACTCATGGACAAAAGTCGTACCATTAAACTTAACCGGGAGATAAACTGTCTCCAAAATATCAATAGGCGTGTTATTAGCAGAAATAACACGGGGGTAAGAATTGTATTCTTTTAGTGAGATACCTAGTTGCAAAGTTAAACAATCGCTAATAAGAGACATTTGTGCACCAGAGTCAAGTAAAGCCTTAATGGCCTGGTTACACAATAAAATCTCAATGAATGGTCGGTTATCAGAGGAATCGGACGTTATCACAGGCTGTACGAAATAAAGCGTGTCGCCGGCGAGTTATACATTTTTTTGGATTACATTTTGGGCAATCACGAGTTATAAAACCAGGAGATCGGCACTTAAAGCATAGCATGCCTGGAAAATCTGGGCAATCACGATAGGAATGTCCGGTTTTGTTACATTTTGGGCATTGATGGGTTGGGTTTGTTATGCTTGAAACTGTTTTTGTAGATTTAGGCAAAAAACTTTCAAAATGAGATGCAGTATCAATTAATGCATCAATGTCTGTAAATTTATGTATTGATAAGCATGGGAAATACCTTGGATGCATGTTATGAATGATTATTTCCAATAAATTCGATTTACCAATCGGGTTACGTAAACCTGAATAATGAAATCTTTAACAGATTGATCAGATTTTTGTTTAAAATTTCTGACCTCTTGGTCTGTTTTAAATTCAAAATCTGTAGGCCCGAATGTTTTTATGAAAGATTGTTTGAGTTCAGGAAATGTTCAATCAGATCGCCGAATCGATCTATAATACTTTAAAGCGGCCCTAGATAAAACTTCATGGAAGCGTTTCAAAAGATAATAATCCGGTAAGTCGTCAGCATCTTTATGTTCCTCGATGCAAGTGAAAAATTCCCGAACACATGTATCTCCGCAATAGTTGATCTTCCATTTGGTAAGAGAGATTTGTTTCGATAATAACCGGGACAATCTTCAGATTTAATAGGGGAGGGGGTACTAGATTGACTAGGAGCCTGAGAAACCCTAGGCCGAATCAGCGGAGGTCTAGAAATAATAGGACTTCCACAACGCGGTGTCTCCTCAATAAGGCAACTTTCATCTGCCATATTAAATAACTATGTAGATAATACCGAAATGAAAAAAATAAGGAGATTTGCTCCACCCAAAAAAAAAAAAAAATTAAATAAAGAGTAGTATGGCTGGTGGGGAATGAATAGGTGACACAACAACAAAGAAAACAGTTGGGCTACTAATCAAAAGACAAATAGATAATAGCGAACAACCGCCAAAGAAAAAGGTATGCTAGGATCAAAAAAGAAATAGATACTGACAAAAAAAATATCAATGGAAATATTTTTGTTCAGAGGGAGCAGCACACACGAAATAACGAAAAAAAATATATAAATAGTACTTACTTTTTTAATCCGGGTGCCATATTGCAACGTAAAACTTGAGGAGGACACGCCGGGGAGTCGAACCCCGGCGTGAGGTAGCTAAAAAATCAAACACTCACGAAGCAAAAATACATAAAATTTATTAATATAATAAAAACAATCCGAAAGGTAGAATAAAAGTAAATTAGGAAAAAATTAAATAAGATTTTGTCGTTTGGAATAGACAAAAATACTAAGAAAGAAAAATCACAACTCGAATTTGAGTACAGTATTTTAAATGTATTCTGACGAATTTAAATCCGATTGCAATCGTACGAAATTCGTGTAGCTCTATAAAGTGTTTCACAAAAATAAGCAGAAGATTAAGGTTTTTCTTTACATATATCGTTGAGATAACTTTTGAAATAGATTTCAAGATCTAATGAATATGAAATTAGGAAATTACTTAAAAGATAGGATTCGTTGATTAATATCTAAAAAATGTCTCTCGTCGATCTCGTCTATAATAGTCGTCTAGATCGTCTATAATGACGCTGAAGCGTTATAGCGCCAAACAAAAAATAAATGTAACACCTGTTCTCCAAGAACCTGGACCTGTGTCGTCGACCCTGCTCAATAACGGTTCTGTGGCTCTCTGCACGCTAGGACTTCCGCAGCCGGCAGACGATGGAAGAAGTAGGCGAATAATAATTGGCTGGGTAAGCCAAAGACCAAAAAAAGGTGGCCTTTCAATCTAAGGAAAAGGAAATCTTCTTAGATTAAAGAACAAGGCACAAGTTAAAAGAATATCGAACCAATGAAGGGATTACTCACCAAAAGAAAAAGAAACAATCAATTCCAGGGAACGTACAGTCGATCAATATGTACGCTGAAAATTCACATAACGTGGTTAAACTGGTGAAACGTGGTTAAAATCACACATCCGAAGAATGTTTTAATATTAGAAAGCAGAAATAGGATAATTTTCATTGAAAAATCCCAACGACAGGAATCAAAATTAATCAATTTGTGACCAAAAAGTATGTAATTGCAGGAATTATACTGCACACTGCAATGTTAATTATAATTATTTAATTCGGGGTGAGAGCCTGGTGATTCGTCACACAGGGTATCCTAGTATGGACGCCAGTCTCTCACAAAGGATCATATTATGTGTATTGTTGTCGAAACGCTTGTTTCTATGTTTATAAATATGTGAACCTTTGTGAAGAGATAAAATAAAGATATATTATATTAAAGATACATTATATTCTAGTTGCCCCTTCCAAAAGGTAGTTTCGTATGGAGAAGAATGGGCAAGAAACTCCACCGTTACTCTGTTAAAATGTTTTACAATGTTATGTATACATTAATTACATAATTATACGTGAAGACGATGCACCTAGAATAAAATAACTATACCTTAATCGGTAAACAGAATTAAATATATAGCAATGACAGGAAAATTATTATGTGATAGATACATGGATTGCTCACGTATTTCCAAATATTGAAAAGTGGATGATTTTTCTAAAATTTTAACAAGTGATAATTTAGTGTGCGAGTTAAAGTAGTAACAGAATGAAAAATCAATGTCATACAAATTATACAATTAAATTAGCAACCAGTCTGATTTTGTCTAGACTCTACATTGTCCTATGGAGCAGGACCAGCATGTTTCCAAGCATTGTTATCTAATTTGTAATATGTAATATACTTGTTTACACATTTTTATTCTGCAGAAAAGAGCCATCCGAACCATATATGGCCTTCGCAGGCGCGACTCTCTAAGGGAACGGTTTAAAGATATTAACATCATGACGGTACCTTGTCAATATATCTATGAAAACATCATGTACGTAAGGAAAAATCTACATCTTTTTAGTAAAAGAGGTGAAAGACACAATTATATCACTAGAAATAGGGATCTATTAGTTCAACCAGGTTTCAGGCTGGCTAAAGTAGACTCATCTTTCATGGGGTACTGTTTAAAATGTTACAATAAAATACCTCCCCATATTCTTCAACTGAATGAAACTAAATTCAAATCTTGTATAAAACGCACACTATGCAGCCAAGCATATAATAAGTTGGGGGATTACATCGCTGATAAAAATGCTTGGCTCAACGCTGGTCCTGCTCCACAAGGGCGCATAAAATAATTGATTAGCATTTGAAACTACTGTCGGAGCTGCTGAAGATTTTAAAAACTTATCTTTGCATTGTATAAATTCAATGTTTTAGTATTGTATAATTGCATAGCACATGTGTGAGTACTATATACCTACTATAAAGCTATCATTTAATAGGTTTTTCTTTCATTGACTTGAATGTGCCCTGGCGGCTGAGAGTATGTCATGCTCACTCTAATGTCTCGCTGGTGGTGGCGTGTGTGTTGGATCATTAAGTTCCCTTCAAAATGGTTGAGCTGAATGGTGCTGATCCATGCGTCATGTTCGTGAACGGGCGCCGTCAGTAGGGACTGGTCATTTTTTAGCTGCCACGACTTATTTTAATTTAATTTAATATTTGAATTGCTTTTGTCTTTTTATTACGTCCGTAATAAAAAGGCTTTTAACGTTCTGCATCGTTCTCACATGCATAATTTCAACATGAACGATGTAATCAATATTTTGTAACCATTTTTTTATTTATAAGAGTGTCCATGGAGTTTCTTGCCCGTTCTTCTCCATAGGTACCTACTATGCTTTGGAATGGGTAACTAGCTTCATCTTTCTGACTGACCGACCCCTTGACAATTCAAAAGTGCCTGTAATTGGTTTATTTGAAATAAATGCTTTGAGTTTGAGTTTGAGTTTGACACAGTGTACTTTTAATATGAGTTTTAAATTTTCTTTGATTTATCTGCAATATATCACAAAGTATTTTGTTAAATCATTTAACACAGTTCTCCATAAAAGATGTATTTACTTTAGACAATCTGAATAGCGAAGGTTTCAAAGGTACGAGACGCAGAATAACTTTGCCGCCGAGCGAAACACAACGTTTCACCTCAATACAGCGAGGAAAATGCTAGGTGCAAGAAAAACAGCATAAATAATATATTAAATTAGTCTTTACTTAATTAAAAAATTAAAAGTAACATTACTGCAATTGGTAATATTGAATTGTATTTCCTTGTCTTAGTTAGTTCAATGAAGTATGATAGCATTATAGTCTCTGAAAATGTTTTCGCGCCTTTAGAATGTCTCCATGCACTGAACAAATTGTACGCTTTTATGTACCTACTTTTCGCGCGATTTTTCCGGAAGAAAACTCAATTCGGCATTTGGTATTTACCGCTTACACTAACTCTGCAGGTGTTAAATTTATATCTTCGTCGCTGCTGGACTTTCTCATATTTTATGATTTCTTACGATTTTATTAAAAAAAAACAAAAATGATGGAAAATGAAATGAATAGAGAAGAAAATTTTAAAACGTTTTTCTTTTTTCATGTGGTCCGCTTTCTAGCCAGTGCGATTATTCTAAAAAAGAGGTTGACGCACTGACATGAAATAAGTATTAATGCATTTTCATAGGACTGCTGGTATAGAAAATTATTGAAAGAAAGTTACGAATTTAAAAAAAGTCTTTCCACGCTAGTGGATAAAATGCTCTTTTGCACTCAGATTTCGAATGGTAAACAGAATTTTTCCGAGGTTGTGAGGTGAAAACGTTAGTATTCTATGTGATAACAGAGCAGGCACAACAAGCAGTGTCAGCAGTAATTTCGCTTTTGATTGTTTTTCTTTTTTTTTCTCGTTGTTGTCATTTGTAAATTGAAATTCTTGTGTTATTATAGTCATTACATTAGTTTATCCTTATTTCTCCAAATAACGTTAATTGAACACCACAGAGTATTCTTTGTTATAATAATCACAGCAATATTGAGCATTTCGCAGCCGTAATCAATTAATAATCTTCTCGTCTCGCCGTATAGTTTTGTAATTGTATTTGCCGAGTGCCGGCGCCTGCGTCTCTTTACTTGTCACAGCGATGCCATTGTGCCACAGACACTAAATCCGTAGACAAGTAATTGATGTTACGTCGGGTGCTGACACGCGGAATATTATCATTTTATTTGATTTTTTTATTTTATTTTATAATAATTGTGTTACACATAAATAGCTATTTTTATTTTATCTTTATTTTGTTTTTTATATTTAAATTTATTTCTGTATCTGTCCGTGACACCACAGCAGCGGGCCCTATCAGAATACCAGCGCTGCGACACTTATTTTTTTTTTTAAATGTCGCAGCATCATGCTGAGATAGGGGCCTTTTGGCCTCGTACAGGACTTTCTGTTGTTATTTTCATTTTACTTTTGTTTTTATTTTTTATATTTTTTGTTTTTATGAGTGTGTTTAGTTTCTAATAATCCTGTGCGAGTCTCAATAAATAATTTTTCTTTCTTTCTTTGATACTTGTTTCTGCCCGCGACTTCATCCGAGTGAAATTTCTTGTTTTGACATAAATTATATCTAATGACACTCGGCAATACTGTAGCTTCGCATTAGTGAAAGATTTTTCGGAATTGGATCAGAAGTTCTGAAGATTACACCCTACGTATACAAACTCACAAAAACTTCTTAATAATATGATTTGATTTGATTGGAGAGGAACTCGTGGATTAATAATAACAGCCGTACGGGTCGATCGAATGTTAAGCTACGCTTGCCGTTGTTGGTTCGTGGATGGGTGAACACTCATTACATATCGAGACTCCGTCGTGCCTCGGAAAGCACGTTAAGCCATTGGTTACGGGTACGGTCGGGTCGGTTACGGTCAGAAGCCCAAGTCTGACAACCAGTCTTACTAAAGGGTATCGTGTTACCCAGTTACTGGGTTGTAAAGGTCAGCTAGACAGTCGCTCCATTTAAAATACTGGTATTCACCAGTATTTTAAACGTAAGAAATTGTGTTAGTATGTAAGTAATTGCAGCTCGCCGTCCGGTAAGGACCAGGCCCGGGTCGACGGCGCGTTGTGTTCCACGCGCGCCTCAAAGAGATGTCAGCATAATTGACAGGGTCTGATAGGGCCGATGCCTACCGGGGTCGCGCATTGTTCGAAAGAGTTACCGCTTACGCTCCGCCCAGAGCGGGAGAGGTCATTTGATTATTTCCCAACCAAAAAAAAAAAAAAATGTGTGTAAGTAATTGAGTTATTTCGTTTTAAATGTGTGTCTCGAGTAAAATGTAGCGAACTGACCGTCTTATTATAACATCCTATTGTATTGAAACCTACATTTACGAATCAGTTTGATTTGATACTCATTTCCTCCTCAAAGTTCCCTGTAACAAGGTTATAAACCAAGTAAGCTAAACATAAACGTGATTGTCTTACAGCGCTGATTTATATCCAATCGGAGGCCACGCCGATACTTGCTTATTTATTCTATGAGTGGGCCGGAAGGGCACTCGACCGGATGTGGTTGTTGAACGGTGCGTGGGTTAAGTTATGGGCGACATTGGTTGGAGGGTTGGAGTGACTCGAAAGTATGTATCTGGTGCTTTGGATGCTGAGATCAATATATTGTTTGTAAAGCGCAACTATAACTGCTATGTCGAAACAGAAGGAGATTAGAAGAAGTCACACAAAAGATAAAGTCTAAATACAATTTCAAGTTAAAGTGAGTAATTTTTTTTTGATTGATTTATTTTCAAATAACTTGTCCCGCTCTGGGTGGAGCAGGACGGCGTGTCAGACTAATACTGACTAAAACCCACCCATTTTCCTTCAGTTGCCTGTGTGCCAGGGCCACGGTAACCCTTTACGACAAACCCGCAACCCCGGCAGGCCCTAACGGACCCTGTCAATGTGTGCCGACATCTTTTTGAGACGCGCATGGAACACAACGCGCCGTCGACCTGGGCCCGGTCCTTACCGGACGGCGAGCTGCCCATTGCTCGTCGTCCGCAAGCCAACGTCTACGGTGGCTGGGAATGGGCTATTGATTGCGGAGGACCAGGGCGTCTCCTACTGCGGTGACTAGGGGCGCGAGGGCGCAAAGATTTCCTCTCCCTCACGCGTTCCGCCTTCTCCAGCTCAGCATTACTGTTTCGTAGAAGGAGGTGACGGCTTCCCATGCACTCTCGCTCCGTACCATGGCCTGGACCAGGGCCGGATGCGAGAAACCGCCGCCGCCGATCGCCTCCGCGAGGACACGGTGGTGCTCCACCGTATCCTCCGGGCGATCCACACAATGGTAAAGTTAAATTGAGTCCTAAGTTCTCAAAGTATTTAAGTGGAACCTGAATTGAGAATTTGAAGTTGACAACTTGTCAAACTCTACTTTAACATCATTTAAACTGAAAGCCTTCCGCGAACTTTTCAAAAAATAATGTATTTCCCGGGCTACAATGAAAAAAGATTTGGACAAGTTCTCAATTTTAAATTCAGAAACCGGATGTAAGACTGGGTCTAGAGCTAGCTAAGTTCAAGTGCGTAATCTAATACGAGTCATCCAATACCAAGAATAAGTAAAAGTCCTGATTCTACACCGCTCGAATAAGATTGTGGTGGTATTTTTTCTAGTTTTATACATATCTCTCTTATCTTGTACCATGTAACTTGCTGGAAACATATTTAGGGCGTACTTCCTGTGTCAGAAATATTGCTTCGGTACGCACCGCGTTTATTGGCGGCGCCCGTCACTCTTGCCAGAACGAGCCGAATGCTACGCGCACCTGATGATATCCAAGATAATATGATGCTGTGGTTTTTGCCACGTTTAGGTAGGAAAAATTGTCTACGTTTAGGGGAGAAATAAATCATGATCAAAATGATAATTTGGTAGCTACCCGAGAACCCAAATGAATTGAATCATTAGCGCTCTGAAAACAAGTAGGTAATATTCATATCATTTAAAACTTTTTACCTGACTGCAAGGAAAGGGTTATGTTTTTCGTGCGTATCTTGTATGTATGTAATATTCTTTATTACCTCATATCTTTCAAATCGCTAGACGGATTTATATAAATAAAACATCGTTAGATACGTCTTGACCGCTCAAGTGTTCTTAGATAAGTTTAAAAAATTAAAAGATTTTAAATTGTTGTCTTTTTATGCAGGCGGTTTTTTTGTTTTTTTTATTAATTTTCTTTTTTTTTTCGTTGTTTCGGGGTTTTGCAGACCTGCAAGGGAAGAATTGAAAAAAAATGTATTTATAATAAGCACCTACTTAATTATGCGAGTTGCTGTCTTCTGTATCCAGCCTCATCCATAATGAGGTCATTCTATTTAGCCGCAGTGCTCGAGTAGGAATCAGTCGTACTCAACCGATGTGTCGATAAGTGGATCACTCGAGAACATCTCGCCTTTAATACTCGTCTCTGTGTCAAGAGGTATATCAACGCTACCGATCGGCAATCACTGTACATTGTTAAAGTTCCATTGAGGTGTTACAGACTGCAAAGGCTCTTCGCCTCTCCTCATACCGAGAAAGCATGGATATTTTCAGTACGTGTTAACTATGTCAGAGCTTTTAATCCGGCTTTCTCTAGAGTAGTGTAAAAAGGTAAAAATAATGCGTATATTTTTGGACACCCAAGACCTATTTTAGCCGCTTATTTTTGTTACCAGAACTTTCTTATAAACCACTCTCATACAAAAATAAAATCACACACGCGCAGGTGGCACATCATTCGCAACTCTCAACTTATCTGTAACTTATGAGGAGATTTTTTTATTCTATTACCAAATTCCTTAATCGGTTCGTGGGAGGGTAGAAACTTTAGTTCGCCCCTTGAGGGGCAATCATCCCCAGTTAGGGCAGTTATCGTTTTCTGTGGCTCCTCTAAATGCTATTATTACTCCGGCTTTTACGCGTTCAATTATTCTTTTCGACGAAAAGTTTTGAGTCAACAGACGGATTACAGAACATTTTCGCGAATTATTTTCAGAATTGTTATTTTTGTGGTTCGTTTCGTTTTTAATGTGATTTGTTTGACGGTTATGTTTATTAGTATAAGCTTGTTTTGTTATCAGATTATACCTATGTCTGAGGTCTTGTGGACAAAAAAAAAACTGCGCAAATATGAGCTGCAAAAAATACTTTTGTTTTCAACCCACTATAAGCTAGGGTTAAAAAAACAATTCTGGCCCATCGTTATTGAAGTAATTTGTCTAGCACTCGATTCCTAATGCATTATTACTTTGCTTAATTTATCGTTTAATTAACAAAGGATTTCAATAATTGAGTCGGTTCCACTGAATCTGTCAGAAACTTTAATTGGTGGATAAACTTTCTATAACTTCGATGGAATCCTGCCTCGTGGAAAATCAGTGATTATCCGTGATAGAAGGACTAATGAATATTAGGTTTAGTTTTATTTGGAAGGGAAAACAAGTTGCTAGATTTAGTGCTAGCGAGTTTTTGATTAAGTACTAGAACAAAATACCTTCCATATTTTTTTAAATTTTTATAGAACTTTAATATAAAGAAAAATATAAATTATAGTTATACAGGTTGCCTTGGACATCGACGTACAATCTATTACCAAGCATTCAGTACATGATTTTGGAAGCCAGGTGGGTTGAAATTTTCAGTCGGTTATTTAAAAAAAGATCTGCTGTTTCCTACAAAAATGAGCTACGCGGTCAAAATATATGGACCAGCAAAGTTATAAAAACCGGCGATAAATTTCAATGCAGGGGGGTCCAGAATCATGTACTGACTCCATGGTAACAGGTTGTGTGTGGATGTTCCTGCCACCCTCTAGGTTTACGTTTTTTTGTTCAGTAGTTTTAGTTTAAGTTATCGCTTTCCCTTTTTTTACTTGTATTCACTTTGTGTCTATATCAAGGATTGAAAACCGGTACAAATTTGGGTTCCAGTTCTTCATTTCGGTTCTTTAAAAGGTTCTTCTTTTTTATACGGTTCCGGTTAGGTTCTGGTTCCAAATAAAGGTCCCAATATACCGGTTCCGTACCATCCGATTTAAAGGTCCTCTACAAAATAACTACCATAGGATCTATCAAAGCAAAAGTGCTCCTCTCCCCTCTCACAAAAACTCCAACCTCTTCACCAGTCTTCACGTGACGGCGACCGTCCGTACCTCGCCGCTATCGTACAAAGCTTCGACCTGCGCTGAACGGCATCGTATGAACTGGTACAAACTCTCTTTGTAGAAGAACCGGTAAAATAAAGGTTCTTAAAGGTTCCAATTTAAGTTCCTGTTCCGGTTCGGGTTCTAGTAACGGAACCACTAAATACTGGTTCTTTACCGGTATTTTAGGAACCTTTTCCGTTACTGATCTAAATGTAATAGTGTGACTTGTAAGAATCCCCTATTATTACATTACTATGACTATTTCTGCTACTGTGTTCCAGTTTTAAGAATATGTTGCTGAATTTACAAGCATTTTTTGACTTTTCAGCCTGTGTGATCAGCCATCTTGGTTTGTGTTATATCTTTAAGCAATAAACCCCTTGAATCAGGTGAGTCCATCAGCCTATTTACACAAATCTACTAAATAATAATATATTTTACGTAAAAAAACAGGCGAGCTTGTTATTCAGAATCCAACAGAAACTTGTGAAATGGCACAAAGCTTACGAACGAAGCAAATATATCCGTAAATAATGAACAGCTTCCAATATTATTTGTTGAACTGTTCCCGTTTTCGACTGTTTAAAGTATCATTTAACAACGTTCACTGAGAACTTTAAATGGCAGTACACGACACAAATATTTCGGGTAAATTTTCAGGATGATGCAAATAAAATAAATATAGATTTCTGTGAGTTCTCATTAAAAAGCAGCTCAAATTATAAAAACAAACCGTTATTTTTCGACTCCTTTTTGTCTGGTAGAAGAGTTATTTGTCTTTTTAGCCGAAGAAACGAGGTTAATTGTTAAACTTATCCCGTATTTGTGAATATAAATCAATCCAAGTTTCCTCAATATTTTCCTTTACTGAAAATAAACTATCTCTAAGATTAACTCAGATAATACAGACAGAGGAGGCTTTGAAAATAATCAAACATTTCATGAAAGAACATTTCTAAAATCACTGTATCAAACATAGGAGTGATTTTACAAATGTTCTTCATTTATTTATTTTATTACTTATGTACACACAGTAAAATAGATACAGGTACGATATATAAGTATTGAGTAGGTACAAAGTAAATGTTTATTTCTTAAAATATTTCTTCCAGCAGACCTGCGAAAGGAGACTAAACGTAAAAGAAATGTTGACAATAGTGTGTGAGAACAAGAAGAGAAAAAAATATTTTGTATACCATATAATGCAAAAAGTTCCTTCTTGATATCTTATTTTACAAATGTTATAGGATTGCCGAAATTATTAGGGCAGCTTAAGTGCCTTCTCTCCATATTCCATGTTGATGAAATGTTTGGGAACTACTCCGTTCTCTGCTTTCCTAGTATAATTAAACCGTGATCCGCTGCATTATACCGCTTCACTATCGATCAGTTGAGCTCTTTAGACGTTCATTCATGAATGCAGCTAATAATAGCGAAGCAGATTGAATAATAAGCTGCTAGAAAACGTAAATAGAGGTACCTATAAAATGTACACTATGGTTATGTACTTTTACTCTCAGCTCAGTGAATATTGCAATCACCACTCCCGGTAAGTGAACCATTGTGTTCACTGTACAGTTTCATTTTTAAAATAATGATTATAAAATATATAACTAAAATATAATAAGTTATTATTGTTTAATGTCCACAAAAGCCAAAATTCTGACACTTTTCTATCTACGTGTACGTGTTTCGTACGAATTTTATTGGGAAATTAAATAATGAAATATTATCGCGACTTTTCAGTCAAGTAAAAAATTCGAACAGACTTTACCAGTCCGTCACCCAGGCGTTCTAGAATCCAGGTTGTATAAAAAGAAGCTAAAACACCTCCAGTCAGCAAAAATTTAAAGAATTTGCTAGGCTTAATGTTGAGTGGAAGAGGTAAGCTTATTTTTAAGCTGGCCCGAGTGGCTTCGTTGATAATTTCACTCAAACTGCTTTAAAGTGAAGTAATTAATGGTTTATATTGTACTTTTGGCGTTTCGCTGTTGCTTTTTTGGTTTTAAATATTTTTTAAATTTTTAACATTTGGTTTTTCCATTTAGTGGATGAATAAAATTCAAAATTGGCTTTCCAAACTTTATCTTTTGTGTAAAGGGGTCACTATTTTTCTAATACAGGACAATGAAGGACTTTTTTATGGTTTTGAAATTCACCATTAGTACTACAGGCACTTGAGATTTATATTCAGTGTTATTATTTTCTTATGTGTACACTAAGCATCAATATGTTTAATGTAGGTATACATGCTTACAAACCGACACAAAAGCCCTAGGTAAATAATTTTAGCCTCCATTGAATGCAACATAACTCCACAACTTTAATATAAAAATATCTATTTATTCTACAGCAGTAGAACCAAGTAACTGTGCACTAGAGAGGCTATGTTATTACTTCTTATATTCCGTAGTGAGCAGTCGGACACAATGGTACACAACAATAATGGTAGAACAAAATAGATAGATGGTCCTGGCGACAAAAGACTGCACAAAACACGTTTTAGTGAATACTTTCATTTTGAAATGACATAAATGTTACAATAGCAAGTTGAAACGTAATTTATTACATTACTACGTAAGGAAGGTATGTAACGGAAAAGTTTTCAACCCAACTCTTACTCGTAGATTGTTATTTTCATGCTACGTTTAGTGTTTGTACTTAAAGTCTGCCTAATTACTTACATAGTTGTGGTCAGTTTTCAGCCAGCAAAGTTTTCAGTCTAAGGAAGTCCACCTAAGGTATTATGCAGCAAAACTAGGCACGTATACCTATTGGTTGTGGTCATCATACGGAGACCCAAACGTCTCACATATGAAGAGTACACAGTGTCTTATTAAATAATATTGGAATAGTCACCAACGCGCGGCAGCTGTACCTTAACAGCAGTTACTTTGTCACTAGTCCATACTTTTTGATATTCGACCTTATGCCATGAGTTTAGAATTTAATTTTATATTCACAGCTTTCATGGGTCATTGCTTTTTTTTTCTCAGATAATTTTAATCATGATCTACCAGTTTGACTAATTTATGCGGCCTACCCAAATATCCTTTCTTTGGTATTGTTCATCGAATCGTTGAGCTCTTTAAGTCCTGACTTCCTGAGTTGAGCTGCACGATTACTGACAAATGCGTGCACTGACTAGACAGATCCACTCAATCTGTGTGGTTCTTTCCTCAAAATACCATTTCAGATACCAATCTACATGGTCTTCACATGATCTGATCAAGATTATGTCTGGACTTTCAAAGAGACTGTGACCTCTGAGTTTGTTTCGGCCTTTCTTCTCAGAGTAGTCAGATAGGAAACCTCATAGTTAAAAAAATATGATTGACGTGTAAAATTGTTTGTATAAACCTGATTACAGAAATAAAATCATTTATGATTTATCATGGCCATAATGATTTGATAAACATCCAACAAGCCGCCAAGCTAATGAAGCAGCCCCTACATTCTATCTCTTAAATTGGCTCCTTTTTATAAACAAAATACATCCGTTTTTATCCCCTTATCAGCATACGTGTTCCCTTCAGCCTGGTTCTTTCGACCTGTCACGACTGCCATCAATCTTATCGGTGAATATTTCTTGATTCCAACCCTCGAACGGCATCAAAAAAATATGCCACACGAATTTATATTCACGTCGTAGATAAGTACGTGGTAGTGATGTGCCTTCACTGGATGTTGAAGGTCCTGGCTGTCTTTCGTGGATTATTATCCACGGCAAATGCCTGCTGATGTGTCATGAGCTTAGTGCGGGTACTTTCAACTAGTTTGGACTTAACTGCAACCCTTAATCGAAGCAACAAGGTCCTCAGTCGGCAAAGCTGCGAGCCAAACTGAATGACTGGTACACCGTTTGTCCATCCGCAACCGTCAACGGGATGTCAACGAGAAACTAGTTTATTCGAACTGAGCGTGACGTTCCGGTGACGGCGGGCAGTGGACACGTGGCCATTAGTAAATGTATGCATAACTACTTCGGCGCCGTCATCTCGATACTACTTATTGATATAACTTTTTGATAAACACTTACGAATTTCACTAATATACCTATAACCCTCTAAGTCCGTATTTTACTAGCAAGACTTGTTTTGAGCCGAATGCTGCAGAAATCTGAAGGTGCTCATATTTTTTGGTGCTACTACCTACTCTGAAACCAAGTCTAAATCTCAGAAACGTCACCTAATCAGGAAGATTTTTTTTCTACTATTTCGCGTAATGTAAACCATGTGTTCGCATCCCTAGCAGTGACGCCACAATGTGTCGGAGCGGCGCTACGCGGTTGACAAGTGCTTAATCAAGATGGCCGGAATTCCCGCGTTTTTCCGCCATTAGCAATGTTGACGGTAGTTCGAGACAAGCGATCGGTAATTACTTGCAGATTTAAATGTAGCTACAATGTATGGTAAGCACATTTGTGTCCATCACTTTTGTTCGAAAATGGATAGTCTATGTACCAGTCGATGTGTAAATAGCACTTTGAAAATTCTGCGTGATATTTTGCATGTGTTTGTGTTTATATTCCTTTGGCAATAGGATCTATATAGGTTCCATTCGAAAGGAAAGAGTCCAGAGACAAAATGTATCGAAGGTTTCTAAATGAGTTGAGTTATTAGGTATGTTCACACAAACAAAATGTTGAACACAGGTAGGTATCCAACCTTGCAACAGTAGTTTTATACATGTGTAGATAATTGTGTATCAAATGTATTTCACTTTCAACACCCCTGATTTTAACCTATCTTTAAATTACCGGAGACCACTTCCCATCTATTCTAAAAACCATTACACCACCTCAACAGAACATTTAATTCTTCACCCGCAAATCTAAACGAAATCGCTTGTGGAAGGAAATATAAAAAGAATAGGAAAGCTAAGTCCCGCGCCACCTTTATCATAAGCGGAACGAGCAAATAATGGTATCGGCGACGAGTGATCCGAATTTGTGAGACCGAGACCGAGACCGAGATACCGGCGGAGATTAGCTGGGTGAAAGTAGAATACTAATCCTGACCTAGAGATTCGGGACAACAATGTGGGGCGTATGTTTTGTTAGGATTTTTTCGCGTCTCATGTTGTGAAGAGTGATTTGGGACTAAGCTGGCTTGTGAAAAGATTGAGGGCTCGTAAATAAGCTGAAAGCTGAAATTTTGTTAAAACTAAGTATGCCGGACGGGCGTGATCGTCGGACGCGAAGGGTGTAGGGAGTGTGTAAGCCCATCCAGGTGTATCCCTGTGTGTGTGTGAGGATAGGCCTCCCTGTCCAGACAGCGCTGACGTCCTGCACCTATAGGTTGCAGATATCTTCAGACGGCTGCCAGCTGCTTATCTTCGTGACTGTTACCTGCTTCCCATCTTCCAGGCGGCTACCTGCTTCTTATGTATACCAGTGTTTTTGACTATCTGTGTAAAGGAGTACGTTTTTGACCATGTTTTTGACGACCTCTGTTGGGTATATTTACCTGGGTGACTGAATAATAACACAAGTCTTCATGATTTTTCAGGAAGTGATTTTCGGAACTTTTGGGAACACTACTTGAACTATTTTAAGGTATTTATGACAATATAAGTACCTTGCCGATGACTACGAAATTCTTTTTTATACATGTTTGCTTAAGTACAACCAAACTTTACCGTAACGAGAACCGCTAATTGCTTCCTGATTTAAAGTTTTATTAGATGAATTTTTCATCTTGTCTATGTAACATTAGAGCTTATAAACACGTTATCTATATTAATATAATAGGTCTTTACCTATGAAATTGCCGTTTTGTATGAAAAAAATTAAACGAATTTTTTTCATGAATTTTTTATTTGTATTAATCGAAGTAATCACCCATGCAATCAATGCATCTTTGCCATCGCAGTGGCAGTTTATTGATGCCCTTCTTAAAGAAATCAGCTGGACGGGAGGCAACAAATTCTTCAAAGGCATTTTGTACTGCCTCTCGGGTATTAAATTTTTTTCCCGCCAAGAAGTTATCCAAATTCTGGAAAAAGTAGTAGTCTGTAGGCGCAAGGTCTGGTGAGTAGGGCGGATGACGGAGAGCTTCCAACCCCAGTTCTTGCAACTTGGAGACCGTCTGCTGTGCAGTATGAGGTCGCGCGTTGTCGTGCAGGAGCAGCGGAGACGAGCGATTGACCAATGCTGGTTGGAGATGCGCCAGCTTCTCCATCATTGTGTTCAGTTCTTCACAGTACACATCTGCAGTAATGCTCACCCCGTTTGGTAAGAAGCTGTGATGAATCACACCGGCGCTAGACCACCAAACAGTGACCATCACTTTTCTAGGGGTAAGTTTTCGTTTAGGGCATTGTTTAGGTGCTGAACCAGGATCCAACCAACTTGCTGAGCGCTTACGGTTATCAAACAGAATCCATTTTTCATCGCAGGTAACAATGCGGTTCAAAATTCCTTCATTTGTGTGTCTGTTGAGCAGTGCAAGGCACGTCTCGACGCGTACTTCGCGCTGGCGATCATTGAGTTCGTGGGGCACCCATTTGTCAAGCTTTTTTACCTTGCCAATTTGACGCAAATGGACCAATATTGTTTTGACGCTAACGTCGAAAGCTGCTGCTAATTCAGCCGTAGATTGTGTATCATCAGCTTCCACAATCGCCTTTAATTCGTCATTGTCGACCAAAGTCTTCGGACGACCGCGAGGTTCATTTTTCAGGTCGAAATTTCCAGAACGGAAGCGAGCAAACCAATAACAGGTGGTGCGTTGG
Source organism: Griposia aprilina (assembly GCA_916610205.1). Classification (NCBI taxonomy): domain Eukaryota; kingdom Metazoa; phylum Arthropoda; class Insecta; order Lepidoptera; family Noctuidae; genus Griposia; species Griposia aprilina. The sequence continues at coordinate 1,350,293 of OU744290.1, read as the reverse complement.
TTTGTAGTGTTAGCTCCGTAAACGTCGTTGATGTTGCGTGCCGCTTGTGCCGCGTTGCTGCCACGACGGTACTCATATTCCATAATTACTCGAATTTTTAACGTATCCATGATGACGAAAAAGATTGAAATGCGATGAAAATGTAACACTAATCAATAAAGAAATGACTACTTTTAGAAAAAAAAATCCATGTTTTTAAAATAAAATTAATTTGAAATTAGAATTCTTAGCCAAACAAAAATTATTTTGATTTGAAATGGCCAGTACTGCAGAACGGCAATTTCATAGGTAAAGACCTAATATAAGGCATGTTACATATCAACAAAATTCTTAAGGAACTACCTATCGTCTGAGGTATCTATAATAGCTATACATATATAGAAATAACATTTCAGTGGAAACAGAGAAAATATTACAATTTCCAATATAAAAGGGTTTGTCAGCTGTTTTTCTCAGAAACTCCTGAACCGATTTTCAAATCAGTCATAGATACCTCAGGCCGGTCTATAGACCTGAAACAATGTAATATTTTAAACATCATAACTATAGTTTTCAGGGCGTGACGCGCCCTGAAAGAATGTTTCATTAACCAAAATAATAAACTATCGCAGCACGACATTCAAACCCAATTAAATGGGCTTATTCAAAGGACTAGATATATGAAAATTAGGTCCAGGGCTAGGTCTAGGTCTAGGTGACCTGGACACACTAAACAAACTATGGTTTTCAGCTACATGTATAGTCCACTCAATTGAGGTTTGAATGGGTCGTAATTACGGTTTTATGTACAAAAAAACGTTTTATAATCGTTTCTATCGTATAACTAGCACTGGTATCACTTGTTATCACTGAATTTAAGTTACTTTGCAAAAAACACTATACGTGACGCATCGTCGCGAACACTAAGAGTAAAAGGAAAGTAGAAAGAACATTAACTATGAGTGTTGATTACGTCAATGCATTGAAGTTCTATCTCTTAAGTTGCCTATCCAATACCAGATTAGTTGTAATAATATCTAGCATCAGTCTGTGACTTTGTCAGCGTGAAAATTCTTGTTCCCCAGACCCACCCCGTCGCATCGCATCGCCTGCCCGGACTATTACTTCGTTTTTGCTGAGCGCTCTTTCTGGCTTTTTTCTTTTTACACGGTTCCTAAGGATCCTAGCGTGATGTTAAATAACCTTTCTCAAGAAAAGGACTAACAAATGCAATTTTTTTTTTTATTCGGTCCGTTTTCTTAGAGATTACTCCCTACGTTATAGTCCTCCGGACCGTATTTCGCCCATGGCGGCGAATCTAAACGGTCAAATCAAAGTCAAATAATGTATTTCAAATAGGCACATAAAAGGCACTTTTGAACGTCAAAATTTACAAAAAAAAATAATTGATTCTAGTTGCTCTTTCCAAAAGGTAGTTTCGTATGGAGGAGAAAGGGTAAGAAACTCCACCGTTACTCTTTTACCTATTTCGGACCCCCTATAATCTATTTCGGACTATCACGAAAAAAAATTACCAAATCGGTCCGTCCTTAAATGATGCGCTTACGCCTTTTGGAACGAATTTCTTTAACGCGGTTTGCGGTAGGAGTAGAATGGTAGAAATCGTCACGTAACGAAAAGCGTTATGCCCATGTCCATGCTGTCCATGCGACTTTCTATTACATAATGTAATAGAAAGAGACAGACAGAGAGAGAGATAGATAGTTTTTATGGTTTTTGAGGATGCCAAAGCTAATAAAATATAGTGAGGTAAAAATGAAAATCCATGATGGCGGCTGCGAAAACTTTCAAAGTTTTCGTCATGATTGTCGTTTTCATGGTTTTTAAGGGTGCTAAAAGCCGATAGCGATAACTTTATAAGAGCTTCTAAAAACTTCTAATAGATGGCTCTGTGTTAAAAAAGCGTATTAAATTCACAATTTCTTTTCGTCGCTGTCTCTTTCTATTATATACGAGTGTGCGTGCAAGTATTGCGTAAGAAACCACGTTCCTGACGTGGGACGTCCCCGACCGCACAAGTTCTTATTTGCAGACCTTCTCTTTTCGAAATAGACTCCCACTCACTTATGCCCTTTACCATAATGACCAAACCATCCTTACATCCCAAACAATTGACTCAAAACCCAACCTTATGGAATAGCCAGAACCTAGCCTAAGATACTATCGGCCATCCAATCAGCCTCTAGATTCTAATCAAGCATGCGCAAACACACAATTACGGCGAGGAAGTCATTACGCACTTAGGGCTGCACGGAATTACGCAGCCGGCTGCTAATGGGCTCTGCATAAAAGAAACTAGCCCTGGATATAAGGCTTTACGGTGACCTAGTCTAGACTTTCACTCTTAGATTCAATTAAGTGAAGTGGTACGAGAAAATAAGTAATTGAAGTGTATGTTCTATATGAAACTGATAATTTCACCTAATTTGTCATTTGTGTTTCAGAACTACCAGAAGAAATATTATATTAATGGGTTTATCTGGATGGGTTAGAAAAGTCTTCGATTAAAAAGGTGAATTTAGTGCATGACATAATCTTGAAGTGGCTAAAAAACGTAGCAAGAAATAGGGCCGCTTAAACCGTTACAAATTTTGTTGAATTTGCTCAATTATTGTTCCGACTTCATAACTTTAGATGTAACAACCATAGTAAGATACTTCTTTATACATAATTACATACTGCAAAAAGGAGGCATATGTTCTATAAGCACGGAATCCTATAGTGCATCATGAAGAGGTATATGCAATACCGCCACACTGTTTTTAGGTGCACCTTTCATGTATTTTCCCAAGATTCTTGCTTCCTTTCCCCACACCTAAGTCTTTAATCACCTGAAACCACTAAATACAAGTGCTGGCTCCTATTCACAAAGACTCGAGCGTTCATTAGGAACCTTAAACAACAAACTGAAGGTCAAACACCGCACTTACCGAACGTTGGAACTGCCAACTTGTACTATCTTTGCTAACTTAACCACCGTTATTTAAGTTTAAATTGTGTAGCTTAAGTATCAGGTTTTGTTTCTCAGTGTTTGAGTACCTGAGCTTTGACGGGTTACGATTTGTTCATAACTTTGAAAGTTCAATCAATTAAGAGAGTTTTGGTTTCCAATAACATTCATCTCGGTGGAGGTTAGGGACGGAGGATAGGGGAAAGACAACCAGTATATTAAAAAAACTCCTCAGATGACAAACAACTATCTGGAAGTAAGTACTGGAAAACAATACACATACATACATCGATAAACTCGTGCCTTCTTTAAAACAAAACAATAACAACAAAACAAAAACAATACAGGGGTAAAATATCCTAAAATTGACATTGAGGAATCTTGGATATCAAAATCAACACTTTCACAAGCACTTATCGTGGAAATATAAACATGACGGAGAAGGTATGCGTCTCTCGTTATTATCAGCTATATTTTAACTACTGTGGCCGTACTATGGGAAGTGTTGGTTATTGCGCAATAGAAAAACCGTATGCAGTTCAAATCAAATTATAATTTACGATCAAATTAATCACACTAGCGAATCACACACTGTAGGTACACGACAAAAAACTCTGCTTTAAACTCTGGTCAAGCGTTATGGTATAGACTCTGTCGAGCGCCACCTGGTGGCGCTGGCGTCCCGATTAGTCAAAGTCAAACAATTGATTTACTCGTAACGTATTTCCGACAAACAGAATATAAAATGTCACGCAGCGAGCAAAATTAAAATCTGACTTTAAGATGTCGGTAAATATTAAACAATTATAATAACCTTTTCGTGGAATTCTTTCCCCTTTCAATTTAATTAAAGAGTAATATTAGAACTTTTTGTTAAAAGTAAAATCTTTGTTGAAACTCGGACGAATCCGTTTAAAGTTTATTAAGATACCTTTGTGTTCTATTCTTGTTTTGTGTTACAACTTCGTTTTGAGGTTACTTGTTTACTTGTAAATTATAATTCAGAGAAATTCTCAATAGGGGGAGAGAGTAATATTGATATTTTGAACACCGATAGTAGGTATACATAAAGAAAACGATTTTGGCTCCGGGTTAAAGCTTAACATGTGCTAATACGACTTTATCATTGTTAAATAATACGTTTTATTTTAAGATAGTGTAATGGAAAAAAAATGAGTTTTTAAATGAAAAATTTAATTCAAAGTTTTAATTAGACGACGACTTGCCTTTATGTTCCTAATGATTAAATGAAATTTAATATCTATGACCAATGTCAATACAATTATTGACTAATTCTTTATATTGCATTTGATCATTCTTGACACTATATTTAATCATTCTTAACATTATATTCAATAATCCTTGACATTGTATTTGATAATAGTTAACAAGTTAACAGTTTCCTTATCCTTGACATTGTATTGTGTAGTTTTGATTTATTGTTCTAAAGCATTTGATTTTAATTTCATGATATATATGTACGCCGGAAACAGCAGAATGTTATGGACGTCTTATTATGTGTACGAGTAACACCTTGTAACAACAATATTCTAACAAATAAATTGATTTGATTTGATTTGGAAAAAATATTGTGTGCTCAAAATTTATGGATGGTTTCAAATGACAATCAGGCAGTAAATAAGAGTGGTAATCGAAATGAAAGAGGCTTTTGCCCATCAGCGGGACAAGTTACTGAACTGTATTATGACACAGTTATGTCCATTTACAAAGAGAGAGATTAAGTATACATCGAGTCCTAGATTTATAAAATATGGTGTACCTCAAGGGTCAATACTGGGACCACTACTGTTTCTCATTACATAAACGATTTACCTAATGCTATTCAGCAACCTATGGTTTTATTTGCAGATGACAGTACGGTTCTTTTCACAAATAATAAAAACAAAAATCATGAACAAGAAATAAATGATTCCTTATCTAAATTAATAAATTGGCTTCAAATAAATAATGTACAAATTGATCTCACAAAAACACATTACATGAACTTTAAAAATAAAAACGCGACATCTATTCCTTTAAGTATTGCATACAATAATGAAACAGTAGCTGAAGTAGCAAATACAATTTTTTTAGGAATCCATATAGATTCGAATATGTCATGGAAAACACATGTGAATAGTGTATGTACCAAATTGAATCAATTTTCTTACGCTCTATACATGCTTAAAAAAGTATCCAACCAGACCGCGCTTCTTACTGCTTACCATGCGTATGTGGGATCCACTCTGTCGTATGGGTTACTATATTGGGGAAACTCGACTGATAAATAAATTGCGTTCAAAGCCCAAAAAAAGTGTATTAGGTCTATATGTGGGTTACGCCAAACGGATTCATGTAAACCACATTTCGTAAATCTCAAGATTTTAACACTCCCTGCTCTATTTATCTACCTGGCCTCAATTTTAGTTAATTCAAACATTACAAGCTATGATACGTTAAAAAGCAGAAGACTTAAACATACCTTAAGAGATAAAACGTCCCACACTAGAGCGTACAGTAATAGTGTTTTCTGTATGAGCACAAAGATTTATAACAAGCTACCTATGGACATTAAGACTATAAATTCAATTATTATTTTTAAAAGAATGCTGAAAATTTTCTTAATTAAAAAGGCCTATTACTCAATAGCAGAATTTCTTGAGGAAAAATAATTTTGTTCAATAAAGTACCTATCACTAAAGTGAATATAATTCAATAAAATATTTTTAAAAGGATTATGATAATTAATATTAAATGATTACAATACTGTGACATAATTGAATTAATGAATAATGATAATTTTTAAATCAGGTAACTCATGACATGTGTATCTTTATTTAGGTATGACTTTAATAATTTATAATTAATATGATGTAAATGATAAAATTATATAATGTAATTAAAACGATGTCCTATATAAAATTTAATATTTATAACTTTTTTCTTTTTAATTAATGAATGTAAATAATGCATGTTCAACTGTTACTGTTACAATTATAAGCATATATGCATGATGAAATTGCAATGCCCTAACAGGGCCACTATGTTCTAAGAACTGATATCCTCTGTTATGAACTTTATTTATGTACTCATAGTTGGCAATAAAGAATTTGAATTTGAATTTGGATTTGAATTATAGCTGAAACTCAATTACATTAAGTCTTTATATTCTTTCCATTCATAATGAGCGAGCTCGACTGCATAAAAAGCGAAAAACTGTAGGTAAATATGAGTGAAAATATGCAATACATTATACGAACATATTTATTGTATAATCTGTGCCTTTTGGAGCGCAATTTCGGTTCGTATATTACAAGCAGACGGTTTTTGTTCGCGGCTCATCCAACCTCCGATACAGCGAGTTGGGGATGCAGTTTGAGCGAGAGTTGGGAAAGATCATCTATTTTTAAATGTTTTACAGTTCGCGACCAAAATGCTGCTGGTTGTTTTTGTTAAGAATATTTGATAAAGTGGCGCCTCATCTACTTGAATGTGTTTTTAAACCGAGATATTTTCCTGTCTCTCTGCTAAATGTTAGGTTAGGTAGTAATGTGTGCAAGCTATGGAAATGTGCCATCTACAAACCGAATAAGAGATTAAATTTCGTAACAATTTGACTAGTGTATTCAAAGACAGAACTTATCTACATTCATTCAAAATCCACCAATTAGTTTGCAACAAAATCAGAACGAAGCAATAAATACTATTGATGGATTACCTACCTATTTCTTTCCTTGCTCACTCCAACTCCACTCCGATTTCTCGCAGAAAGTCAGCCTTCATTACCTACTAGGGATTTATCATCACTTACCAAATTATAAACGCTGTCACTACCCCCACAACTCACGCCACGCTAAGGGGAATATACGTTAAAAACGCGGATTAATGAGCTGCGGCAGCGCATCCATTTGAACGAGACGAATCTGGCTCGCTATTGAATGATTGTGATTAATGTTAGCGCATATCGCTCCCCAGCGAACGAGCGGTATGGAAGATAGCTACCATTTGTTTTGGAGTATTGGAGAGGAAACTGTAAAGAGGAAATTTTTGGAGGTTAGTAGGTTTAGTATTCTTGGCGTCTGGTATTTCACAAGTATTTATTGTGAGCGTCAAAATGAAGGGACCAAATCTCCAATGTCTGACATACATATATAAAAAAAAATACCATTAATCTACTATTTCTTACCTTTGCTATAATTTTAGCTACCTCATCATATACATAATATTTTAACAAAATGCTTGGTCCCTCCATCGTGATATCAAGATGGAGGGACCAAACTGATAAGACTACTCCCTGGAATGTTCTACCTACTCAGTGTTATAATACCTTAATTCTACCTTAATATTATTGATTTTGGCTGCACGAAACATATATCGTTTTAAAGATATCGATTGTATAAGTTGGTCCCTCCAAATTTACGATTCAATTGTTTAGTGCAACAGGTAAATGGGCGGTTTATTTTCGATCTTCGAAGGTTGAATATTTAATAACTATTTACTACCTTCTAATCGTGCAAAATGTCTTACGTTAAAGTTTACTTTAACGAGCCAAAAAAATATTTAAGAAATAAGTAGGTACAACGTACAAATTTTAATCGTAGTAGCATTAATTAAGGTGTTTTTTTATTAAGAATAGCACAAAAATATCTAGCTAATATAAAATGTATCTTTAGTTTTTAAATATTACTGTTTATTGGTTCATTTTATTTAATTCTCGTAATACTCAATGTAGGTAAACACAAAGAAAAATATTGAAGGTAGTTCTAAACTAAAACGAAGCATTGTAGTGAAGCTGTTTGCGATAACTGCGTCCTTGGCTAACAGAGTGCATTTACAGTGATTTCAGTATCATTTTTCCGTAGTTGTAATAACAATAGTTACCCGTTTATCATGAAGAGGGAAAGGAAGAGCGCGATTTCCCTAGATATGCCATAACGTAATGCCATACTCAAGAAATATTCGGATTCACGCCTGTGGGAAACCATGAACAAATACAGTGGGCATGCAATATTGCTTATATAATAGATAAAAACTTATTTACAAAAAACCAACCGACTTCCAAAAAAAACCATAAAAGACGTTAAAAAATTTTTTTTTCTGATGTCGGTGCCTTTGGTTTTGTATTTTCGGTTTTGGCTACCGACTTCCGACAATAAAGTTATTTTTCACGTCTTTTAGTGTTTTTTTTTTGGAAGCCGGTTGTTTTTTTGTAAAACAGTTTTTATTTTTCACTTTTTACTTGCGGTAGGTACCGCACGCACCTACCCCACACAAATTCGTATACCACTACTTGGTATGTAAATAACAGTGACAGGAAATTATTAACACATCATCAATATAAACTAAGTGGAAAAAATATGCAGTATTAAGGATAACTCAAAAAGCACTGGTCAAACCTTGATCAAATTTAAATGGGACCACATGTGAAGTACCAGCTGTCAAATAAAAAAAGAATCATCCAAATCGGTTCACCCAGAAAAAAGTCCTGAATTAACAGACATAAAAAAAAAAACTTACCTACAGACGAATTGAGAACCTCCTCCTTTTTTGAAGTCGGATAAAATGTTGTCAATGATGTATTTTACAGTGCAGAGATTGTCAGGTCTTGCACGAACTGTGATTGTCCTAGTAATAACATTAGAAGGAAATGTGGGTTTATTCCTTTGGATTTAAACATCATTCAGAAACAAGACATTGAAGCGTTAAATGCTTCAGCTGAAATTATTTTGAGTGATAATTTGGCTCCCTGTAGAATAACCGGTTGCAATGATATAAAAACAGAGATTTACTCTCTTCCCAACACAATATTTTTTGAGCTGTCTTCTGATGAAAAAGTCAACCTATACGAAATTCCTAATCAGTTAAAATTAGGAGATAAATATTACAGAATTCTTTCAGTCATTGATTTTATCCCGCCAATATGTGGAGATGTTGGCCGCTACAGGGCAAATTGTCCAAGAGTTCTTGGGCAATGGAATTATTATGATGATATGATAAGTAGAGTCATCAAAAGCCAGACGATTGTTATACCATATTGTTTAATTTACGCTTTAAAATAATGGTATATCATACGAGTACTAGCGACCGCCCGCAATTTCGGTCGCGTGGAAATCATTTCTTAGTTGACGTCACTTTGGGCAACTGAAGGAACACGGGTGGGTTTTAGTCAGTAAGAGTCTGACACACCCTTCCGCTCCATCCAGAGCGGGAGAGGCCATTAGATGATTTCCTACACAAAAAAAAAAAAAATGACGTCACTTAATTATAATATAGATTAAGTGTATGTGTAATTTTGTTAATTGCAATAAATATAACTGGAATAATAATATAAATATATTTTATTACGGGCATTCAAAGGTTCCCATTTATATTACTGTGACAAATTTGTGACAAATTTTGCACGATTTGAAGTTAGTAAATAGTACCTTCAATATTTTTCTTTGTGTTTACCTACATTGAGTACCTATTACGAGAATTAAATAAAATGGACCAATAAACAGTAATATTTAAAAACTAAAGATACATTTTATATTAGCTAGATATTTTTGTGCTATTCTTATTTTTTTTTAAAAGCACCTTTATTAGTGCTACTACGATTAAAATTTGTACGTTGTACCTACTTATTTCTTTAATTTTATTTTTGGCTCCTTAAAGTAAACTTTAACGTAAGAAATTTTGCACGATTAGAAGGTAGTAAATAGGTAATAAATATTTAACATTCGAAGATCGAAAATAAACCGCCCAATTACCTGTTGCACTAAACTATTGAATCGTCTATTTGGAGGGACCAACTTATATAATCGATATCTTTAAAACGTTATATGTTTCGGGCAGCCAAAATCAATAATATTAAGGTATTATAACACTGAGAAGGTAGAACATTCCAGGGAGTAGTCTATCAGTTCGGTCCCTCCATCTTGATATCACGATGGAGGGACCAAGCATTTTGTTAAAATATTATGTACTCGTATATGATGAGGTAGCTACAATTATAGTAAAGGTGGGAAATAGATAGATAGTAGATTAATGGTATTTTTTTTAAATTTAATTATGTATACAGACATTGGAGATTTGGTCCCTCCATTTTAACGCTCGCTATTTATTCCTTTGTCGAAGGTTAAATATAATAGCCGTAAGTATCATAATTCAACATCATTATTTTAGCTGAAAGATATCCACTGCAGCTGGACATAGGCCTTCCTCAAGCGACGCCACATCAACCGGTCCTATTCCAGCCGCCTCGACAAGTCATCGGTCCACCTTGTGTGCTCTATGATCATTGGCTTCTTCTTATTACCGATTATTAACTTTCCCACCATGTGAGATTTACAATCAGAAAGAGAGAGACAGTCTTGCCACTCCAAATATACCGGGGTTAGCATTCGGTCTAGACCCGATGTGGCTCCATATCTGTAATTCCCACAGAGCGACCCTCTGACGTTTGCAACCCAATTACTATACTATATAGATTCTTAAGGTCCGAGCGGGTTATATACCTATTCCACTATGTATGGGTTTTTGCTACTAGTCACAATCAGATTGTCATAAGGTTTTGTAAGACATCTAGTACCAAAGTGAGTGGAAGGACACCTGTTTTTTTTAAAGGCCTGCTGATAATTAACGGCATCTACCGACTGACCATAATTATTATTTCAGGCAAAAGATTTCCACTGTTGGATGTGGACACAAAAATCGCTACTACGATACTAAGCTGTGAATAGAAAAAAATATGGATCCATTCAGTTTTTATATAGCCTCACTGTATATTTAAGTGGCTCCCATAAACCATTTTAATTTTATTATTATTTTTTGCATCAACGGAACGTACTTTCAACAATATCAGTATATATCTTGTTTTCGTATTGAGAATCTGTGAGAAATTGCACTCATTTTTCTCGCAAATTGTAACTGAAGTAAAGGAAATAGATGAGCTCCCAGCTTGTCTATAGTTTAAGACTTGTCGGGTGAGTTAATGCTGTTATTTTATCGATATTTATTTTAAAGCTACGGGAATGTAACTTTAAATAAAAGTAATTATTTTTCACTTCGATATTACTTGACATAACCGGAATAAATACCGATTGAAAAATAAAAAAACAAAATCCTTCTCACTAAGTGGGTAAGTAGGTACCTTTGTTTTCCTTTATTTCGTTTTTGTTCATTAGCTAGTCAGTGGTTTAATTCAAATCACATCATGGTTGAAACCAGGTTTTAAACCTTCAACTGAATTCCCCAGAAGCAGGCCTGTCAAAATCTGGTACAAATCGACAGACTAAAGAATTGTATCTGCCTGAAACCATTGAAATGAACCGGTATCAGATAATCCGTCACACACAGTATGAAAAAAACAATTTAATAAATAATTCCACCACGTATGCACATACTAACAGAACACACACACATATTAATTAAATATTTAATTTGGTATGAACCTATGATTTCTGCTGCCAATTCCGCCTGATTTTATGCTTCTTCACTTAGTATTAATATTAACCCGTCACCTGAATGCGACGTAATGTGGTGTATGGGACCCCCGGGGCCTTTTTGTGGGGATCTTTGCAAAGTGGCAAGTGCCCGACGTCGACGGTTGAATGGGAGCACGTCAATATAATTTAGAGCAACCCACCTCTGACGATTGATTGTGTAGTTAGCGATGGCAACTGATTGCTTTGCGATTTTGTAGATAAAAATTAATAGGATATCTAAGGCTTACGTTATCAAAATTACTTAGATAGCTGTCAGGCTGGTAATGCCATCAATGATCTCATTTTTCTCTAATTCGTTAAACTCAAAACTCAAACTCACTCAAAGCATTTATTTGAAATAAACCAATTACAGGCATTTTTAAAGTGCCAAGGAGTCGGTCAATTAGAAAGATAAAGCGAATGCGATGAAGAAAGCGTAGTAGATTCCTATGGAGAAAAATAGGCAAGAATCTTCAAGGACACTCTTAAAAAAAAAAGTTATGGGTCTACCATCACAGTTTCCATCATTCTTTAGAGTGTAGCCATTGCTGAACTTGATTATAAAATTAAAGAGACCATTAATTCTTATTTGCACCAATGGTAACCCCATTTTATGTCCAGACAACCACTGTCCATTCCAAGGTTACCTGGTAGATATCACAGAAAGCGATATGAGCGCCCATTTTATGTAATTTTTCTTGTGTACGTAATTATACCAGCCTATTATTGCCCCACTGCAGAGCAAAGGCCTCTTCATATACAGAGAAGGCACGAGCATTATTACCGTAATTATTTTGCATCTGTTTATCACCACAATGTTTAATAACCTTCTAAATATGTTAATACCATCCAAAGGTCAAAATGTCAATAAAGAAAATTGCAACAACCAGCAATCCAGTTAAAATGGCGTCTAGTCACAGTTTCATTGTCTGCATCACGTCTTATCTCATTCTTTATCTTCCGTTACATTTTACGAGATGCATTGAATAATATAACAAGCGACCAACATTGTTTCTTATTTAAAGTTCGGGACGTAAAATTCAAAATGTTTCTAGAAAATAATGTTGTAAATAATCTTTCGTAAACGTCCATACTATCATCATATTCGTAGACATCCCAGTCTAGAATTAGTTACGAGTTAGTTCCAATGTCTAATAGTCACCTGATAATTTATTGCCTAAGGCTTTTGATTCTTCATACCTACAGAAGCATTTTAGCCGCGCCATGTTAGAATGTTTGCACTTCCGCAGATTACTTGACTACTATTTGCTTTACACCATACTTACAATCTACTAAAACTCAAGTCAAAGTTGAACTGGGACTTGGCTGGCCACATTTGTCACATGCCCAATGAGCTATGGGTCAAAATAGTCACTATATGGAGCCCTGAGACAGCTAGAAGGCGTCGCGGCAGACCCCGTAGAAGATAGCAAAACAAAAAATCAGTGGTCAAAATTAGCCCTGGATCGCAAACACTGGAAGTCATGGAGAGTGGCCTTTGCCCAGCAGTGGGATGGTACAGTAAAACTCAAAAAAGCAACAGCTACCCAACAATCGCACGACGATCGGTATTACAGGTTGCGTCGTAGCTCCTCAACCCGTTGGATTATCGAGTCTTACCACAAGCTCTAATACTCCTCTAGCGTAGTTATTGGGGGTGGTGTAAGGGCAGCCACACACGCTTGATTGGAAACGCGACCCGCTTTTGTTGCGTAAATAGATGTAATCTACTGATGTTAGGTAGCCCGCCTGAAGGCTGAACTATGACGCTAAGATATATTTTGGCGCTTTTGTTACGCCTTCAATTGCCTGCTTTGGTATACAATGGAGAATTTGGTTTTTGTATTTGAATTTTAAAATTATGGTAAATGTCGAGGTCTTTGTGGAAGTTAGTTTAGAGCTAATTTAATACGATTGTGGTGGACGCAAGACATTTTAAACTAAGGATCGTACCTAACAGGATTTTTTTAAATTAAAATCTGTTTCTACAATCCTTTCCTTTTAAAAATAAAGTTTAAAGTTTTAAAAATAATTGTGCAATGTGTTTTATGAAAAAAAAAACTCTTTCATAAAACCAACAAAAAATAAAATGCTTTTAATAGGGTTTTTTGTTTTCCCGACCCAAAACATAATGGGTTTCTGAAACTCGCTATGATAAAAAACAGCTGATCCGTCCCATGGAAAATCTACATTAAAAAAACCCAAAAAAAGAAGCACTCATAAAAATTGTTGGGTATTTATATTTGAACTGTTTCACGAGATTTAAAACAATTATTTGGAATTATTGTTGAAAGAAACAGATTTTTATACATGATTCAGCTTAAATAGAGGATTGGCAAGCCTGTCATGTGTAAAACTTCTTACTAAGTATTGACAGTAAACTCCGCCTTCTTCAAGAAGTTGTCAAAGTTGTCTCAACGTCCAATAACAGATACTAAAACCTCAAGATTCAAATCCCACACATTTCAGACCATAATTTAAACACGTCTATAAAATTGTAAGTAGGTATGCAAATTAGTTCGGAATTACTCTCCGCAGTAGAAAGTTATGAAGTAAAATTATGCACGTTGCGTTTATAATAAATCTGTATGAAGATGAAAGACAGGATCCTAATGTTTTTCATTGTGGGTACTTTGGGCTCTGATTTATATCAAAGTTTCTGAATGTTTTCGATTCGTTTTGATGTTGGCTTAGGTTATTTTTACGGTGGGGGATCCCCCATAGCGCATACTTCCACGTAGTTTCCCCCGGGCAACGCCGTGTCTGACCACCGTAACGGAGTGGCAGACCGGCGGCTAAAGTGCGCTGTGACTCGCAGACAAAAACGCGGTCGTCTGTGAATATGCCGAAGAAGCCGAGCCGTGACGCCTCCGGGCGTCTTTGTTTTAACTCGAATCGCTCCTCCGAGGGTGATTCAAACGGCCCTTCTCAGGGCCAACCCAAAGGCCCTTCTCAGGGCCAATCCAAAGGCCCTTCTCAGGGCCAAACCAAAGGCCTTTCTCAGGGTCAACCCAACGGCCCTTTTCAGGGCCAACCCAACGGCCCTTCTCAGGGCCAACACAACGGCCCTTCTCAGGGCCACGCCGGCGGCGCTTTGGCGTCGGAAGCTGACCACGCACCGTCTGCGGCCAGCTTTTTCAGCAGGCCGGACGAGTTGTCGGACGCTGACGAGTCCAATATGGACACGTCGGCGGCCGAAAACGACCGCCCCAAGCGGAAGAGGGCCGATCTAAGGTTCGGGTCTGGGGGTTCCTCGGAGTCGGTTGCAAGTAGGTCGAAGAAGAAGTCGAAGTCTAAAAAGGCTTCGACTTCTGCTTCGGCTTTTACTCACGATGTGGGCTTAGTGGACGCCGAGCGCCAGCTAAATCTGACGAAACGGGTGCAACTCCTGGAAGACCTGGAGGAGAGGGTCGCCGCAAAGGAGCGGCAGGCGCAAGCCGCCAGGTCGAGGGCTGGCTATGGTGCGTCTAATGTGCTATATGCTGACCACTCCCTGGCGGAATTGGAGCGCATGGCAGAGGAGGACAAGGAGGAGGTCCTGGAGGTCGCCTCAAAGTCCTCCAATTTGAAGGGGACCTTCCAGAAGGCTCTCAAATGCCGGGCCGCCAGCATACACGGCATCGTATTGGAGCTGGTGAAGCGGACGGCCACAGACGAGACGCGGCAGCTGCAGGCGAAGGTGGATCGCCTGCAAGCGGAGGTCAGCCAGCTACACCAGAAGCTGGCTGAGGTCACGGCCGGGCCTGCCCAATCTGCCCCAGGTACGGGGGTAGAGGACCCCTCTTCCCCAGCCAGCCTCGAGGCAATAATCCGCGGGGTTGTCATGGAGGAGAGGGCCTTCATCAGCGGCTGCATCGCGGGCATTGAGGACCGACTCTTGCCCGAGAAGCGGCTCCGCCCGCCGCTAGCGGCGGATAAGAGTCCACCGCCGACGGAGCCGGAACCTGCGCCTCTGGGAGGCCCGGCATCGGGCGAGCAGCCCCGGGCCCAGAAGCCCTCCAAGGGCAAGGGCAAGGGCAAGAGGAGCACGCCCTCTCAAATGCCCACCACGAGCGCGGAGGGAGCGTCCGGGTCGTCTGCCACTCCAGCAGCAGCCCCCCGGAACTCGCAGGAAGAGGACGCCCTTCTTCCCTCCACCACCCCGTCCAACCCGCCGTGGACGAAAGTGGTCAGGGGAGGAAAAGGGCAAAGGTCCACCCCCAACCTCAGTGCAACTGCCCCAGCGGCGAAAAAGGGTCTAGCCGGCGGCGGGAAGAAGCTGGTTCCTCCCAAAACCGCGGCGGTCGTGGTGACCATCACCCCGGAGGCCGTGGAGAGGGGCGAGACGTACGAGTCCGTCCTAAGACGGGCTCGTACCAACGCGGATCCCTCCCGGCTGGGGATCGGCAACATCACGTGCCGCCGTACCCTGGCCGGGGCTCGAATTTTCGAGTTTTCGGGGGAGCAGCGCGGTGCAAACGCGGACCTCTTCGCGGGAATGCTGCAGGAGGTCATCGCGGATGCGGCAACAGTCGTCAGGCCTGTAAAGACCGCAGCCTTGGAGGTGGCCGATCTGGACGATTCGGTCACCAAAGAGGACGTGGTGGCGGCCGTTGCAACGGCCGGAGGCTGCGACGCTGGCGCAGTGAAGGGTGGAGCTATCAGGCCCGGGCGCCGCGGCATGGGCACCATCCGCGTCGAGTGCCCAGTCGCTGCGGCCGGGGCCGTCCTTACTGCGACCAAAGGACGGCTGCTTGTGGGGCTCAGCTCGGCTGTGGTCCGGCCACTTGAAGACCAGCCTATGCGCTGCTTCAAGTGCTTCGCGTTCGGCCACACCCGAGCCACGTGTCCCTCCAAGTCCGACTGGGGAGAGTCTTGCTTCCGGTGCGGGCAGGAGGGACACAAGAGTGCCGCTTGTCGCGCTGCCACGCTACGTTGCGCGGCGTGTGCCGCCAGTGGCCGCCCCGCGGACCACAGGATGACGGGCAGGAGCTGCAAGCCGCCCGCGAGGAAGGGCATAGTGCCGGCGCAGGTTCGCCCTGCTGCTACCACCACCACCGCCGTCGTCGCCGCTGTAGCTCCAGCGGCGGTAGCCGAGGAGGGATGTGGGATGTTGGAATAATGGTTTCCAACTACCACATCCTCCAGGCGAACGCCAATCACTGCAGGGCAGCCCAGGACTTAGTGGTGCAGGTCATGGCCGAGTGGTTGGTGAACGTAGCGGTGGTCGCCGAGCCCTACTCAATCCCCGGCAGCTGGCTGGGTGACGAGGACGGCTTGGTGGCACTAGCGGCGCGGTCTTCCACAGACTCCCCTCCCCTCTCGCTATTAGAGAAGGGACCGGGATACGTGGCTGCCGCGTGGGGAGAATTAGCCCTTGTGGGCGTCTATTTCTCCCCAAACCGCCCTCTTCAGGACTTCGAGAACTATCTCGGAGTCCTGGCCGCCGTGGTCGGCAGGGCGGCGCCGCGTCAGGTCTCCGTACTGGGAGACCTGAATGCCAAGTCGGTGAACTGGGGTAGCCCGGCCACCGACGCTCGCGGGTGGGCAGTGGAGATGTGGGCAGCCTCCTCTGGACTCTCCCTCTTGAATAGAGGAAGCGTCCAGACATGCGTGCGGCGGCAGGGTGGCTCAATAGTGGACGTCACTTTCACCACCCCTGCGTTGGCCGCGCGCGTGTTAAACTGGCGGGTGGACCTGGTGGAGACTATGTCGGACCACCGCTACGTACGGTTCGATATCTCCACCGGTGGCCCCGGAGAGACGCGGCCCCTCTCGGGGCGATCGCCGTTCCCGCGGTGGGCTCTCACCCGCCTGGACAGGGAGGCAGCAGGGGAGGCGGCGTTCATCTAGGATTGGTTTTCGTCGCCTTCCGCCGGCCTGGATGTGGATACCGTGGCGGGGCGCCTGAGGGGGTCTCTGACCGAGGTATGCAACTCTAGCATGCCTCGGTCTCGCCGACCACTACCCAGGCGCGCCGTGTACTGGTGGTCGGTGGAGCTGGCGGGGCTACGAGCAGCGTGTGTGGAGGCAAGAAGGGCCTACACGCGAAGCCGGCGGCGGCGTCGACGAGCTCACGCCAACGAGGACCACCTCTATGAGGTGTATGTGGAGGCAAAAATGGTCCTCGATAGGGCCATCGCCGCCGCCAGAGACTCGGCGAGAGCGGAGATGCTGGAGGGTCTCGACAGAGACCCCTACGGGAGACCTTATAAGGCGGCGCGCAACAAATTGCGCCCCTTTGGTCCCCCAGTGGCCGAGACCTTGGAGCCCTCATTCCTGGATGGGGTGGTTCAGTCCCTATTCCCGTGCAGGGACAACTTCACCCCACCAGTGATGGGCGCACCGCTAGGGATAGCTCCGCCAGCTGAGGAAGAAGAGGAGGCCCCCCCTGTCACGGAGTTGGAACTCCGCGCGGCGATTGTCCACATCCGCGCCAAGAAGACGGCTCCGGGCCCCGACGGTGTTCCGGCAAGAGTGGTGGCGATCGCTGCCACTCAAATGGAGGAGAGGTTTCGGGACCTCTTCAGCGCATGTCTTGCGTGTGGGAGGTTCCCGAAACCGTGGAAGGAGGGGCAGTTGTGCCTCCTTCGCAAGGAGGGCCGCCTGGCGGACTCCCCCTCGGCATTCCGGCCCATCGTTCTGCTCGATGAGGTCGGCAAATTGTTCGAGGGGATAATCGCTGGCCGCCTAAACAGGCACCTGCGGAGTATCGGGCCGGACTTGTCGGACGCTCAGTTCGGTTTTCGGGCTGAACGCTCCACGGTGGACGCGCTGGCCCGCCTCAAGGGCCAGGTGAAGGGGGCGATGGAGGCGAGGGACGGATTGTTGGCTGTATCATTCGATATAGCCAATGCCTTCAACTCCGTTCCCCACTCCACCATCCTAGAGGCACTCCGATTCCACGGAGTGCCCCTATACATGCGTCGTCTGCTGGCCAGCTACCTAGAGGATCGGACGATCGTCCTCGTTAATAGGGCTGGCCAAGTCCGGCGGTACGCCGTCGAAGCCGGCGTTCCGCAGGGGTCAGTCATAGGACCTGTCCTCTGGAATATCGCCTATGATTGGCTCTTGCGGGGAACTCTCCTTCGGGGCACGAGTGTCATCTGCTACGCGGATGACACTCTCCTCACCGCCCGGGGGGGGAGTTTTAGGGAGGCGGCCAATCTGGCCTCGGCGGGTGGATCCTTGGTCGCGGGGAGGATCCGCCGCCTAGGTTTAACGGTGGCGCTGCACAAGACCGAGGCCGTGTTCTTCCACGGGCCTCGGCGGCGCCCCCCACCTGATGCCCACATTTTCGTGGAGGGCATCAGAATTGAGGTGAAGGCCCAGATGAAATATCTGGGCCTTGTACTCGACAGCAGGTGGCGCTTCAGTCCGCATTTTAGCGGGCTGTCGTCGCGCCTGCTGAAGGCCGCAGGCGCGCTCTCGTGGCTGCTACCCAACTTGGGGAGGCCCAGCGCGCGATGCCGGCAACTTTACGCCGGCATCTTGAGGAGTATGGCCCTTTACGGGGCTCCTATCTGGGAGGACTCCCTCCAAAGGAGGGAGAACGCCGCCGCCTTGCGGGCGCCCCAAAGGGCCATAGCCCAGCGGGCGGCGCGGGCCTACCGCACAGTGGGCTTCGCGGCAGCATGTGCTCTGGCCGGCACCCCTCCTTGGGAACACGAGGCGTGGGTGCTCGCCAGAGTATATGAATGGACGGCGGGGCGGAGAGCGGGAGGAGAACGCCCAGCCCCGGAAGAGCGGGAGGCCGTCCGGCGGGAGGCGAGGGATGCCATCGTCCTCCATTGGACGGGGGAGCTCGCCACCGCAGCTTTTGGCCGCCGAACCCTAGACGCGATTGGGTCAGTGTTGCGAGACTGGCTCGAGCGGTCGCATGGGTTCCTCTCGTTCCGTCTGGTGCAGGTGCTGTCCGGACACGGTTGCTTCGGATCTTACCTGCACCGGATAGGACGGGAGGAGACGCCGTCGTGCCACGACTGTGGCGCGGCGGACGACACGGCGCAGCACACCCTCGAGGTGTGCCCGTCGTGGTCCGAGACGCGCCGCAGTCTCATCGCGGTGATCGGACCGGACCTCTCACTTCCCGGCTTGGTTAATGCCATGCTGCAGGATGAGAGGTCCTGGGCGGCAGTCGCCTCTTTCTGCGAACACGTCATGTCCCAGAAGGAGGCGGCTGAGCGCGCGCGGGAGGACGATCCTCACGCGGCGTCGCTCCGAAGGCGGAGGAGGGGTCGAAGAAGACGTCAGTTTGATAGTCATCTCCGACTCCTCCCAGGTGGAGGCCAGCAGGCAGCGGGTGCGGGGGCGTCCTTGCCTGTATTGCACAGGCCTCCACCAGTGTCGGACGGGAATGGCCAGGTGTTCCCGGCCATTCCCGTAGCCCCCCAAGCTGGGGGGAATGCGGGGCCCGCCAGCTAGGCGGGCACGCGCCGGGAGGGTTGTGGATGCAAAGGCTGAGCCGGATTCCCATGGCCTTCCCATCACGGCGATGTGGGAACACCGCTGAGTTTTAGTGGGTATACTGTCATACCGACAGGAGTCCCACATATCCCGTCTCGTCCCCCCACGAGCGGGAATGCATAAAGCATTTCTCAGCGAAAAAAAAAAAAAAAAAAAAAGGTTATTTTTACGGTCCTATGAGGTGGCTTGCGCACTGGCCGGATCCCCGCCATTGGACCTGGAAGCGAGGGCCCTCGCGTCACTGCATCGGTGGCGTGGGGAGGCGCGGCCGTGGGGCGTGGTACTGGTGCAGCGGCAGATCACGCTGCGCCGGTCCGAGCTCCGTCAGGTCTTGGTGGCGGAATGGTGGGACAGGCTTCTGCGCCCTACCGCCAGCCGGCCTCATCACCATCGGGGTGGCCCGGCCGCTGGTCGTATAATAAACTAATACCAAATGGTATTAGCTCTTGGTATTGGATGGGAATAGATCGTCTATCTTTAATCCGCAACGGATTAGCTAATGAGAGTCGAGAAGACTACGATCATCGTCTATCTTTAATCCGCAACGGATTAGCTAATGAGAGTCAAGAAGACTACGATCATCGTCTATCTTTAATCCGCAACCGATTAGCTAATGAGAGTCAAGAAGACTACGATCACCGCCTTTCTTTAATACATGCTCGTTTAGCCAATGAAACTGACGAGCAACGATCACAACGATTGAGCATCCTACGTGCTCGTTCCAATCAGAGGTTGCTTAATGAAACTCCAGAAGCTAGAGTCGAAAGATAAAATTTGGTTCGAGAAGCGGCAAGAAATAAAAGAGATATGTTAAGTGCTGAACAATTTCGGGAGACGACCGATATTTTTGCAGACATACCATGCGCTG
The DNA here is from genome assembly GCA_916610205.1 of Griposia aprilina. Classification (NCBI taxonomy): domain Eukaryota; kingdom Metazoa; phylum Arthropoda; class Insecta; order Lepidoptera; family Noctuidae; genus Griposia; species Griposia aprilina. Next base: position 1,329,565 of record OU744290.1, on the reverse strand, counting down.
TATGCAATAAAGCTTTGTATCCACAACAGCGTGTCAGTTTACAGACAACGATTTACAGCTCGATATTACCTCCAGAATTGGTATCGGTAGGCAAAATAATAACTTGTTCTCGTTGCTGTAATAATATTAAGAAACGTAAAACGCCATCTCAAGCTTTTTGGAATAAGTTGGCTGTTGCTGACATTCCACAGGAATTAGATAATTTAACGGAAATTGAAAAAAATTTTTTGTGTAGTGTAGTACCATCTCTTAAAATAATGAAACTTCAAAACCGTTTCAGTCAGTATTGGTACAAAGGACAAGCAATATTATTTGCTCAAAACGTTGTTGAAATTGCGGAACAGTTGCCACTTCGGCCTAATCAGGCTGGACTAATTTTAGTAGTAGAAAATGTTCAACGTTCCAGAGAGTTCATTATTGATTTAAATAGATTAAATAGAGCTTTAAACTGGTTAATCACTAATAACGCTTTGTACAGGGACATCCGTCCACATTTTAGCAGTAACATAGATATTACTGAAATTGTGCAAGTAATAATTGACGAACCAACTACTTACCAAAATCCGGAAACAACTACATCAGTTAGTCATTACATAATTTTGAACGACGATGCAGCTATACTTCGGGGTTCATTTCACCAAGGAGATGAAAGATTTATTTTGGAATCGTGTGGAAGGCAATGTACTGCAATTGCAACTGTTTCTTGTATAGCTTTTCATAGCCGTGAGCCCAATTTACTATGCAAAAGCGACATCGACTATATAGTTATTGTAGGAGATAACTATTATCGCAACTGCATTGAGATTCGACTACATCCTACCATTGGTGAAGTAAACCCGGAATATATTGCTGCACCTGAACTTATTTCACAGGTTATTTATAACAGATAAACATTCAATATAAGTGGCTACGAACATCCGATCTACAATGGTCATTTAGTAAATGACGAAAGTGAAAACGGTTTCCCTAACTTAAAGAAGGCTCTAGCACTTTTTTTTAGGGAACATTCTTACGGTTTGCTAACAACGAATTCTTCTACAATAGCAATACATAGCAGAAGTCAGTCTGAATCTGTAACATATTGGCTATTTGATTCCCATGCACGCGGCGCTAAAGGTGTCAAAGCTCCATTGAGAGGTACTTCCTGTTGCATGCGGTTTAGTAATGTTGATAAACTACATGCTATAATACGCAGAAATTTATTTGTCAAAGATACCGTGAACCGTGACTATACATTAAATATATATTCATTAACGTCACTGACAGTTACGCCAGAAACGAATGCCCTTCTGGATATTAATATACCAGGAATCCTTAATCGACAGGAGGGTCCAGAAAATGCACCAACTATTGACGAACACCGATCAATACTCGAGACAAGGACTATCGAAACAACAAGCATGCTTCGTAATATAGACGAAGGAGTATCAAATTTAGAGAGTATTATAGCTATATCTAATACTAACTTAGAATCTAACCAACTTAGACTGGCAGAAATAACGAGGAAAACAGCACCACCCTTAAATTTAGAACGAGAGCGTCGAATAGAAGAGCTTGCCTGGTATTTTCTTTTTCCTAATGGTAAAAATGGATTTCATGAGCAAAGAGAAGTATATATGTATAACACCATTAGACTACTTCCAAAGCCGCGTGATGGGTACTGATAAACGTTTCCACAGAAATGACTAGGTATCTCTTATGCCCTATCGGTGGTCGAGTATTTTCGAGCGAAGTCAAGTGTTTCTGTGTCGTGCCGAATGCGTCAAGGTCAAGGTCAAGGAGAACATACTCCTCAAGGGCTTGTTGACAATATGCATTTAACTATGAGAAATATTAGAGGATCTGCTTCGTATTGGCAAAGATTTTGTTCAGAACTTATTGCGATGGTGAGAACATTGGATCCTCCTACATGGTTCTTGACATTTTCTTGCAACGATTTGCACTGGCCTGATATGATGAAAGCATTGCTCATAGCAGATAATAGGGATACAAGCGAAACTCAGCTCATATTTCAACAGCGCTTAGAATTGGTTCAAAAATACCCGGTAGTTGTTGCCCGTCAATTTTCAGTACGAGTAAATGCTCTAATGCGATATTTAAAAACAAATGCTAATTGCTTAGCAGGTCCAGTTTTAGATTATTGGCGTAGAATCGAATTCCAGAACAGAGGAAGCCCTCATCTTCATTTGTTGGTTTGGTGTGGAAATGTTCCTGATTTGGCCACCACAGAAGGTATCAGAGTTATTGAAAGAGTAGTATCATGTAGTGTAAACCCAGACAGCCCTGCATTAAAAGAACTAGTAAACAATGTGCAAGTTCATAAACATACAAGCACTTGCTACAAGAAACGAGAAAATCAAACTTGTCGGTTTGGTTTTCCAAGGGTGCCTAATGACTCTAAAACTTGTTTAGGGCCTGATGAAGCCTTGGCCAATAACGACGATCGATTTTGCCTTTTAAAGAGGTCTTGAAACCATGATTAACAATTATAATGCAGAACTTTTATATCTATGGGAGGGAAATATAGATGTGCAACCTTGTGGCAACGTCACGGCTGTCTCATATTGTGTTGCAAAATATGTAAGCAAATGTGAACCTCATGATACCGGGGAAACTATTCGAGAATCTATAACTAAAGCTAAGAGACAAGGTGGTACCGTATGGAACCAATTATTCTCAGTAGGAATGGCCATTTTGTCTCAACGCTTGGAAGTGCTCCTGAATGTGCCTATAGGCTTTGTCATCTACCGCTCAAAATGAGCTCTCGAAAAACAGTTTTTATTAACAGCTGCAGACCAAACGAAAGATTCCGGCTTTTGCGATTCGAAGGCAACGAAACGTCGATATATAACAACATCTTTGACAGGTATGTACAAAGACCTAACGAATTAGAACGTTTAAGCTTAGCTGAATTCGCTGTGCGTTTTGAAACAGTACCAAATACGATGTGGAGTGAAGAGGACGGTGATTCGGAATTGAGACAAATAGACAACGAGCCTACGCGGTAAATCAAATTAAGAGACAATACTAGAATGCGCATTAGAAACAAAGCTGCTGTTTTACGCACTCGGTATTACACGCTGAATAGTGATAAAGAAGCATACTATTACCAAGTATACCCAGCGGGCATACAGCGACCTGCGCGTACAGTACAATAACGAATTCAGGGTGCTTTTGGAGCTGCCGTGGCGATGTAGCGCGTCAGGGATGTTCGCGGAAGCGTGTGTTGACGGGTTCGCCGCGATTATGCGGAAGCGATGCGCTTTCATGATGGCGCGCTTGCGCTCCTCCACCTATGGCATCCTGAATGTGTTTTCAGACTGGTGGGACTCTCCTCTCTTACGAAGGTGGGTAAGTGTTCAGACACACTTATCCAAGTAAACCAGTGTACCATTGGACGAACAGTTTAATGGGTCACTGGTTGCTTATTATTATTAATTTAATTTCATACTAACATTAGGCTAAGTTATACTACTACTAACATTATATGGATGTTTAAATCAGAAATAAAATATTTGAATTTGAATTACAACTTAATAGTGTGCCATGTTCCATTTCGGGACGAAACCGAGCTTTTGCAGGACGGAGAAACCGCAGAAGAGTGTTTTTTGCGACGACAAAATGAGTTAAGGCCACTACAGTCCAATGTCAGTGCAGAACAATTTGCTCACGCGGAACAAATTATTCAGCAAGTTCTCGCTCAAGCAACTGCACTGAATGCTGCTCGTGACATACAGGTACATTGCAATGCCCCAATCGTTTGTGCCGATGAGCAAATTATTGAAGATCTCGATAATTTTTGCGAAGACGTCACTGATGATAGAGCAGCATTGCCCAATGATGTGTTCTTGGCGAGTATTCATGGCCTTAATATACAGCAAAGCGACATCTTTCAAAAGGTTTCTAGAGCTATTGAAAGTGATCTAAGTGGTGCGGAAAATCAGTTACTACTTTTCATCACTGGAGGTACTGGGAGTGGTTAATCATACCTACTAAAATTACTTATGCAACATATTAAACGTTGTTATGCACCAACAGTTGACGTGCTTCTGAAACCTAGTTTTGTGGAGGTCACCTCTTTAACAGGAGTGGCTGCTCGACAAATATTTGGCATGACATTGCATTCACTATTTTCACTTCTTATTGAAAAGAAAGGAAATACTGTGACTTATAAGCGCTTGACAGGACAAAGACTCGAACAAGAGAGACGCAAGTGTACGCCACTTGCGTATACATGAACTGGCTTGTTATAGACGAAATCTCAATGGTTTCTTATGAAAACTTAAGGGTAATTCATTTACGTCTACAAGAATACAAAAACAATGATAAATTATTAAATATAATAATTAGTGTGGGGTAACTATTCTTTTGTTTGGTGAAATTCTGCAGCTTCCACCTGTTAAAGGCCACTGGTGTTTTTTGCAACCACCATGGTTTGCGGCAGAAGTCAATTTGTGGGAAAAATTTTCATTTTGTGAACTAACTATAAATATGCGCCAGCGAAATGATGGTGATTTAATTGATTTGCTCAATAATCTGAGTGTTGGTGAATTGACAACGGCTCAACTTGAATTGCTTTGCGAACGTCGAGGAATACCGTATATAGGAGACTTTGCCGAAGGAGTTGCGGTTCGAATTTATCCCACTGTCAGACAAGTAGACGCTTACAATGCACACATGATAGCTGAGAACGCGAAAACATAGCGTATTTACACAATTAATGCTGCCGATGAATCTCGTGAAATTTCAACGTACGGAAATTTTCCTCCAAGTAATGTAATTCCTAAGGATGTGAATAACTGTGGAGGCCTTTTATCAACAGTACAATTAGGGATAGAGTCACGAATAATGCTGAGGCGAAATATTTCTGTTTCCGATGGGCTCCTAAATGGGGTTATGGGCATCGTTAAAAAGTTTAAATGGCCTGCTTTACGAAGGGAGCAAATAGAGAGTGGCGAACTACCTGATGCCGTAATTATAAAATTTGATGACGACACTATTGGCAATAGATTAAAAGATTCAGACGGTTGTATTGCAATATCCCCAGTAACAGCCACATTTCAGGCAACTAGAGGATATGGCAATGTAGAGTGAAGGATGTTGCCCTTAATATTGAGCTGGGCAGTTACAGTTCACAAATTACAGGGTACAACGTTGGATAGAGCTGTCATAGATTCTGGGAAAAAAAACTCTGCCAAAGGGCAAGTATATGTTGCTTTAAGTTCAGTGTAAACCCTAGAAGGAATAGCATTGTGTGACTTAGAGGCAAATAAATTACTCAACAGGCCGCATGATGAAAGAGCTTTGGCAGAAATGGTAAGATTGCGTGGACTTATTTCATCATCTTGGTGTATTCTCGAAGTCAATAAGATGACCTTTTATTTTTTTAGTGTGCTACACTAGCTTCCAGTCGCGAAAAAATAATTATGCAACTACTACGAACTTTGATAGAAAATGTGGCTTTACCCCTATATACTGAATACATCTGCGTAACCCTTTCGAGTGTACAGGCGAAATATGTGTGGGGGCGTGTGTCGGGAAACTCTCCAATAAAATATATCCTTTTTAAGTTAGGAAGTATATTTGAAAGTTCGTAAATTTCACAAAATAATTATAAAATAGGTTTCTTATTAGTTAGGTTTAATGTAACAGTGTCCGTTCCCATCGAAGTTAGGTAAAAGAAAGGCATTGACAATAGTCGGTAACGTGGGAAGCGCGGTATCGTAATACGGTCAATTTGTCGGTACGATGTGCTGAGCTTGCAGGTTGGCCTCGTAACACCTCCCCTGCCAGATGAGCAACTATTTGGTGTCCTTGACGCCAAAAGTTGCGGCTCTTTTTTCATCTTCTGTCAACTCGGTATTATCTGTTTGAGTTGTAATATTCAATTTCGCAGCTCGACGGCGGCGACGAATGATATATAAGATGCTCAGTGCGCCTGCACCGAATAGTATGAACATATAAAATGGAATTGTGGTATGATACATTCCAATCGAGTCTAATGATTCAACTTGTATTTCGTCTTGCTTGGTAATTTGGTTCTGAATTTCGCGAAGACTGCTTAGATCTGTAGTCTGCAAATGAAAACTGCGTGTCTTCGCTAATATTCATAGTGCGGTAGAGCCATGAGTTCTAATGGTTGCCCGACTAATTTGTTATCTAAATTGATGATACTAATCTCTGGGGTTTTTATCTTGCAACCCTGAGGAACGGTGACCAAAAAGCTTCCTAGTAACATCTGATATCGTTCTTTGCCACAGGATAGTTTAACTTTTGTACTGTCGGGGTAAGCAATTATGTAATGGTAGCTGTCTAGCTCAATTAGAGCTTCCTTGGTCAGAGAGACAGGCGTGGTTCTGCACGTTACATCTATCTCCTGAGATTGTATGAGTTTTTGGATACAGTCTATTTTTGACATAATTTGGTGAACAATCCTCTGCTCGCATAAGTGCCAGGAGCTGACCTTCGGGCATTCAGCCTCTATATACACAAATTCCTGACAATTGGATGCTATATAAGGTGCAGGTGGTACTATAATTACGCTATTCTTATTTGGAACGGGGCACAATTCATATAACTGATACTCAGTAGTAAATGTAATAGGAAACTTTATGACTACTACAACTTTGAACTCTGTAAACAATGAAGCTAAGATAAGAATCTCGTAATAATTTCTAATATTGTCAATTATTTCGTCGGAACGATAAATACGATTTAGTTGGCTTATCATATTTCTAAGATCTTTGACAGAAAGTATAGAATGATGAACTGATTTATCTCGACTAAATGCTAATATATTTTCTTTTCTACTAATTTCACCCAGTAGTTCTTGTACATTTTCGGTCAGAATCACGAAAAGTTGCACAAGATGAGCGTAATGGACTATTCGCTCATTACCATTATTAGTCATATTCATGACATAAGAAAGAGCTTTTTCCACTTTTTTTCTGATTAATCGAAAGATTGCGGATTATCTGGTTTTCCTGAATTGTCATTTCTTTGTACAAAGTAATATGTTTGTTAAATGATTGTGACAAAGTTTGATCATTTTTACTTAACGTACGTAATGCATTTTCAAATTTCAGAGCATCATCGTTGTCTAAATTTCCAGAAATACTTTTGATAATTGTTCCTATTGGATTGATCAGGCCTCTGTTAACTCTGGTTGGCCTAAATGAATCTAGCTGCACCGAAACTCTATCTAACTTTATATATAAATGTTTAATCTGAAGGTTGAAAAGAGCGCTGTCCCCATGTGATAGTTTATGTGTAGCGATAGCGAGTTGGGATTTGATAGTGTTTACCTGTGACTCAATTTCGTCAAGGTCCATGTCTTGTAAGAATGTGTGGAAGTGAGATATAACTTTGGTAGCGCCGAGATTAAATGGTAGTATTTATGGTCCATTGTCTAGGCTGTCAAGACGTATGTTTTGAGCAAAAGCTAGGAAAACCGGTACCGATAATAAGTACCTGTAACAATGATATGAAGAATGTCATTTCTTTGGTGGTCTTTGTAACCGTGATTTTGCGACCGGACCACGACTTTTTGCGGTGTATATATGTACAGGTAAATTCTTAACTACTTTGTCCTGAATAAACCGAGGTGCACATTTTTGTCTACTTGCCATTGGATTTCGTACATGTATGACTTGATTTTATTCACAATCTAAAACGGGTTCCCTATCATCGTTACGCCGCGTCATTATACCTATACGATCGGATAATGCAGAATCATGAATAATTTTATACACCGTTTCCATTCGACTACGATGTTCTTGAATGTAAGTTTGAAGATATCGATCTATCGGGTTTAAATCAATAGGATTCCGAGGATCGAAATGTCCAGAAATGACATGAAATGGTCTACACTTAGTTAAACTGTGGATAGAGCTATTATAGGCGATTAACGCGCACGGTATAAGACTTCGAATGGATTCGTTTTTACGCTGAATTTTAAATAATCGTAAGTATTCCAAAAGCGAACTGTCGAAACGTTCTATGATGCCATTTTCGTTTGGTGCATAGGCACTAGTCATATGGTGTTCTATTCTGTGCAAACGGAAAAATTCTGATATTACTTGATTTCTAAATTCAGTACCTTGATCCGTAGTTATATTTAAAGGAAAACCGTGATGAGTACTATAAGTTAAAAGGGCTTTTAATATACTGGGTGCAGTACAATCGGGTAAAAGATACGCCTGAGCGTATTTAGAGAATGAGTCTATGATAGTTAAGTATTTGTCATGGTCAATAGACAGAACGTCTGCATGTGCTAATTCGAACGGCTGAGTTGGTGGAGGTACAATTTTGAACTGCGGGCGTATTGGATTTCGATCATATTTCGCACATCTGCATATATTGCATTCATTTATAAATTTAGTAATATCTATTTTAATTTTCGGCCAACTGTAACGTTGTGACAGCGAAAGATAAGTTTCGTTGATTCCGCGATGATTGGTCTTGCCTTCGTGGTATTTTTTTATTATTTCCAATTGGTTTGACTGGTCATTAACGTTAAGTACTTCACATTTGACTAAAACTAAGTCCATGGATGAATTTTCGAATGTTTGCTGTAAAATCGGTATGATACTCAACATTTTTCCGATAGGATTTACAAGAATCGCTGTCCGGAGTTTCGGATCGACGTGAGACTTTATGACGTTAATAAGACTTCCTTCAATGCTATGTTCGTTAATGTATACAGTAGTTTTCTGAAATAACTGAAACGCTTGAGTTGTCGTTGGTCTACTTTTAGGGTTACCATTTATTATATTAATGACTAACTGCCTCTTATATTTATTTAAAGGATAGTCCGATATTGGAATTTCCAAAACAGGGTTTTCTAAACTCATGTATATGGTTTCAATATGTGGGTCATTCGATCCGCCATCAATAACTGAGTGAGCCGTGAGGGTTGATGACGAATGAATTGGGCTATTACCTTCAGCAGTTAATGTAGAAGATGTATCAGAGTTTCTCGTTTCAGAGTGATTAACGAACAAGGACATAGTTTCATTTTGGTTGATTTGAATACGTGACAAAGCATCTGCATTAGTATTGATTTCACCTTTTTTATGAACAATAGTATAATCATATTCTGCTAACCTCAGTCTCCATCTCGTGAGGCGTGACCCTGGTTCTTTAACATTCATAAGCCAGATTAAAGGTTTGTGATCAGTTACTATTCTAAATTCTCTGCCTAAAAGGTAAGGTCTGAAATATTTTGTAGCCCAGACTATTGCAAGTAGCTCCTTCTCGATCGTGGAGTAATTAATTTCGCTATTGTTTAAAGTTCTAGACGCGTAGGCTATGGGTTTATCAGAACCGATAGGTCCCTGAGAAAGTATTGCTCCCAAGGCCACGTTTGAGGCGTTTGTAGTTAAAATAAAATCTTTACTAAAATCTGGATATGTCAAAATAGGGTCATTTGTAAGAAGAGTCTTACAGTGTTCAAAGCAGGTCAGGTACTCTGGAGTCAGATTAATTTTAGCGCCTTTTTTAAGACATGACGTAAAGGGTTTAGTGACACGTGCGAAATCCGGTATAAAACGCCTGTAATAACCAAGTAAACCTAAGAATGCTTTAATCTGCTTAGGGGTTTTCGGAATCGGATAATTTACAACAGCTGATATTTTATCCGGGTTTGGTTTCACACCTTCTGTAGTTATTATATGACCAAGATAGGGCGTTTCGTGTTTGAGAAATTCCGACTTATCCATCAGAATTTTTAAATTTGGGTTTCTAAGACGTTCAAATATGGCGCGTAAATTAACTATATGTTCTTGCAAGGATGTTGAAAATACTAAAATATCATCCATGTATGTGGTACAATTTGGTAGTCCTCGAAGGACATTGTCCATCACACGTTGGAACGTAGCCGGAGAATTTTTTAATCCCATGGGAATTCTAACATATTCAAAATGGCCTTGCTGTACACTAAATGCCGTTTTTGGAATATCGGACGGATTTAGCTGAATTTGTAGAAATCCAGATTTTAAATCTAATGTCGAAAAGTATAATCTGCCTAACTTGTTTAAAATATCATTAATGTTCGGGATCGGATATTTATCATTTATCGTTTTTGCATTGAGTTGGCGAAAGTCAATGACTAAGCGCCACTTAACTTTCTCAGATGCGTCACTTTTTTTTTGGTACTATCCATATTGGGCCGTTCCAAGGTGATGAAGATGGTTGAATAATACCTTGGTGTAGCATCGATTCTATTTGGGTTTGTACTTCTTTCTTATGTACGTAAGGGTATCTGTAGCTTTTACTGTATACCGGCCTATCGTCTACGGTTCTGATATGATGTTTGATTTCTTTAGTAAAGGTTAGAGGTTCATTTTCGAGATAAAAACGTCGGCATATTCTTTGCAAAGATTAATTAAATTAACTGTCTCTTCTGCGTTTAAATGTTCTATGCGCAGGTGCGATAAGACTTGTTGAGTTCGCATATCGGTATTCACGGTCGTGTCTAATGTTCGAGTTACTGGCATTGTTTGTTCATTAAAAATATGAGCGAAGATAGGTTTCGTTAAATAAATTACAATGTCATTATCCGTCGGATTTGAAATTTGTACATTAGTATGATTGTTTTCAGCGGATGATAAGCATTCGCTGATGTAGCAATCAGAAATTGATTGTTCTTCAATATAAATGCCTCCTTGCGCAATATTAGTAGGCACCTTGATTAACTGAGTAGTTTGTGCTGGTATAGTAATTTGATAACAGTTTAAGCATCTAGGATTATATAAAATTATGGGAATTTTAGTGAGTTTAGTCTCTAACGTATGCGAGCAGGGTCGATATTTGCGTTCCATTTTTTTTATTGTTCGCAATCTATCAACCCATCAAAGAAATTATGAAATTTATATAGGTATAGTTTTATCGGGATTTTATCTTTAACTTCATCGAAACAGGGCACAGTTAACGAGTAATAATTTTGAGTAGTCACGTAGGTATTTGTGACCAGAAAAGGTTCATAACTAAGTTGGATATGGGGGTAAAAATTTTCGTAAGCTTCTGGGCTTATAAAGGACTCGTTTGCTTCGGTGTCGATTAAAAGTTTTATTGGTGGATCATTTATTTGAATATAAGGTAAATTAGTCTAGTCGACAAGTTAAAAATGGTGTTAATTCGACATACTACTGCTAAAATTATGTGGTTTAGCTCATTCGATTCGGAATAATGTCTAGACCATTGTGCTAAAAAATTGAATTAGCACATAAAAAAATCCAAAAGTTATTAACAATTAAACACCTTCAAAAAAAATAGCGTTTCGTTTATTGCTTATTGTCCGTAAACTATAAATATTTTCGAAATTTGAAAAAAAGATCCTTAAAGATGAGAAAATTTAGTAAAAAAAAGTTCCAACTCCCGGAACTGTAGCTCCATTATTTATAATTTTAATTGAACGCTGAAAATAGCCCGCCGCGCGCCATTGTTAGGTTGCGCGCACGGCCTCGAAAGCGAGTACGTCACTTAAAAATTTTTTTTTCAAGTACTTAAAGTTAATTGAAAAATCTAAAAAAAATATTGCATAATCTAAACACTTTAAAAAATTTATTCCCGTTGGAATTTTTTATAAAAACATATTTTTCAATATTCTAGACGATTGTTAATTAAGAAAATTTTGTCCAATTTCCATCATCCTTCTAAACTAAAAAAAATGTTTAAATAATTACCTTAAAATTATTTCGCTTCGTGGACCTCTTCTTATAAATATATTAAACAAGATTGCGTCGTCTAAGTTATGAAATTGTTAATATTTTGTTGATAATATTTTTTTTAAGTTAACAAAAAAAGAAAAAGCACAATTATGTTGTAAAGAAATTTTTTTTCTTTATTTATTATTATATTTTCGTTTTTATGTCAATAAAAGACAACTTTTAATTGAAAAAAATATTTTTTTTATCCTTTTGTTTATAAACATTTTGTTAACAAATGGACTATTTATATATTTTTGTTTTTTTTTTTTTTACAATTAAAAGATGTCTTTTAACATTTATAACAAATTGTAAAGTTAATAAACAATGCTATTGTTAACAATTGTCTTCAATAAAAGACATCTTTTAATTGAAAAAAAGATTTTTTTTATCCATTTGTTTATAAACATTTTGTTAACAAATGGACTATTTATATATTTTTGAAATTTTTTTTTTTACAATTTTATAGAGAACTGTCAATTATGATTTTTAGAAAAAAAAAATTCTTAATAATTATTTTTAATTGTTTATAATTGTTTTTTTTTTTTATTTGTTGTTTAAATTATTAGTTAAGAATTTTTAATATCAATTAATAATAATATATATTATATATATATATATATTTATAATAGCATTGTTTATTAACTTTACAATTTGTTTATAACAAATTGTAAAGTTAATAAACAATGCTATTGTTAACGAAAAAAAATATTTTTCCTGTAATTTTGTAGAGAAAGGTCAATTATGATTATTAGAAAAAAAAAATAATCTTAACTAATAATTTAAACAACAAATAAAAAAAAAACGATTATAAACAATTAAAAATAATTATTAAGAAAATTTTTTTTTTCTAAATATCATAATTGACAGTTCTCTATAAAATTGTAAAAAAAAAATTTTCAAAAATATATTAATAGTCCATTTGTTAACAAAATGTTTATAAACAAATGGATAAAAAAAAAAAATTTTTCAATTAAAAGATGTCTTTTATTGACATAAAAACGAAAATATAATAATAAATAAAGAAAAAAATTTTCTTTACAACATAATTGTGCTTTTTCTTTTTTTGTTAACTTAAAAAAAATATTATTAACAAAATATTAACAATTTCATAACTTAGACGACGCAATCTTGTTTAATATATTTATAAGAAGAGGTCCACAAAGCGAAATAATTTTAAGGTAATTATTTAAACATTTTTTTTAGTTTAGAAGGATGATGGAAATTGGACAAAATTTTCTTAATTAACAACCGTCTAGAATATTGAAAAATATGTTTTTATAAAAAATTCCAACGGGAATAAATTTTTTAAAGTGTTTAGATTATGCAATAATTTTTTTAGATTTTTCAATTAACTTTAAGTACTTGAAAAAAATTTTTTTAAGTGACGTACTCGCTTTCGAGGCCGTGCGCGCAACCTAACAATGGCGCGCGGCGGGCTATTTTCAGCGTTAAATTAAAATTATAAATAATGGAGCTACAGTTCCGAGAGTTGGAACTTTTTTTTACTAAATTTCCTCCTCTTTAAGGATCTTTTTTTCAAATTTCGAAAATATTTATAGTTTACGGACAATAAGCAATAAACGAAACGCTATTTTTTGAAGGTGTTTAATTGTTAATAACTTTTGGAATTTTTTATGTGCTAATTCAATTTTTTAGCACAATGGTCTAGACATTATTCCGAATCGAATGAGCTAAACCACATAATTTTAGCAGTAGTACGTCGAATTAACACCATTTTTAACTTGTCGACTAGACTAAATGGCGTTTGCTATGCATATTTAGTTCTATTCGGGGGCATTTTTCTCCAAGGTTGGGTAAAAAATTGTATTCTGATGGTTTTGGATAATTATTCTGAGGAGCTTGGCTTAGTGGGATTCGAAATTAGTTGACATGTTGGTAGAGGGTGTTCTGAACGGCTGACCTGACGGCCGGCAGCATTGCTGTTCTGCGAAAGCCGCAGAGAGCGATGGCCGTCAGAGTCATAAGGGGGTACCGCACGATCTCCTACGAGGCGGCTTGTGCACTGGCCGGATCCCCGCCCTGGGACCTGGAGGCGAAGGTACTCGCGTCACTGTACCGGTGGCGCGAGGAATGGCGGGCGCGGGGCGAGCGACCGATGCAGCGACATATGGAGCAGCGTCGGTCGCAGCTCCGCGAGGTCCTGGTGGCGGAATGGCGGGACAGGCTCTCACGCCCTACCGCCGGCCTCGTCACTATCGAGGCGGTCCGGCCGGTGCTCGACCTCTGGCTCGGGAGGAGGCACGGCTCCCTGTCGTTTCGGGTGACGCAGGTGCTCTCGGGGCATGGTTGTTTCGGGAAGTACCTGTGCCGCATAAACAGGGAGCCGGACGCCCGGTGTCACCACTGCGTCGACTGTCGGGAGGACACGGCGCGGCATACGCTGGCAGAGTGTGCCGCTTGGGAGGAGCCGCGCCGTGCCCTCATCTCAGGAGTAGGCAGTGACCTGTCGCTGCCGGCCGTAGTGAATGCTATGGTCGGCGGCGATAGGTCCTAGGACGCGGTAGTATCCTTCTGCGAAACAGTTATCTCGCAGAAGGAGGCTGCGGAAAGGGAGCGAGAGATCTCATCCTCTCACCCGGCCCGCAGCAGGCGCACCGGGCGTCGGCGGAGGGCGGACAACGCCCTCTTCCAGCCCCCCTAAATGGGTCCAGGGACGACGGACTTGGGGACGTCCCTCGCCCCCCATACATCAGGACTCGAGGCGGCGGCGCGTAGTGTTCCACGCGCGCCCCTCTTAGACGTCGCGGGGGGAGTCAAACACCTCACTCCCCCCGCTCGACCGGACGGGGCCCGCAGAGGCGGGCCGGCACCAGTCGGGGGTTGCGGAAGATTCGTATGTTCCCGCGACCCCCGACGCAGGTGTGAGATGGAACACCGGGGTGGTTTTTAGTCAGTAAGAGTCTGACAGACCCCTCCGCCCCCCCAGGGCGGGGGACATCCATGAGGATTTTCCACCGCGGATCAAAAAAAAAAAAAAAAAGGGTGCTCTGAACATTTGTTGACTCTTTGTAGGTCTCCGATAGGGTTGTCTGAACTGATCTGGTCGTGCATGATATTGTGGTGGATATTGAAATACCAAAGGCTGGATTAAAGGTCTCGGGAATGTTTGAAATGTAAAATTTTGATTTTCTGGCCTCACCGAACGAGAATTAGGGTGTGACCAAGAAGTAGAAGAATTGACCTGCTCAAAATTTTGAAGTTTTTCTTTTGATGGTCCGCATTTATATCTTTTCTGTAGGTATTCAAGAGCGCTTTCAAGAATTGAAGGTTTTATACATCTTATCCTTGAACCCAGTGCTTCTTCTAAACCTTTCAAAAAGCTCTGTAAAGCTAGTTTTTATAAAGAGTTCGTTTGGATCCTATGGTAGTTTTTATGGATTCGTGTAATTCGATGTACGTCATAATTGTGCATAATAAATGTTGAACTTTTTCGTAAAATAATTGTATCGTGTCGGTTCCTTGAACTAAGAGAGAAAGATCAGTATACAACGACGATTTATCTCTGTGATCTGAAAATTTATTAATTAAGGTTGATCTTATACCATTTCAGTCACTTGGAATTCCGTTAGTTGCCAAAGTACGTGCAGCATTACCAGTAATCTTGTTTAAAATCCCATTGATCAGAGATAAGTTTGAAAGCTGATGTCCTGGTTCTGGACTGATATAATTGAGCACTAACTGATCACACAAGTTCAAAATTCTAGTTAAAACATTAGGATTTCCGTCAAATTCCGGAACTAGTCTAAGTGATTTATAAATCTTATCTGATAAATCTATCTGATTCATGTCGAGTTTAGAACTACTACTCGATTCCGTCATAGTTTCAAAAAATTCGGTTATATCTTCTAAATTACGAAAGGCTTCACTTCGCGCGATGCGGAGTTGATTGCGCCTACTAAGACTAAGGTCCCTATTACTACGTGGGTGAAAATTTTTGGACAATTATAGTACCATGCGTTAGAAATATAACAACCAACAATAGGACTTATGTACTTACATGAGTAACATTGCTTGCGAGCGTTGTTTCATCGATTTTCGGATGTCCCAATCTCCGTAGCAACAGCTTCCTCGACAGGCCTCCAATAGGTTCTTCGTTCAGACGGTTGATGCGGCGTTTTCCTGATTCTTAGGTATTTTACATCACCACACCTTAAGTCCGTAACGAGCTCCGACTGCGCCAAATATGTGTGGGGGCGTGTGTCGGGAAACTCTCCAATAAAATATGTCCTTTTTAGGTTAGGAAGTATATTTGAAAGTTCGCAAATTTTACAAAAAAAAATAATTATAAAACAGGTTTCTTATTAGTTAGGTTTAATGCAACAGTGTCCGTTCCTCGGGGCTGGCTGGATGGCTCCAACGCGAATGTACAAGTACACCCGTGGTGAGGCGATCCAGACCGCCAGGCACTTCTTCTCCTGCAACCGAGCGGGTGGGCAGGTTGCGGATAGCCCAACTTCGGCTGCGGGACCGACTGTCAGAGGTCGGTTTCGCAGTCGGAGCATCTTGACAGAGATCCCGGACAAGAGAAGTTCCCGCAAGCTAAATCCCCGGCTCAGGGTAACCTATACACCCCTCTTCCTGTGTACCAATCGCCTAAACATTCCATCCCTCCATATCCACATATCCCCTCGGTCCCAAACCCCTAGGCCAAAATCCCAGACCTAGGGTGACCCCAATGAATCCTTACCCATTACCAAATGCCTTCCCTCCTATCCCCATATCCCGTCGGTCCTAGAGGAGGGGTAACCTCGATTCCAAAAAAGCCCACCCCCCAAATCATATATAAAATGCAGAAGGACAATGAAAGTACCCAGGTGGGTCCCGGCCAAGCCGGGGAATCCCACACCGCCACGGCGGTCAGCCCCCAACGTAATCTGGGGGGGGCACCCAACTGCACTTTGTATCCGCGCTTTTTAGCGCGCCCGGCAGCTGATTTAGCGCCAACCACCCAGGCAGCGACTTACGCGCCAAAAGACCCAACACCGGCTGCGATCAACGCGCCTATTTCTACCACTCCGGCTGCGACTCACGCGCCAACACCGACCACGACGGGTATGCCTCCCACGAGCCTCTGGCAACAGAGCATCGTGCGGAACAGCGTAACCAACCCCGACAATGACCAAGACCGACACAGACAGAGAGGGGCGGGAAAGGATGACGGGCCTGGCAGCTCTACCACTCTCCCGGCTGAGGAAGTACGCCTGCTGAATAAGCGCGGAAAATCCATGGCCCGGGAGAGGAAAGTAGGCGACCGAAAGCACGACACCCGCGAAGGCACCAGCCAGCGCGAAGTGCAATCGGACGCCGAAAGAGCAGTACGCGACCAGCCGCGAGTACGCGAAGGGGTAACCCAGCGCGAAAAGCGGCCGGACACGGAACTAAGCGGGCAGGGGCAAGTACGCGAAGGGGCAACCCAGCGCGAAAAACCCCCGAACGCGACAGGGTCTGCCGGGGCCGCCAGTCGATCCCAAGACTCCGACGTTACCCACGACCGACCTCGACCTAGGAGGAACAGGGGAAAGCGGGCTGGAGCCCCACGCGAGCAGGCGCCGCTGGCAACCACCATCCTGCCAGGCACCTCCGAACCGCAGCCTGGACCAAGCGGTACAGGGCCGGGGAAGAGGGGGCGCCCTGACGAATCGGCTTCACCGAGTGCACTACAGGGGGGCGCCAAACGCGTGAGGGTCCACTCCGCTCAGGGGGAGCGGAGAACCTACGCGCGAGCCACAAAGGATATTCCTGCGCGGCTGGCCGTAGCTATCTGCTTCCCTCCCCCGTCCAGAGACCTGACCAAGGTAGAGGCGGAACACATAAAGGCGAATCTAGAGAGCCTGTTAATGGACACCGACCCGACGACACCACTCCCTGCCTTCCGTGGATACCCACGGGTAGCGGAAGGTACCGTGCAGATGTGGTGTGAGGACGACCATGCCCTGACCTGGCTGACCCAGAACGTGCCCCTGATAAGACTCCCCGACACTGACCTCACACTAACGGTACTTCGACAATCCGACGTGCCCACCCGCGTTCGAGCCTCACTTTTCGTCCCTCGGTACAGAGGTGACATAGTCCGGCTCCAAAGTGTTCTGATTCGTCAGAACACTTGGTATGACATCGCTAGGTGGTCATTGTACAGGGCCACTACCGTCGGTGGCGACAACCATGGGACTTTTTTGACCCTGGGGGTGCCACCGGAGGAAGCGGAACGGGTTCTGGCCCGGGAGCGACGGATATCGTACCTTCTAGGGTCGATATACGTACGCTTCTGGCCCACGACCCGACCCCCTGACACAGAGACCGACTGCACAGACGGGACAGGAACGACGCCGACATTGACACAGACCAACGACCCAGACATAGCGCAACTGGAGGAGGTCATGGCCCGAGCGGCAATGGCTGACGCCGAGGACACCATACCGCCCGAATCTCCTGGCTGGAACGAGCAGATTTTAGCCTCGTCGCCGGGCGTTTATCACGACGACCATGGTGAGGGGGAGGCGGAGAAACTGTCCGATGGCACCATCTCCGACTAACCCCACCCCACCGCCGTCATCAACCCTCAACATCATACAAACCAACCTCCAACATAGCCAGACTGCCACGGCTAGCTTACGCAGAGCCCTGGAGGTTAAGCCCCGAACCATCGCACTGATCCAGGAGCCGTGGATCAGGAGCAACAAAATATGCGGCCTCGGTAACACCGGAGGTAAGCTAATTCTCAACACAAACAGTCCAGACAAACCTAGAACCTGTGTCTACATACCCAAAGAAATCCCTACCACACCACTCACTCAATTCTGTTCCAGAGACCTGACAGCTGTCAGGCTCCAGACTGAAGGTGACATTCCAGATGTCGTGCTAGCCTCGGTTTATATGCCAGGCGAGGACGCAAACTGCCCGCCGCAAGAGATGGCCGACTTAGTGCAGCACTGCGAGCGCACCAAGCTGGACCTGATCATCTGCACCGACTCAAACGCCCACCACCCGCTCTGGGGCAGCGATGCACCGAACTCCAGAGGAGAGGTACTATCCACCTATTTATTCTCTACTAACCTTAACATTGTAAACCGGGGCTCTGAACCCACTTGGGTCACAGTCCGAGGACAAACAATCATAGACTTAACGCTTGCTACAGAAAACGCGACAAACTTTATCACAAACTGGCACGTGTCGGACGAGCCTTCTTGTTCCGACCATAGAAGAATCCGCTTCACACTAAATACTACCACAAAAAACCCTGCACCTAGACGAAACCCGCGACGCACTGATGTACCCGGCTACAAATGTCTCTTAGCGTCTCTACTAGCCAGGCACCTATCACAGGTGACTATAAGAGACACTGCACAACTGGAATACACCGTGATAAAACTATCAGAATACCTAACCGAAGCATACCATGCATGCTGCAAACTAAGGGCGCCAAAAACCAACAGGGACAGGAACCCCTGGTGGAATGCAGAACTTAGTAAACTCAGAGATATACTTCGAAAACAATTCAACAGAGCCAAGAACACTAGACTCCCGGATGACTGGGAGATATACAAAGAAACCCAATACACATACAAAAAGTGTATCAGAACTGCCAGAAGAACAGCGTGGCGGAAATTCTGTGAATCCATCGAGACCAACAATGAAGCCGCAAGGGTGAGGAAGATCCTATCAACGGATCAGGACCGAACCCTTGGCGCGCTGAAAAAACCCGATAACTCCTACACACTAAGTGACCTTGAAACCAGCAAGGTCCTTCTCGAGACTCACTTCCCAGACTGTATAGTCCTAGAGGACAGGCAGTGGGAGGCTGAGCCAGTATGGACCCCAACGGGTCAAGACTGGTCAAGAGCCCAAAGCATTGTAACAGAAGATCGGCTAAAGTGGGCTATCAACACCTTCCAGCCGTACAAATCCGCAGGGCTGGATGGCATCTTCCCAGCCCTATTACAGTGGGGCATTGACCCCTTGACGCCATGCATGGTGGAGATCTATCGAGCTTGCATAGCACTCAGATATGTACCCCTAGCATGGCGTGAAGTGAAAGTCATTTTCATACCCAAACCCGGAAAAACCGACTATACACAACCCAAGGCCTATAGGCCTATAAGCCTCACATCCTTTCTACTGAAAACCCTAGAGAGACTCTGCGATAGACACATACGTGACGGACCTCTTCGGGTAAAACCACTTCACAAACAACAGCATGCGTACTCCACAGGCAGATCAACGGAATCCGCGCTACATAGCGTGGTATCCAAAATTGAATGCGCAGTGGACCATAAATGCTCGGCACTGGCCGCCTTCATTGACATTGAGGGCGCCTTTGACAAAACCATGTTTAATAGTATCAACATGGCCCTCGACAAACACAGCATAGACTCGACTCTAAGTGGATGGATCACCAATATGCTCAAAATGAGAGCTGTACAAGTCACCGTGAACGACACTACAAGGGCCATTGTGGCGAAGGGCTGTCCGCAAGGGGGAGTTCTTTCGCCACTCCTATGGAACCTGGTCGTAGACAGCCTCATCAAAACACTCAATGACAAAGGCTACTTCACAGTAGGTTACGCCGACGACATAACTATAATAATAAATGGTACCCACGAAAACACCTTATGCAACCTCATGCGCCAAGCCTTGAAAATAGTAGAGGTCTGGTGCAATAAACACCAGCTATCAGTGAACCCGACAAAGACTGAACTGATTCTCTTCACAAAAAAGAGGAAGTTGATGACACTCCAATTACCACGTTTCTTTGGTACTACCCTAAGCCTTTCAACCGAAACCAAATACCTGGGCATATATTTGGACAAACAGCTGAACTGGGCAAAACATACTAATTACATTACCACAAAAGCCAGCATATCCCTGTGGCAATGCAAGCGAATGCTTGGCAGGAATTGGGGAATAAGCCCCAAGGTCACTTACTGGCTGTACACCACAATCATCCGGCCAATTATTACATATGGCTCACTAGTCTGGTGGCCCAGGACAGATTTGAGCACAGCCCAGAGAGACCTAGGAAAACTACAACGGTTTGCTTGTGTAGCTATCACTGGCTGCATGAGAACCACACCCACTGCTGCCCTACAGGCGATGCTTGGACTGCCACCTCTACACCTCATCGTGCGTGAGGAGGCAGCCCTGGCTGCCTTCAGGCTGCACATAGCAGGGACCCTAAGCAAGGACTCTAGAGTCAAACACATACGCATTAAGGAAGATGCGATCAAACGACAACCTTTGATGGCATCACCCTGCGACAAGGCCCCGAAACTGCACTACTTTCAAAGGCATTATAACATAATACTCACAGTAGAACGTCGCGACTACTCAGGCCCGAAAGAGCTGAGAGTATATACCGACGGATCTAAGACCGACGCCGGAACCGGAGTCGGAGTTTTCTCGCACGATCTTAATATAAATATATCCAGCCCACTAGGAATGTTCAACACCGTCTACCAGGCGGAGTGTGTGGGCATTATACTAGCGGTGTCCGCCATAGAGGCCAGGAAAGTCATGGACTCCCACATACGCATACTCTCTGACAGTGCCTCAGTCCTCCAATCCTTGGGGAGGAAGTATATTACCTCAAGTATAATACTGGAATGCCACAATGCTCTAGAACGTGTGGCGGTGTCTAACCGTAACACAGTGACACTGCAATGGATTAAAGGGCACAGTGGATCACTGGGTAATGATGCAGCTGACGAACTGGCCAGAAGAGCATCCAGCGCGTCAGTCTGTGGACCCGAACCCATCGTGCCCATTCCCTTTAACCAGCTACGGAGATGGTTACAGGAGTACACCCATACACAAGCGGAGAGCTTGTGGACCTCGACACCCGGCTGTAGGCAGTCCAGGGAAGCCATGCCATCCTTAGATGGCAAGCTTACCAAACGTTTATTACGTCTGGACAGAAACGGTCTGCGCCTGGTGACGGGGACCATCACGGGTCACTGCTCGCTAAACAAACACTTTCACACAATAGGCATAACGGACAGTCCTCTGTGCAGGGCCTGCATGGAGGCTGAGGAAACCGTTGCGCATGTGCTCTTTGAATGCACTTGCGTCACACAAATTAGGTCACAAACCCTCGGGGCACCCATATCCTACACAGATGCTCTCAGCAGACCAGGAGATATCACCAACTTCTGGAGGGAGGTGGGCTGGTTGGAATAACCACCGACGGCCGCCATGGCCCACGCACAATGGTCCATATGAAGGACTAAGTGCGGAAACCATAACCCAAAGAAGAAGAAGAAGAAGACAGTGTCCGTTCCCACCGAAGTTATGTAAAAGAAAGGCATTGATAATAGTCGGTAACGTGGGACGCGCGGTGTCGTAATACTATTGGTCACTTTGTCGGTACGATGTGCTGAGCTTGCAGGTTGGCCTCGTAACAGGCGTGATGTTATGTTGTGTAATTGCGTAAACAATGCATATTTATGCGATAGCAGCAATCGCGCTTGATTTGCTGTCATTTTTTGAAGAGTTCCGTTGTCTGTCTCCGAAACTCATCATCAGATTTATATAAAATTTTAATGGGACCGTTTCGAACAAAATAATAATTTTGCAAATCCGTCAATATATGAAGGAGTTATGCCCGAACATACATAATATATATATGTATATAAACATCCGAATTGATAACCTCCTCCTTTTTCAAGTCGGTTAAAAAAACAACAGGACTCTTATGCGTAGAAGTACACGTCCACATCGCTGTCATCCGGAAACGTGCCCAGAAGACTGGCAGTATTGCTACGTTGAATGGCAATGCTAATTCTTTGGCCAAAGAACGAGCCAGCACTCTGGTCACGTGAAGTGTCAACCAGTCGGCGTGAAGTTTCCTTAAAAAGGAGACGCGCCCTCGGGCCCCATGATCCTATCGTTTTGACTCCTAACGGCTCAAAACTGTAGTTATCCATAAGATTACAGTATTTGCGCCGCTTGAGGGAAGTAGTAGGTTTAGAAGCTGCAACAACAGCGCTAGCACAGCCAGCTGTGCTTGGAATATGACATAGAGAGGGTGTCGACACAGGTTGCATTCCACACCAGAGGCCTACTCACTTTCTAAGGCAACAACGTCATGCGGTCTGGTCTCTTCCCATCGTCACATACCAAGCCACTTGGTTCTAATACCACCGGTATGCCAACGGTGACAAGGGATCGACAAATAAAATCATTGATGCTGGCGTGCCGTGCTATGCGACCTGCGCGGACTGCAGCAGGGCAGGCCATAGTGCCCAAGATTGTCGATGGCTTCACCGTAGTGACACCGATGCGAAGCAATACTCGTACAAGGTGCGCCCAAGTGTATTTGTACTTTTAGTATTTTGTATTACATTGTGTGCATACGGCACGTCCCACCATCTTTGCGAGGATGGGTTACCGGGCAAATCCTTATTAGGACAAACCATTTTCCAAGCGTTCGACGCATCTGTCAAACACGGTACCTCAAAACCGACCAGTGAGAAAGATATAACAGTACTGATAAATTAACCAAGAACATTAAATGTTCTTGGTTAATTTATCAGTACTGTGGACTAAAACTTGGACAAACACTGTGAGACTGGTCCATAAGTTTAAAGTGGCTCAGCGAGCTCTGGAGAGATTTATGTTTGGAGTCTCTCTGAAGATAATAATCCGAAGCGAAGTGATCCGCTAGAGAACCAAGGTAATGCAAATACTAAACAGGCTAAAGTGCCAATGGGCTGGTCACATCTCTCGCAGAACCGACAATGGTCGAAGAAAACGAGTTCTAGAGTGTAGACCGCGTTTAGGCAAACGTAGTGTGGGACGCCTACCGGTAAGGTGGAGTGACAACTTGCGAAAGACGGCTGGCAGAAACTGGATGAGGAGAGCCGAAGATCAGGTTCAGTGGCATTCACTAGGAGAGGCCTACGTCCAGTAGTGGACGAATATACGCTGATGATGATGTGGACCGAGAAAGGCCGGAAATCTTATACTTGAAAACTTTCGGACGCCGAAACCACACAGGCGAATGGGAAGTATGGCTTGCTGCCACGCTCGGTCGTCCAGGGCCACATTTAGGATCGAAATTAGTGTGTTCCTAATAATTTGATCTACTTTTTCTAAAAGTTAAGATATTAGCGAATGTAAATTTTAATTCAAAGCAACAGTATCCAATTATTGTGAAAGTCAAATGAATGTTAATTTTGAAAAGTCTTTGCGAGACATCATTAAAATTTTGTATTTTCTCCTCAATGAACGTTGGAAGGGATTCGTCAAAAATTGGGGAGCCCAGGAGGTGAAGAGAATTTATTTCCGTAATTTTGATATTTGGTGCTATTGTATTAAATTTTGTTATAGTAGTATGTCTGTCAGTTATTTGGGGAAGATAAATTTCACACTTTGAAAGGATAGGCTAGGCTGACGGAACTGATTTTTTCTTGAACTGATACTGAAAGATAATCCAATTGTGCAACATACAACATTTGAACATTTGTAGTTTAGACATTAAATAGGTGTTCTACTCATTAGCATGCCTATTTAGTCTGCATTGTAACATTGAATCGTCGACACGTATTTTTACTATCTCATACAGTCCAGTCTATATTGAACCTTATCAGCAATTGGAACAATAATACATGCTTTGATTCTTTCAGTATTTTGTATTTATTGTTTGTTATAAGTATTAAAAAAGCGCTTTGATGAGTTTTTGAACTTTACCACATTCTCAAAGATTGGACATTTTGGGAGTTGGACATTTTGGGAATTGGACATTTTGGGATTTTGAAATTTTGACACTATTGGACATGTTGAGAATTGGGCATTTTGACCCTGAACGACTACAACGATGGAAATACCCGATCAAATTGTTTGTGAATTGGAAGATTTATACAACATCATTATTAAAATAAAGAGACCTTTAAGAAGTATCCCGAAGCACCCGAGACCATTCCCTCAGGCAGCAAAGACTTCAGAAAAATGGAATCGACGCGAAGCAAAGATACGAAGTAGTGAAAAGCAAATTCATTTGTTTTAATTGTTTAGTTCCTGGCCACTCCGTTCAAAATTGTAGGCCGTCCACATCATGCAGACTCTGTCGAAAAAGTCATCACACGCTTGTTCACCGAAACGGAACAACCACATTTACCCAAGGTTTACCAAGTACTGAAACTCAACGAAAGGAAATAGCGCCAAGAAATGTAGAAGGTGGAGAAGAAGTCAAAACGAGCGTCAATACAGTAATGACGTCACAATCACAAATTTACACCGGGAAAAGAAAGAGAATTGGACTATTAGACTTTGGACAGCAATAGTCTTAGCACGAATCAAAGATGGACACACTTCTGTGTTGAGGGCGCTGCTGGACCCCGGATCAGAGTTAATCTTTCCCTAAAGCTTGGTAAACCTTGGTTCCCTAAAGGTTTTATGTATATCTCTGTGAGTTTAAATGTACCTACATATTTAATTGTTTTAGGCATCAAGACTGAAAAGTGTTTGCCGCGCATGTTTCACAACTGCTACTATAGTGCAGCTTGAAAGACAGCATGAGTTTAGCACCGTTCTCTTCGTTCAAGAGAGAGGCGGAACAAGCGTGTCAACACAGGAGACAGTTCAGGCGCACATTGCCTCAACACACTCACTGGAATGCCGTCACGCCCGCTGGCCTTGTTCACGTCTAGAGTGTACAATACTCTTCGGGCCTCTTTAATACAAACTGCGGTCTCTTGAGGTCTGCGGTCTTTTGAGGAAAAACCACACAGAATGGGTGGTCCAGTCAGTGCACGCATTTGATAGTAATCGTGCAGCTCAACTCAAAACTTAAGGAGCTCAAGGAGAGGAAATTTGAAAGCATTCTCCTTTGTATCTTTTACTTCTTCAATCGCTGTATCAGTCACGGTTACATTCAGTTTAGCAGGTTTACTTTTGTACTTTCTAAATTGAATTAATTTGGTTTTTCAAACGTTATGTTTTGAATTGATTGACTGCAACCAATCAATTACTGTTGTTAATATGGTGTTTATTCCACTTTCACTATTAAAATCATGAGAATATTCATTTGAGATAAATGTAGTTGCATCATCAGCTTAAGTTACGCAAATTTAATTATGTTTGGAAGCTCGTTTATATACAATAGGAATAACGGGAGCCCTAATATACTGCCTTGTGGTACGCAAAGTATTACAGATTCAAATTCAGATTTCACTACCTCCACCATTTTTGTAGGTTCATCATTATATACCTCAATAACAGTGGCCTGCATTTTATTAAATGATAAATGATAAATGATTTTATTTCTGTAAGTAGGTTTGTACAAACACTTTTACACGTCAATCATATTTTTAAACTAGATGAGGTCGGCGTTTCCTATCTGACTACTCTGAGAAGAAAGGCCGAAACAAACTCAGAGGTCACAGTCTCTTTTAAAGTCCAGACATAATCTTGGTCAGATCATGTGAAGACCATGTAGATTGGTATCTGAAATGGTCTTTTGAGGAAAGAACCACACAGATTGAGTGGACCTGTCCAGTCAGTGCACGCATTTGTCAGTAATCGTGCAGCTCAACTCAGGAAGTCAGAACTTAAGGAGCTCAACGATTCGACGAACAATACCAAAGAAAGGACATTTGGGTAGGCCACATAAATTACTCAATCTGCCAGATCATGATCAAAATTAACGGCGAAAAAAAAAGCAATGACCCACATAATCCTCACATTCACAATAATTAAAATAACATACTACTTTACAAGTAAATACTCATGTCATTGTGTATATAAAATTCAACAATGTCAATGTGTATATAAAAAAATCGGACATAATGTTTGAGAACCATGTAGATTGGTGTCTGAAATGGTCTTTTGAGGAAAGAACCACACAGATTAAGTGGACCTGTCCAGTCAGTGCACGCATTTGTCAGTAACCGTGCAGCTCAACTCAGAACTTAAGGAGCTCAACGATTCGACGAACAATACCAAAGAAAGGACATTTGGGTAGGCCGCATAAACTACTTAAACTGCCAGATCAAGAATATAACTGAAACAATGACCCACATAGTCCTCATATTCTCAATAATGAAAATAATATAATACTTTTTACAGTAAATATTCATGTCTAAAATAGCTAGCAAATTAAAATCAACATTCACCGTGTAAATTTATTGGAGCAGCTCAATCCCAAGCCTTTTTGTCCTCAATATAGTCTTTCACAGTATAATAGGCTTTCTGGCATAGTTTCCGTTTTATTATGTAAATAATTCTCAATAAATTTTAGTGCTATACCTCATTATCCTATACCATCTAATTTATCAAACAGAATTTCATAATTTACACAGCCAAATGTTTTTGATATATCACTGAAAAGAACATCATAATATTGCCTTTTATCATTGATCTTTCTCAAATAGTATTGACCAATTTATATGTATTGCCAAAGATGTAGTATTATTCTTTTGGAATCAAAATTATGATAAGGTAACATTTAAAATATTATTACATCCAAAAACGATTCTTATAAGAAGACATGATGATGATCAATGTGGGTACATAAAAAACATCAAATCCAATCTAATAAAACTTAAGTATGTATTTTTAACAACAGTTTTGACAAAATTCATAATAGAATTAAAGACTACACGTATTCATCTCTGTCAACGAAACTATTTTCATATTTGTTCACTGCCGAGCCCTGAACCGTACGTATTCTCCTCCCTGAATCCTCAAATTGAAGGAGTTCTTAGCCAATACTGCCGGTATTTGGGTCTTTTCACACGGCGACACTTCCATTTCCTGGAACAGCTGGTAGGCCATCACCTTGATCTCGCAGAGAGCGAATCTTGAACCTGGAAACGAAATAATCATCATCAGTTCAGCCTGTATGTCAACGGCTAAATAAAAACCACTGCTAATCATTTAATGTAGTGGTCGCAAGCCTGGGACTATGCTCAGCGTAGGGTCCTGGATACGAATTCAGGTCTGGCATCGAGTTAACAGGTTTTCCATTAAGATATTTTCAGCGTCTTATTACCTATATTACACTTATAACTAACGAAATGTCTGTATGCCATCACTACGGGGAGGTTATCTATGATCTCTACCTACCCTTCCGGGAAATACAATTCGTGACGTCATGTGATAACCACGCTTAGCAGGGTATGGTTATTCTAGACATATTACAAGATTTAGAAACCAATTTCGTAATAAAACGCTTGAGCACCTTCATAGGTATTCAATATTTTAATATTCACAGTACATTGGTCTTATTAAAATAAAACCATCTACACTCGAGAGCAATGAATCCGGGTCACTTAAAGAATCCTAAAAATCTCGGAAACTAAAAATGCTAGGTTAATGCAATAAATTGTATTTAATAGACAATGTAATACTCCTTAAATGAAGGTATTAAAACTTCTTAGTTATTGTAAAGTTATATCATAAAAAAATCAAATTTGAAAAAGGGCCACTTTCGAAGATGGAACTACGAAATTACAGCATTTGGTTTTGCTTTTGTTTGTAATCTGTCATTTATGTGGGTACATAAACCATGTTGATAGTGCTCTATATTCATTATTCAAGCTGAAATTATGTCGCTTACGCCTGAAGAATGCACCAGAATACTTACAATGCTGGAAACCGGCCGGAGTCAGCGCGATACAGCCAGGACTGTCGGTGTGTCGCTGTCAACAGTACAAAGAGTTCTCCGACGTTACGAAGAAACTGGTTCTAACCTACGCAGACCAGGAACGGGCAGAACCAGGTGTACCACAGCACGAGAAGACCGATACTTGGTGAACACCATGCTTCGAAATCGCTTTCTCACAGGAACTGAACTCACAAATCAGTTTCGACGCCTCGGAGGAAGTAACCCAAGTGCATGGACAGTAAGACGTCGGCTTGCTGAATCTAACTTAAAACCCCTTAGACCTGCAAACGGCATCGGCATCGTATTTCAAGACTAAGATATGCCCAGAGCCACGTAAATTGGAGTATTGAAGATTGGTCAAAAGTTATGTTCTCCGACGAATCAAAATTTATGCTCTACAAGCACGATGGAAGACACAGAGTGTATTGAAGACCAGGGGAAAGATTCAAGCAAGCATGCATCGAAGAAAAAGTAGCCTACGGTGGTGGGTCTGTACTTGTGTGGGCCGGAATTTCTTCTGAAAGTCGCACAGAGCTGGTGATCATAGAAAACGGCTCTTTAACTAGCGTAAGATATGTGGAAGAAATCCTCAATGATCACGTTGGTCCATTTATGGTCAATTTAGGTGAGGATGCTATATTTATGCATGACAATGCCCGACCTCATACAGGTAGGATTGTGAATGACTACCTTCAAGAGATGAACATTACTCGTATGGAGTGGCCAGCGCGCAGCCCGGATATCAACCCGATCGAGCATGCTTGGGACGAGCTAGGCAGATGCGTAAAACAACGAAACCCTCCCCCAATCACGCTTCGTGAGCTCAAAATTGCTCTCACAGAGGAATGGGAGAATATTCCCCAAAATCGTATAAGGAACTTGGTGTACAGCATGCCAAACCGCGTAATCGCAGTAATGGAAGCACGAGGAGGCAATACGAAGTATTAAAATTCAAGAAAATCGTAATAAAGTTCAAAAATTTCATGTTTCCTATTTTTGTTTTAAGGAGAGATCAGCAGTTTTTTTCTTTATGTAATTTTGTGTTAATAAAATGTATGGTGACTCATATTTTTTTTTACTTTCATTTAAGGAGTATTACATTGTCTATTAAATACAATTTATTGCATTAACCTATCATTTTTAGTTTCCGAGATTTTTAACATTCTTTAAGTGACCCGGATTCATTGCTCTCGAGTGTAGATTCCAGAGTTTCTAATATAACATCGATTGAAAGACCACATTATATATCTAAATCTGCAAGTAATATTTGACTCGCTTGAATATGTTATTAAAAAACTAGAATCTGAAATATTGTCGCCAAATCCTCTATGGATGGTTTAGACACATGCAGACTTAAAACAGTCTGACTCGTAGATGGTTGTGTGCCAATTTCGCATGTCAGAATTCTGAATAGTTCAATTCTTTCAAGGTGAGTTACATTCGGATTTGCTATGAATATATGTACTACTGAAATAGCTTTGATGTATTAACCTTGAAGGCAGGTGCAGGTCGGGCGAAACCAAACGATAATCCATAAAGGGTGAGGCAAAGAGAGTAGTTTACTTGAAGTGGGTAAAACGGAATTCATAGTAAACTAGCTGTTGCCTGCGACTTTGTCTGTGGTCCAGGATAAAAAGTAGCACACATACACACACACACACACACATTCGGTTGTTGGTGTGGTGTGTGAGGGTAGACTTACTGGTCTGAGGAGAGGATAGTCCTCTTTGTAGTCCAACATTTTTAATGTCCATACACAAATCACAATTCACAATTATTGTCCATAAATTATGGTATGTATAATTATGTTTACGAAGCCACAGAAAATAATACACAATGGTCGTCAAGTTCACAGTGATTTAGCGCGGGTAGGCGATTGCTTAAATAGTACAAGTGAGCGTGCACACAGCGTCCGAGATAGGTCGTGACTGGCGATAAGCATAGGCATCATCCGAATTGCGAATGCGCTGCGAAGGATCATGCGTGCGCGCATACGTCACACGACTTTTATCTTTACGCGTCTTAAACCAAGGGTCTCAGCAGGCGCCGCGCGTGTCCAGTGTACTGTATGTTAAGGCGGTACCCCGACCAAAACCTTGTCAAAGTGCGTTATTCGGAGGCTATTAACTCATTCACTATGGGTAATAAACTACATATAAAAGCAGATTATTAATGTTCGATATCCTATCATCACATTGCACGTTCTTATTTATTTTTATTAACCGACTTCACAAAAAGGAGGAGGTTCTCAATTCGTCTGTATGTTTTTTTTTTTTTTTATTTTTTTTTTTTTATGTGTGTTAGCTCATAACTTTTTTCTGGGTGAACCGATTTGGATGATTCTTTTTTTATTTGATAGGTGGTGCTTCACATGTGGTCCCATTTAAATTTGATCAAGGTCCGACCAGTAGTTTTTGAGTTATCTTTAATATTGCATATTTTTTCCACTTAGTTTATATGGATGATGTGTTAATAATTTCCTGTCACTGTTATTTACACACCAAGTAGTGGTATACGAGTTTGTGTGGGGTAGGTACCGCAACTAAAAAGTGAAAAATAAAAACTTTTTTACAAAAAAACAACCGACTTCCAAAAAAACACTAAAAAACACTGAAAAATAACTTTAATTTCGGAAGTCGGTGACCAAAAACGAAAATAAAAAACTAAAGACACCGACTTCCGAAATTAAAGTTATTTTTCAGTGTTTTTTAGTGTTTTTTTGGAAGTCGGTTGTTTTTTGTGTTATAAATTCATCTGAAATCTCCTTGTAAAAAAGTGACTAAAATTATTGATTGCATGCATCTTTTGCTAAAGGTGACGTTCTGTTCATTTGAGGATTACACTAATGGATAGATAATTTAAAAATCTAAATAATACACGTTTTATTTTATTTTAATACTTCACTCGTCTTTTTTTATTCAAATAATTTCATTATTTTTGTGAATTTTATGATAAATGAGCGTGCGGAGTGAGCGAGACAGAGCGAGACTCAGCGACGGGACAGAGAAGGACCGAACGCTCAAGGTCGTTTGGTCAGGGAAGCGCCTTAATGACGGATGGACCGTACGGTAACGGTGAGTGTTTTATATATTATATAATAAATGGTATATAATATTGTTTAGTGTTTTATGTTTATTGTCTGTTGGTGTTTATTTGTGTTGGACGTATAAATATATTATGTATATATTATAAATGTTATGTGAGTCACCTACACACACACACACACACATATCCTTACCCAGCTCATGGTCTATCTGTGCGCCAAATTTCATCCAAATCCGTTCAGCCTCTTTGGCGTGAAGCGTAACAAATAAACAAACTTACTTTTGCATTTATAATACTAGTTAGAAGTTATATTTGTTAGATTAGATTTGTTTGCCAAAAATATCCAATTTTGTCTAAGTGTGTATAAACTACAAATATGTGTATATCGATAATCTTTTCTTTACTATGTCCAGCCTCCAATAACCCACTGCTGGGAAAAGACTATTCGGCTCTGCGCTGAAGATGTTGTCAATGATTTGTTTTATATTTACCAATACAGTTTCTAGGTCCAAGTCCAAACGGCAAGTAGGTGAACGGCTTAATATTGTGCTTGTTCTGGTCCGAGAATCGTTCAGGGTCGAACTTGTGGGGGTCCGGGAAGAACTCGGGGTCGTGGTGGAAAGCAAACGACGGGATTGTCAAGGATTCTCCTTTACGGATCTATAGAAATAAAAAATCGATATAAATAGGTGATAGTTACAATAACAAATATGTTTACAAGGACGATAATAAAAATCGCAAAAGATAGTGAGGTTTGGAAAAAGAAAGGGGAACAGCAGGACATAGAAAAAGCTTAGATCTACATTTTATATTTTTTATATTTAATATTTTGTTGAGTACCTGTTACTTGTTAACAGGCCTACACAGTCCTCCCATATCTATCAACACTGTAATTTGAAACATTGTAAAAGCCCCTTATTTTTAAAAGAGTAACCGTGGAGTTTCTTGCTGGCTCTTCTCCATAGGAAACAACTAATTGGACCCGTGCACCTAGCTTCTGACGTTTCATAAGTGCCCATGTTGGTTTATTTGAAATAAAATATTTTGATTTGATTTGATTTGGAACAGGCAACTAGCTTCAACTTCCTGCTTAGCTACTGACCGACTCCTTGATAATTCAAAAGTGCCTGTCTTTAAATAAAAAAAACTTGTTTACAAAAAAACAACCGACTTTGTGTGGTTTTGTATTTTCGTTTTTGGCCACCGACTTCCGAAATAAAAGTTATTTTTCACGTCTTTTCGTGTTCTTTTTTGGAAGTTGGTTGTTTTTTTGTAAAAAAGTTTTTATTTTTTACGTTTTAGTTGCGTATCTAACTCCACACAAATTCGTAAACCACTACTTCGTATGTAAATAATAGTGACAGGAAATTATGAACACATCATCAATATAAACTAAGTGTAAAAAATATGCACTATTAAGGATAACTCAAAAACTACTGGTCAGAACTTGATCAAATTTAAATGGAACCACATGTGAAGCACCAGCTATCAAATAAAAAAAGCATCATCCAAATTGGTTCAGCCGGAAAAAAGTTCTGAGCTAAACAAATAAAAAAATTAAATAAAAATACATACAGACGAATTGAGAACCTCCTCCTTTTTGTGAAGTCGGTTAAAAATGCTTTATTCTTGCTAGCTAAAAAAATACACCAAATTCTGACCAGTTTTCGAAGGATAACGCAGTCTATGACTTCGTATCATTACCCGTTACTCGTTTTTTTCTTAAATAAGCTATTCAATTAGTCACCAATTAACAAAAAAAGGAGAAGAAGCTCTCAAACTTACGATAAAGTCCTTATCAGCTTTGGCATTGGGTTTTCCTAAGTTGTAGTCTTTTGTGCACATTCTGTCCATTGCCACACCTGGTGGCCACAGTCTCAACACCTCTGAAAACAAGACATAGTTTTAAGATAAATTTTACAAAATCTTATTCTCGGTCTTCAAAAAATATTTGAACTTTAAATGGCATTCTGTTGACAAGTTTTACTACCCTCAGAGAGATCATTAACTGAACACCGATTATTATATTTCATTGTTCATCATATTTACACATACTTTTTGCTAGCTATAATTAAGTTCCATGTAATAGGGGACGAGCCTATTGCCATCAACCGGCACAAATCCAGACTTCAGGGTGCTATTGAGAAATACCTGAACACTTTGCCTGACCTGGGAATCGAACCCATGACCTCATGCTCAGCAGTAGGGCTTTCGACCGCTAGACCAACTAAAACATATGTCAACAAAATTTAAAACATTCCAATTATTGATTTGTGATAGTGTTCCAATATACATGTGGTAAAAGTAAACAAAAATAGTTCTCTTTTTTAACGAACGTCTCTGAGTGCAGCAGTTAGTTGTTAAAGTACCACAAGCTTGAATTCAGAGAGCCTGGACAAAGTGATATTCTATCAGGGATAACGATGATGGAAATGTCAAATATGCATTGAATTGACATACATTATGCAGGTATGTCGGTGGATCTTACTCCTTCGAACATAAAAATTTGGCCTACTAAAATAATATCAGACATATTTTTTTTATTTTTTTTATTACACTAATCAAGCTGTACCAAGTAGCTAATTTACCGCATTGGCCAAAAAAGCATGGTTGTCTTGTGCCAACGCCATGCCTTGATGCGTGCCGTTGTGCAAATAGCCGCCATCGCAATTCCCAAACACCACACTGTACACAATGTCTAGACTCCTAGAGTACCTAAATATTTAGTATTTCATTATTTTCATTGTATAAAGGCTCGTGCACACTGGCGCGACGCGACAGCGTGACACAAAGGTACCACGTGCCGCGCGACGAGCGGCGCCTTTGTGTCGTGCTGACGCGTCGCGCTTGTTTGCGGGAGCCTCCTTTTATGGTCTTAGTTTATGTTTTTTCTTCACTATAAGTTACGCATAAAAATACTGTTCGAACGATGCGAGACAAACCGGTTTGTTTGTACCTACTTGTTTGATAGTTGTTTATCTTTTTTGAATTTTTGGTGTTCAATGTGTGATTCAGTATGTATTCAGCCAGTCCTAAGCCAGGAAAAGTATGAAAGGAAGTTCAAATTATTGGTACCTACAGCACGCGGGAGACTAGTCCACCGCTTACGTCGCCGCTGACGTCGCTGTCGACGCCGTAGACTTCGTCGCAAAGTTTATCTAAGTTGACGCGTAAACCAGTCGACGAATTCAACTAGTTAATCGACTAGTCGATGAATGAAATTAGACGGTCTAGTTTCGTTAACGCTAAATACGTCGACGACCTCTATTTGCCAGTGTCGTAATGGGTATATATGTTCTGTGGTCGTAATATTTACGGAATGTATATTGTCTTTGGTCCCTACTCCCTTACCCTTTTTTTTTTTTTTTTTTTTTGGATGGGAAATCATCAAATGACCTCTCCCGCTCTGGGCGGAGCGGAAGGGCGTGTCAGACTCTTACTGACTAAAACCCACCCGTGTTCCTTCAGTTGCCTGTGCGCCAGGGCCACGGTAACTCTTTCGAACAATCCGCGACCCCGGCAGGCATCGGCCCTATCGGACCCCTTCAATTATGCTGACAACTCTTTGAGGCGCGCGTGGAACACAACGCGCCGTCGACCCGGGCCTGGTCCTTACCGGACGGCGAGCTGCCCATTGCTCGCCGTCCGCAGGCCCGCGCCTACGGTGGCCGGGAGTCGGCTATGGACTCCCGACGCCCAGGGTGTCTCCTCCTGCGGCGACTAGGGGCGTGAGGGCGCAATGATTGCCTCTCCCTCACGCGCTCCGCCTCCTCCTTCGCGAGCATTACTGCTTCGCAGAAGGAGGTGACTGCTTCCCATTCTCTCTCGCTCCGTACTATGGCCCGAACCAGGGCCGGACGCGAGAGATCGCCGCCGCCGATCGCCGCCACGAGGACACGGCGGTGCTCCGCCCAAGCCGGGCAGACCTCCACCGTATGCTCCACCGTGTCCTCCGGTCGATCCACACAATGCCAACACCCGGGCGTTTCCTCCCGCCTTATCCGAAACAGGAACCTCCCGAAACAGCCATGTCCGGTGAGGACCTGCGTCAGGCGGAAGGTGAGGACGCCGTGGCGCCTCTCAAGCCACTCCTCAAAGAGGGGACTTACCGCCGCAATTGTGGCGTGCCCAGCGCTGGGTTGCGACAGTCGCACTCTCCATGCCGCCATGAGATCCCGCCGGAGCTCTGTCCGCTGTGCCGCGATTTCTCGCGGCAGCGGAGTAACGCCCCGGCGTTTCGCCTCCTCGCGCGACTCCCAAATGTGCGCGAGGACTTTTGCCTCCAAATCCCCTACTCCCTTACCCTGACAGTGCCATCTAGCAATGGACAAATTATTGAACTTTAATTGGTTGAATACGAGGCTTTTGGCTACTTCTTGTGTCTGCGTATGTGCGTTTTATTTGTGCAGAATATACAAATTTTCTTTCTTTTCTTTCTTTCTATTAAGTCCATCAATTTGGAAGTCGTTTTAGATATCAAAAACGGTTTGAAAACTATTGTCACTTGTCTAAGTCCTCGGGTATTGTTATTATTAAAATTAGGCTCTTGAGAGTCTAAACTTTTGCTTTGACTTTCATAAACCCGCAACCCGATGGATCAACATAATCGGGGCCCTTACCGTGTGTTCCCCAATTTACATTAGTTTTCCTAATTTGAACGCCGAAATAGCTATTTTATGAACTTTAAAAAACATTTAGACCACTTTTTTTGTTTTTTTCGATTTTGAGTTTGAAGAGTTTGTTTCGGTATTTCTTCTTAGATTAGTCCGCAAACACCAACCTTATCTAGTTGTATTGCCCTTCCAAGTTAGTCTTACCTGAAATAACCATGTCCAGATAAGGTAGGTTCTGTATGGTGTTGAAGTCGAACTTGCCGCCGTTCTTAGCCTTACTGTCCCTGATCTCTTGCACCAGGCGCTCCTGAATGTCAGGATTCACAGCCAGCTCGTACATTAGGAACGACATCGCTGTTGATACTGTTTCGAAGCCAGCAATGAAGAATAGGATGGCTTGGGCAGTCAAGTCAGTATCAGACCATTCTGTAAATAGATGGTAGTCATTTTAAATTTATTTTTTATTATATAAATAAAATAAATAATAAGTTTATTTTACATACAAAGAGAAACACAAGCTTAAAGTTAGTCATACACTAAATATGATTGTACAAGTGCTAGTCAAAAGCAGCTTGAACAGCTGACTCCTCAACTAAGTAAAAGATACCATAGATGTGCCTCAAGAGTCAGGAAACTACTAAGGAACATAATCCGCCTAAAGTATGTTCCATGAATAATGTTTCCACTGCTGTCTCTCAAGCCTCATTTATATGTGAAGTGGGCCGTGTTAAGTATAGATTGGTTGTCAACAATTCAGTTTATATCTTTGTTGACGTGAATCTCATAAGTCAGGGCCAGTACCTACTACTGTGCTTAAACTGCTCTTTTTTCTTTCATTTAATATGTTAGTGCTACAGTTACAAAATTATTCCCAGGAACTGTAATCATACTGACCTCTGTTATTATTTGCTTTTCCAACATCTGATTCCTCAACTGTAGCAAATCCAGTGGTCGCTTTCTCATCAGATTTCTCTTCATGGGTCAGTTTTCCTGAAAGAAAAAGCCATCCACTTAAGTCAAGTTGCTATAGAATAAATAAATATGCATATTTTGCAGAAACATAAACGGGAACTAAAGGCCAGACTTGGCACTCGCAACATGCGGTACATCGGTCCATAGAGCACAGTGTCCATGTCATATGATACGCAGGTTACATCACTTAATAGAAAGTGCACGTTTTGTGTATCCTCAAATACCTCATCGACATTCTCAAACGTTTATCAGTTAAAATAATTGTATTTTGAGTGATGACGTCAATACGACTTTATGACCTGGAGTTTTTGTTTTCCATTGAGGTGTATTCGATTTAGCAAACTATACGTACTCCGTTTGATTATCTATTATTAAGTTCAGTATGGCATGGAACTTCCTGTTTTTGTTAGTCATAATAACGTGAAGGTCGGTTAAGACATGAACCCCTTACAGATAGTAGGTTTTTATGTTGGGCTCATTTACGAACATATCTACTAAGCATTGTGATTGGATTTCTTATTTCTGAATATACTATGGTAATAATCTGTGACTCTTGTTAATTAGTAGAAACTTGAGGAGCTGTAAAACTACATGGAGTCTTAGTTATAAATTAACTAGCTGTTGCCCACGGTTTTGTCTGTGATCCAGGATGAAAAGTAGCCAATGTCCTTACCCAAGTCTTGGTCTATCTGTGTGCCAAATTGCATCCAAATCCGTTATGCCATTTTAGCGTGAAAGCGTAACAAACAAACGTACTTTCGCATTTATACTATTAGTTAGGATAAAGCTACACTAGACATTTAAATACATTCCCTAACTCTAAACAACCACGATAAAAGAATGTACCAACATAATTTCACGCAAGAACATTTCATCCAGGTAATAAGAAGATTGAACTACCTACACATAAGAATGAATAATTAAGTGGGATAAATATTCTCCGATTATCCTAATAATGACATTGATTGCTTCAAAACAAATGTCTTAGATACCTTTCTTAGCTTCCATGAGTAGATGTATCATGTCAGGTCTAAAAATATTTTTCTCCTGTCGTTCGGCCATAGTATTTATTACTATGCTTTGGAAGAAGTTCGTCGTGGCCTCAGAAAACAGTCTAACGTTGAATTTCTGTAACAAAAGTAAAAAATTATCTTGCCCAATGTATATGTCAAGATGACACAAAAAATATAATACTAGCTGCGCCCCGCGGTTTCACCCGCAGCGGTATGAAATAAACTTTACGACCTATTCTCAGACCTACCAAATATACACAAAAAGTCATAAAAATCGGTCAAGCTGTTTCGGAAGACTTTGGTAACAAACACTGTGACACGAGATTTTTATATAGTAGAAGATTATGTACAAGTATATAAAAAAGGGGAAGAGCTGATTGGGCATCAATAAATCCGTCCACATCGTTGTCAATGGAAAAAGTGCCCGAAAGGCTGGCAATGTTTACACGTTGGTTCTTTGGCCTACTATTGGATTGAAAAAGGAATTTAAGTGAATAAACGAAATAATAATTTTATTGTAACCGAAGCATGCAAATATATACAAGTAGTAGTAAGTTACCTGAACCTATAAGATCCACAAAAACACTGTGCATACTTAAATTTAGACATAAATCATTACTTGTAGAAAAAAGTTAGTATCAAAGAGTTTATGGAAGATTAGAAGCTAAAATAAAGCACAAATGTTAGGTATCTATGTATCAAATAATTTTATTAATGTTACTAGTTAAATATTTCAAAATAATGACTTTAATTGTTATAAATTGAATTAGGTTAGAAAGAGTTTATGTATTAGTTGTTGTTTATGTGTTGTAACGCTGCATAATGTTTTAGTTAAGTGTTTTTGTACAACTGAAGGTAATAAATAACTCTTTTTTTTTCTTCTTTTTTTTGTAGTTACAATGAATGTTGTGATATTGATATAAAGTAGGTACCGTATGCAATATAATGCTAACTTTTAAGTATTTAACCTAGATATACCTAAGCTAAATGTAAATAATACTTGCTGCGCCCTAACGGAGTCGTCTACTCTTAAGTTTTAACCTAGCCTTATTTTTAGGCTTACCTTCATAAGAGTGGGAAACGATGCATACCCCAAGAAGACCAGGATTTTTCTGAAGCCAGACTTAGCAGTTTCACAGCCAACAGTGTAGAAGTCGTTGTTCCTCTCAGCATGGGAGTTGACCTTCAGACCGAAGGCACATGAGGCAATGACGTCATTGGCATAGCGCGCCGTCAGGTCCCTGGTGTCCACATCCACGTAATCAACTGTAGAATCCAAAAAGTTTGAAAAATGTGATACACGAATTACGTTGATAAACGAAGATTGCTGCGCTTGCTGAGGTCGGTCCGAGTGCCCATCTGTTACATACCGAGACTCCTCTGTGACTCAGAAAGCTTGTTAAGCAGTTGGTCCTGGCTGTCACTTGGAGATCTTTGACATTCGTTACGGTTAGACAGAAGCCCGAAATACCGACAACCAGTCTCGTGTATCATGTTACCCAGAAACTGAGTTCTGAAGGTCAGACAGGCAGTCGTACCGTATAATATTCAGCTACACCCGGTTAAACTGGAGACCGACCCCAACAGCATTTATCTATACATATATATATATATACATATATATATATATATATATATATATATTATATACTATACTAATAAAGGTATACAGTTTGTTCGTTTGAACGTGTAAATCTCTAGAACTATCAGTTGGATTTGAAAAAAAAAATTGTATTCGGTAGCCCAATTCATGAGGAAGGTTATAGGCTATTTAACATTACGCTACAAAACTTAGGAGCCGAGCAAAAAGAAAAAAAGTCAGAAAGAATCCGAAGCGAACACGAAGTATTGCGCGGGCGGGCGGTGGAATGTGACGCGGTGGGTCAGGGGGCCAAAATTTCACGCGGACTATGTCGCGGGCAAAATTTAGTTTCAAATACACCAATTACAGGCACTTTTTAATTGTCAAGTTAAAATTTGTTAAAACTTCTACCAACTGACCTCCGGATTCCTTGATCTGTTTTTTCAAACATTCCATCATCTGGTCGCTGACATCCATCATGAACGTCACCATGGCTCGCATTTTGGAGCTGGTGAACGCCGGACTCAATGTGGAACGCATGTCTTTCCATTCTTGACCTGCACAAAAACATTTTCAAGCGTCGTGAGGTTGCCGTAATAACTAAAAGGAATTCTTAAATAAAAAAGTTCAAAATACTTTTTCGAGACCTCCATTTTTCGACATCGTAACTCCATTTTCTTTATATTTTTACCCGACTGTTTAACTTCTTGTTGGAATAAAGATCTAGAAAGCAGTTATCGATAAATATAAGTGCAATTACTACAACAAGACTATACAAGAAGTAGAAACAACACGATTTCTGAGATTAACAATTGATAAAAATTATATTGGAAAAATCACGTTGATCAACTTTGTAAAAAAATCAGCAGTTCATCTTACGCTCTTTATAGACTGGCTCCGACTGTCAATATAGACACTTTATTGATAGCATATCATGGTCTTGTTGAATCTGTTCTGAGATTTGCCATAATTTTTTGGGGCAATTCAACTTATAAAGACATAGCCTTCAAAATGCAAAAACGTTGCATACGAGCTATGTTTGGGTTACAAACTACTGACGGATGTAAGCCAATGTTTGAAAAGCACAAAATTTTGTCACTTCCGTTTGTATACATTTTTGAAGTAGCATTGTTTGTAAAACAGAATATGTATTTGTTTCCAAGGTTATCGGATAATTGCGTTAGAAGTCGACGCAACAATGATCTATGCATTCACTCTTCCAGGACTGCAATGCTGCACAAAAGCATAATCTGTATGGCTCCTAAAATATATAATAAAATTCCAAAGGACATTAAACAATTAAATACCCCTTTAATTAAGACAATGTTGAAAAAGATGTTGACCATGAAATGTTACTATAGTTTAACTGACTTCTTAAACGATAAATCTTGACATTTTAAATCTGTGACAATTTCACGGTACAGTTTAATATTTTGTAATTTTAATGACTAGGTATTTGAAAACCTGTAAGATTTGTACACCTGCTATGGTATAGCATGTAGCACGTACTTATATTTAACACCATTGCATGCATACATGTATTGTAATCTACTCATGTCAAACAAATAAATTGATCTTTATCTTTAACTCCAAGACATTTGCAAATACGTTGACTGTCCCCATTTCAACAACAGTATCTTTAAAAAATTACGGGCAAACTAAAGTAAATTAAATCTGGAACTAGAATCAATTTTATTTTGTTGTGAATGTTGACGTTCAAAAGTGCCTTTTAAGGCTTGCTTGAACTAAATCATTTGAATTTGACTACAATTTATTTTTATTTTTATTTTTATATTGTATGTCACGTAATCAACCCATGTAATAACAGGATCACCAGAAGAATTAATTCATAAGCTTTATAAGAATTCTAATTCTTGAAGATTCCATACCTGTCAAAGAGAATAGGTTTCTGCCGAACAAAGGCTCCATAGAGTCGTCTACCAGCATGCGATGATCCAGGAAGTGCTCGAAGTCTTTGACTGCGATCTTCTTCACCAGCTCCAGGTCTCGAATCAATACCGCTCCATTCACGAACTCGTATCTGCCTACGAACCTAAAAAGTTTCATGCATTTGTTAGTATTTATAAAGCATGGAAAAATGCGGTCATGGTAAAAATATCTGAATTAAAGATGACAGCGACTCTACTGATGCAGTTTCTTATTTTTTAAATGATCTGCATTAAAAAACTTTTAAAAAGTCATTTTTTCAACCGGGAATCAAACCGACAAAAATGCATATTTTTTCCCACTATTCGTTATGTTCAATAATAAGGATCAAAACTCTCAAATTAAGTTTGTGTCAGCAGTAGTGTAGACGGCAAAAAAAACCCTAAACGGAGGCTCTTAAAATTTACTTCAGTCCTACGTAATATCTGACGTCTGACCTAATTTCAACATTAGGTACTGAACCCACCAAAGTTAGTTGAAGACGATTACTAGTGTTTTGCACTGTTTGTATGGATGGCATTAATTGTATATTTTAGTGGTCATGGAGCATTAATGGTATTGCTGCAAAAGTTACGAACCTCTCCTCCGGAAAACCATGATACATATCGGTGAAAGTTTCAGCGATATGTTTTTTCCCTGTCAGTTCGTTCTTCAGGTTACCGAATGGTGGGACTATCTTGAAGTGCTTCACACCGTACCGGCTGAACCGCGAGTAGGCCTGATGCATGTACAGCACCACGGCTATGATGATCACGCCGAGCCATATTAGGGCTATCATTATCTGGAAATTAATAGATTGGTAAAATATTTTGATTTAAAAGAGTTACCATTGAGTTTCTTGCTCCTACTTCTCCCTAGGAATCTATTACGCTAAGGAATGAGCAGCTTAAGTTTTAACTGACCCAGTACTTATCAATTCAAAAGTGCCTCCTAATCGGGTTAATTGAAATAAATGCTTTGAGATTGAGTAATATTTCTATTTTTATACCGTTTTACGTTTGACCTGGTCGTGATGGGGATTCTGGAAGGGTTAAGTCCTATAGTGGATATTTTTTGGCTGGAATGATGATGATTATTGCTAACGATGAATGATTTCTTGAAAATCATACTTGCCAAACAGTACCTATGTTAGGTTTTTAGAACATGGCTAAAGTGGCTGTCCACTGAACTCAAACTCAAAGCATTTATTACAAATAAACCAATTACAGCCACTTTTGAATTGTCAAGGGGTCGGTCAGTTAGAAAAATGAAGCTAGTTGCCCATTCCAAAGCGTAGTAGGTACCTATGGAGAAGAACGGGTGGACACTCTATTAAATCAACATAGTTTTATTAAAAAAAAATGTTGGTTACTTCATTCATGTTGAAATTATACATGTGGGAACGATGTACTCGTAGAAAGACGTGCACGTTAAAAGCGTCCGTAATAAAAAAGATAAAAATATAAAAGAAACTAATAAGCCGTGGCAGCCAAGCCATGACCAGTCCCTACTGACGGCACCCGTTCAGGAACATGACGTATGGATCAGCACCATTCAGCTCAACCATTTCGAAGGGAACTTAATGATCCAACTCACACGCCACCACCAGCGAGACATAAGAGTGAGCATGACATATTCTCAGCCGCCAGGGCACATTCAAGTCAATGAAAGACGAACCTACTAAATGGTGGCTATACAGTAGGCACATAGTGCTCACACATTTGCTATGCAATTATACATTATTATTCCTGATTTGAGCTATATTAAGTATTAAGTACCCACAATATGTTCGACGTATTTTTAAAGCAATAATTTTGTACTCATGTAGTTTATTTTGTTGGAGACAACTTATTAAATAAATGAATATTTAAAGCTCAGTAACATCATAATTCAGATAGAGTAACAGTTAACACACAGATTCATATTTTTTTTTTATTTTTTTTTATTAATTAATTAATTAATTCTTTTTAATAAATTGAAAAGCCAACCATTTCACAAACTCGATATCCGCACTGGAATGATTTAAAGAAATCGAAAAGTTTCATAAAGTCAATCTCGTGTCCGTCCTTGCCGGGAAGCTACCCTGGGTGTATAACTTGTAGTAATTACGT
Organism: Griposia aprilina; assembly: GCA_916610205.1. Classification (NCBI taxonomy): domain Eukaryota; kingdom Metazoa; phylum Arthropoda; class Insecta; order Lepidoptera; family Noctuidae; genus Griposia; species Griposia aprilina. The sequence continues at coordinate 1,285,974 of OU744290.1, read as the reverse complement.
AAGATCATTGATAAAATACACATATTATTAAACTATTGTCATCAAGAATTATAATCATTGAACCATAATATAGTTTACTTTTCCTTTACACCACTACAACAGAACTATAAATAATTTTTAAAACTGAAACACTTGTATTCTTTACTAATTCACTAAGATACAATAACATTACTTACTTCCAAACACGAGTTATTTTACCCGGCGACTCCTACGTAATGCAAAACCTATAAAATATCGTTTGGTAGTAGGTACCTAAATAATATATACATACGGGTACAGGTTTTATAATGTGTTGTGGTACCGCTAGATTAACACGTTATCTTCATTTTTCTGATATCATTGTCGTTGTGTGCTATCTCTGTTTTTATCATATTTCTATGGTACATACATACATAAACATTATTATCTATATATTATAAATTAAAGTCACTTTTGGTGTCTGTCTGTGTGACTGCCTTGTCCTTCTAAACCACGCAACGGATGGTGATGCGGTTTTCACCATCATTTTTCAATGGTATAATCATCGCTGGTTTAAAAGCGCTTACATTAATATTTAACTTAAATAATTATAATACTGAAATCACAGAGTTGATAGGTATGGAAGGACAGTGTAGGCCACTACATTTATGATCACTACACCGCCAAGGTAGACCCAGTATGCATCTGCTGCGTGTATTTGTACCACAGGTCTAAAGGTTCCGGCAGTATGCGTTAAACAGCGTGATTTTCACTTGGTTTGAACATTTTGCAAATCGTCGTGCCAGCATATTACTCTTGGCAGCGAGCGAACGTCTTTGTCTTTCAATGTCGTCATCATCTTTAAGTTTTTCAGTCAGTATAATGACCTAAATATGTGACACATTTGACAGATTCCATCTTAGTGTTGCATAGAAATAAGTCTGGTATATGCAATGTACTGTTGTCGTAACGAAAACACATTGTTTGGCTCTTTTTAACATTATACTGTAGACCATGCTTATCCGCATATACCTCAAATAGTCCTATCAACTTTTGCAATGTCGTGACAGACAGGCTGAGCAGAACCATATCGTCTGCGTAACTAAAATTATTTACAGGTACGTTGTTAACTGAACAGCCGACCCCGGCTAAGCTCAGCTCCCATATCAGGTCATTCACATATAGGTTAAATAATATGGTATAGTAGAACCGCCAGACTATCGTTGACATGTAAGACATCCGTATCTCTTCTATCAATTTTAAAAATAAGAGAAGTGTCATCAGCGAATAAAATTATATCTGATAAGTTAGCCATCATGTAAGGAAGGTCATTAATATAAACTAGAAATAGGAAAGGGTCAAGAATTGAACCTTGAGATACGCCCATCTTAACTAAGGACCCCAAGGACGTCGTTCCGTCAACGTTTATTTTTTACTGCCTGTTTGATAGATAAGAAAGAACAAGATCAGCAGCTTGTCCACGAATTCCATAGTGGTGAAATTTACAGATCAGTGTATTTTGGTCACCGCATTCAAACGCTTTTGAGATGTCACAGATAATGCCAATTGCATCCTAGGACTTCTCCCAGGATTCCAAAATGTGACTGATGAGTTTTACTCCCGCGTCAGTCGTCGACCTAACTTTCGTGAAACCAAACTAGCGACTATGTAAAATCCCATTTGAGTTATAATGTGTCAACATCTGGTCTAGCATGACTTTTTCATAAATTTTACTCAATGCTGGTAGCACAGATATAGGTCTATAATTAGAGGAATCACCCTTATTACCTGATTTGAAAATTGGTACTACTTTACTATGTTTCATTAAATCAGGAAACGTACCTCTGTCTAAACATTGATAAAATATGCCTGTAAGGACAGGGCCAATTGAGTCAATGATATCTACAAGAACCTTAACGGAAATCCCCCATAAGTCTTCAGTGTTTTTATGTTAAGACTTTTGAATGCTTTTTTAATTGTGACAATAGAAATGGGCTTGAATTCAAAACTTGTCCTTACTAAAGTTTTCTTTGAGAAGTGATTCAGCTAATATAGATGATGAGGGGAGAGATTTCGTAACCTCTATTGGGATGTTGGTAAAGAAATGTTCTAGTATCTCAGCAAGTTTTAACTTATCTCTCGTATCAATTTTTTGAGGCAATTCATTCTTATCTAGCTGTTTTGTGTTTCCAGTTTTTTTGTTAATTACCTGCCACACAGCTTTTATTTTTAACCGACTCCAAAAAAAGGGAGGACGTTCTCAATTAAACAGTATGTTTTCTTTTTTGCTTGTTTGTGTTAGCTCAAAACTTTTTTTTGGGTGAACCGATTTGGATGATTCTTTTTTATTGGAAAGGAGATATCTCCTTTCACCCTTGGGATATCCCAAGGGTGGTCACATGATAAGTAAACCAGGATGTGATGATGGCATCCCAGAGAAATCGAGGGACACTTTCGAAAATCGTAGGGGCGACTAGTGCGTTTGTTAATTTTTTGATAAAGTATTTTAAAGCACTACAATTTAATGAAGGTCCGAAGTCGATCTGATGACGGAGCCAAAAGACAGTCGAGGGAATTTAACGATTTACAGCAGTTACCTTGTGTTTGGGCTTGATTAATTTGTATTGATGAGAACTTTACACCTAGAAGGGTTGTGACTGTCATTAGGGGTCTGATGATGAAGACGAAGGACAGTTAAGGGAACTCCTCAACTGTTTACAGTAGCTACCTTGTGTTTGGACTTAATTCATTTATATTATTGATGAGAACTTTGCACCCATATGGGTTATAAGTGCCATTACAGGTCTGATGATGGAGACCATAGACAGTCGAAGTTACCTTTTGTTGGGCTTACTTCATTCGGTTCAATATGCCAAAATGTTCAGTTCGTACAAAAATAATACCTAATTAAGATTGAAGTTTTACATAGGACAACTACTACCTACTAGTCATGCTGATGCGTCAATTTGACTGAATTTAATCACGTCATCTCTAGCAATGCTCTTTCGTCGTGTGGCCTACTCAATAATTTGTTTGAATCTAAGTCAGACAACGCTATTCCTTCCAAGGTTTTAACACGACTCAGAGCAACATACACCTGTCCTTTGGCGAAATTTTTCTTGCCTAGATCTATAACAGCTTTTTCCAGTGTAGTTCCCTCCCTGTAACTTGTGAAGCGTAACTACCCAATTTAAAATCAAAGGTAAAATTTGGCGCTCGATATCTCCAAATCATAATGGGACACCATTTTCACTGAATCAGAATATGATGAGGGGATCCCATGGAAATCGAGGGAAGTCCTCAAATTTTATAGGCACACCTATATTGATTTGGGTATTTTTTATAGGAACTCGTGCATTTGCTCTCGGAATGCACCATTCGGTGAAGTGGTGGAACTGATGATGAAGACCACAGGTCGCTTCTGGAACTACTCAATAATAAGCATTTCACGGGTTGCGATTCGGTTACTTGAATATGGTTGCTAAGCAATTTATGCTCGTCACAATGCATATGGTGAAATGTCCCCGTATCGGGAAAAGCAATATTTTGTGAAAGGTGATGGGCAGTTGCAGCTGTTGTAATTTAAATAAATTAATAACTAACCCACTAAAAAGAGAAAAATAAAAAACGACCCGCCCCTGCTCCACGCGGTTTTTATAACTTAAATCATTGACTTCTGATCAAACCCTTCATGATTATGTAAGAAATTATTCTAAGAAATTCAAAAAAGTCTGCGCTCAAGCTAAATCTAAATTAATAAGTAACAAAATTTGTATTTCTAAAATTAAAAAAAAAAAAAAAAAACATCCTACTTCCAAAAAAACACTACTAAGTGAAAAATATCATTAATTTCGGAAGTCTGTGGGTCTGTATTTCAGTTTATTGCCACCGACTTCCGAAATTAAAGTTATTTTTCACATTGTAGTTTTTTTTTGTAAAAAAAAAATAATGTCATACTAATTTTGTTACTTATTAATTTAGATTTAGCTTGAGCGCAGACTTTTTTGAATATCTTAGAATAATTTCTTATATAATCATGAAGGGTTTGATCAGAAGTCAATGATTTAAGTTATAAAAACCGCGTGGAGCAGGGGCGGGTCACTAGTTTGCAGGATGGATATCAGTCTATAGATATAATGTACAGATGTCGCTATAAAGTCGATTTTTGCTTGCACAGTGACCAAACCAGATCTTTTACTTATTATTATGTATTTTTTCTACTTATTTTTTTACTACGTATCATGACTGCGCTTGATCGCAAAGATGAATTGTATCGTATATTACCACAGACATAATGGTGGTGATGATTCGGGATCGTTACTATTTTTTGTCGATGAGCGATCGTACAGACATTTTTTTTCGTATCTAAATCAGGGGGCCCGGCTTTATGTAACTTTTTTTTTAAAATTACCGAGTGCCATTGTGGATGCAGATACTCCTTATTTGAAAAATGTTTGACCTTGCCGTTTGTGTATCTAACCTATGTGTAGGATGCACGTCTTACTACACGAGGTAGCAGGGACAACGACCCGGAACCTGTTACTATGGAATTATGGATTCAGTACATGATTCTGAACTCCCCCTGCGTTAAAATAATTATTTGGTTATTTAAAAAACAATAGTTGTGCCATAGATTTTGATTTTGATTTTGAGACTGGATGAGGAGAGCCGATGATCGGGCTCAGTGGCGTTCACTAGGAGAGGCCTACATCCAGCAGTGGACGAATATAGGCTGATGATGATGATGAGATTTTGACCGCGTAGGTATTGCAGTTTTCTATGGAAAAACTGTTTTTTTTTTTTTTATAACCGATGTAAAAATGTATCACTAGGGGGTCTAGAAAACGGCGAGCAATGGGCAGCTCGCCGTCCGGTAAGGACCAGGCCCGGGTCGATGGCGCGTCGTGTTCCACGCGCGCTTCAAAGAGATGTCAGCATCATTGAAGGGGTCCGATAGGGCCGATGCCTGCCGGGGTCGCGGATTGTTCGAAAGAGTTACCGTGGCCCTGGCGCACAGGCAACTGAAGGAACACGGGTGGGTTTTAGTCAGTAAGAGTCTGACACGCCCTTCCGCTCCGCCCAGAGCGGGAGAGGTCATTTGATGATTTCACTCCAAAAAAAAAAAAACGGGGTCTAGAAACATGTTCTGAATTAATGGTTACAGTTTGCGCATCGAATGTTCCTGCCACCCTTTATAGTAAGCCTCAATTAAAACTGGGAGGTGTCAAAGTCAAATATCACAGCACTGTGCTCTTTTTGATTCCGAATATAATAGGTTGGGGAAAAAGTTTCTTCGCATTTTTTAAGAAAATTCAAAACATTTTTTAATATAGTTTATTTACATTTAACTAAAGTATGTAGGTACCATTTTGTTCGATAACTTTTTGCCATCTTGTAGGTAGGGACATGATCCTATTGCTATAGAAATTTTGGGACTTCTGATCAAAATACCACGACAAGTGGTTTTGGCAGTCCTCTCGTGATGTTAACCTGACACTGCCTAAAGAATTCTGAAGAGACCGAAACAGGTGGAAATCTGAAGGTGCAAGGTCAGTACTATACGGCGGATGCATTAACACCTCCCAGCCAAACTCTCTTAATTTTTGCTGAGTGGCTAAAAATGTGTGAGGTCTAGCGTTATCATGATGAAAAACCACACCCCTTCTGTTGATTAATTCCGGCCGCTTTCTCTCAACTTTTTGCTTTAATCTCATCAGTTGTTCGCAGTAGAGTTCAGAATCGATGGTCCTGCCTGGTGGTAACAGCTCATAATGAATAATGCCCTTCCAATCCCACCACACACGCAGCAACACCTTGTTGCGAGTTAACCCGGGTTTCGCCACAGTCTGTGAAGCCTGACCGGCCTTTGACCACGACCTTTTTCGCACGTTCTTGTCGTACGTGATCCACTTTTCATCACCAGTTATCAGCTTCTTCAAAAATGGTTCGGTTTCATTACGTCGTAATAAAGAATCACAAATAAGTACACGGTTCATTAGGTTTCTTTCAGTGAGCTCGTGAGGTACCCAAATATCGAGCTTTTTTGTGTACGCAGTTTTTTTCAAACGTGCCAAAACTGTTTTGTGGTCAATTCCCAGTTCTTCAGCTACGTCGTAACTACTGATATGCCGATCTTGCTCCACTTTTTCAAAAATGGCATCCATTTTATCCGTAATAGAGCGACTAGAGCGACGTGCATCTTTGACATCAAAATGTCCGGATTGAAAACGCTTAAACCAAATTTGTGCTACTCTCACAGACACTGCACTAGGTCCATAAACATCGCAATTTTTTTTCGCGGCTTGCGTTTCATTTTTACCTTTTTTGTAGTAAAATTTTAAAATGCATCGAATTTCTTCATTAGATTTACTCATCTTGACAGTACAAAAAACAAATGAAAATCACACAATTTCCTAATTTGAATTTGGAATTATGTTCTTTAAAATTTAACCTTTCAATGATACCAAAACCAGCCAGATACAAATAGTATAGCCAAAGAGATTTTATTACAAGTTCATACATACTATAATTAGAAAAGACTTTTTCCCCAACCTAATATGTAGAGACAATAGATACTTGCTGGCATAAATGTACTACTACTTCTTTGGATTCTGGGCGCCTGGTAGTTTGATTGAAGTATTCCACTTAGAGCACTGATTTAAACGGCGCCTAAACTGCTCCACTTACGGCACCTAGTTATGCATTTTTTTGACATATTAATAATAAATAAAATATATATTTTATTCGACGAAATCCTACAAACAGTTTCTAGTGATGGAATGAAGTCTACATACTACAAATAAGTATGTACTACACAAAATCGTGTTAATTATTGTCAGATGTTATACACGAAAAGCGTAGTATGTAGATGTGCATAGGTACTACGAGTACTACCTAGTAACAAACCAGCAGGATATTTAATAGATGTACCTATGTGCTTTATTTTTCACAGAACCACCAGACCGTGGCCAGAAAAACTCTCACACAGAGGATAGAGATACTTAACATCATAGAATATGTAGATTATATAGATTTGATGTATAGTAATAGATAGATTTGACTGTCTCGTTGGTCTAGTGGTCGCAAGCGCTACTGCTGGGCATGAGGTCCTGGGTTCGATTCCCAGGTCGGGCAAAGTGTTATTGGGTTATTCCATCTGGAATTTTTCGGTAGCAGCCCGGAGTCTGGATTTGTGCCCGGTTGATGGCAATAGGCTCGCCCCCTATTACATGGGTCTTAAACATAACTGGCGAAATGTGGGTGTGTTATAGGTACACCTCTACCTAACCCTTCGGGGAATACAGGCGTGATGTTATGTTAAAAAAATATGTAGATTTAAACGTTAGATTAAAACTTATGAAAGATGAAACTGTTTTAAAGAACGTCATTTGATAACCACAAGTCATCATGATGATCATTATTGCCAGTATCACCGTGACTAGCTTTTAAAAGATTATTAAAAAAAAACTTAATCAGGAACTCGTGTTAGATTAGGTTATCTTAAGCCGGCGAAGTGGTAGTAAAAAATTACGCACAGAGGGTTCCATACCTACCTTGGAAGGAAATTGACATGATAATTGCAATGAACAAAAGTATTTTATAAATTGTTTAATTTTTCAATAAAAGTGGGCAGGCATTATTTAAAAACTATTCCAATGCAGTCGATAGGTAGGTACCATTAATATTTGCTGAAATAAGTGGCTGTGACAGTACCCTAATTCCTTTTTTAACCGAGTTCAAAAAAGGAGGTTTTTTTTTTTTTTTTTTTTAAGAATCAGAACTTTTTTCTAGCTGACCCGATTTGGATGATACTTTTTTTTTTAAAAGCTGTTGCTTCGCTTGTGGTCCCATAAAATTTTGATCAAGTTGTGATTAGTAGTTTTTGAGTTATCCGTAATACTGCTTATTTTTTCCACTTAGGTTATATTGAAGATGTTTTAATAATTTCCTGTCACTGTTATTTACATATCAAGTAGTGGTATAAGAATTTGTGTGGGGTAGGTACCACAACTAAAAAGTGAATAATAAAATCTTTTTTACAAAAAAACACAAAAACACGTGAAAAATAACTAATTTCGGAAGTCGGTGGCCAAAAACGAAAATACAAAACCAAAGACACCGACTTCCGAATTTAAAGTTATTTTTCACGCTTTTTTGTATTTTTTTTTTGGAAGTGAGTTGTTTTTTGTAAACAATTTTTATTTACCACAATTTTGGTACGGAACCTTAAAAAATATTCAAACACTACCTCTCATAAGTAAAATTACTAATCTTAAAATTATTATTATTGTTGAATAAGTATCGACGTGATAGTACAATACGATTCAAACTTAATGGCGGCTCGGAACATGAGGCAAGTGGCTGCGCAGTAACCAATTCACGTGTCAGCGGGGGTGAGGGGTGAGGTACTGCGCAGCGAATAGCGCACTTCACAGCCGTTTATTAAGTTTGAATTGAACTGTACAAAAATGTACGTGAACGCGCCGAAGAGAACGTGTAATTTGTTTGCCGCTGCTGTATAGATATTTTTTAAGTATTTTAGTAAGAATATATTCTTGCAGGAATAACGTAGTGCCATAATTTCGATTATGAACTAAAAAACAACAAGATTGTACCATGCGGATTATGATTAACATAATGATAATTCACAAATATGAATAAGATAAAACTATATTGATACGCTAATCTTATTTACTCATACCAGCGGTTCTATGAAACAAGAAGTTTGTCAAATAATTGAGATTTGTTATTGTGATTATAAGTGTAATAAATTAAAAATATTCCTTATTCATTTAAATTAAAGGTTACTTTGATAATAATAATAATAATTGATTCATTTAACAGACAAAATAATGGTTCACACTGACAAAAACACAAACAAAAATATTTAAATGACGTTAGTAACAATAAATCTTATAACCCACATTAATAGTTATATCCTAGGATGTTAGTAACAATGCGGCTTACGATCTATGTTAGTACTTATACACTACGACAGACAGTGTTGTTTTGATGAGATGTCTCACTAGGGGGCTCTCATCAAGCCTGTCAGCTATCACCTTCAGGAGGCCCTTGCTACTGCCACGCAATCTGACAATGTCTGTATTTTATATCATTACAACTACGTCCAATAACTACGTAGTAAATAATTTAGCGCATGAAACACCACGAACCTACCACATGCGTCCACGCATGTGGTAGGTTCGTGTTTCATGTCACCCTGTGTTGGGGTCTTTAAGCTTAAGAGAAATAACGTATAGTTATACAGAGTGTAAGGGACAGCCCTCCGCTAACTAACAGGGTGCATTCAACTCCTTATTTTGAACCATACTCCACCGGAAAACTCAGGAAAATTATAATTTTTTAATCGTTTTTTAATGTGACGCGAACTACATTTTCTTTACGCAGCACTCCATTTATGTAAACAAAACAGCTGAAATCAAAAAATCAGCAATGGATGTTGAAATAAATCACGTGGCGCAAGCGCGCTGCCGGCCGTTCGCTACTTGCGTTTGGCCACAGTGACGATACATTGCGTGTGAGGTAATAAAACAAATCAGGTTTATTGGATTGCCATAACGTTCCTGAAATAATTTCATGTACCGGTCATCTTAGTATGATATACTTAATTCGCCCCATCTGCATCAGTCTGCGGAGGGCTGCCCTCGCAGCCTGTATACTTATATGTATAGGTACAGTTGTTACGCAATTTCCAAGTATGTAATTATTTTATTTTAGACACTTCAGTATAGTGCATAGCCATCTTTTTAAATCAATTAAAGTCATCAGTATTTTTTCATGGTTATTCAAAGTATCATTAATCTCTTACATCGTTTACCACTTATATGATTACGACTTACTTACTTGAAAGAAATTGTGGCAAACTTAGTCATTTATTTGATCTCCTCCTAAGTATTTGTGCTAGACATGTGAAAATGGAAATGTAAAAAATAAGTTAGATGGAGTCGAGATTTCCTATCTGCTCTGACCAACCCTGGTGAAACAAACTCAGGGGTGGAAGTCTCTTTTTATAGTACATCTTGGTAAGACCATGTGTGCTCACATGTTGATAATTGTCTGAAATGGAAATCTTTTGAGAAAATAATCACACGGATTTCAGTGGACCTACCTGTCCAGTCAGTGCACTCATTTGTCAGTAATCGTGTAGCTCAACTAACTATTCAGCATTAGGTACCTACTTTTGATAAATCGTGCCTTCATCAGTTTTATTTATAATAAAACTTTATAGGAAAACTGTACAGTATGAGGGGGTGCGGCTATACAATAAACTACCTAAAAAGTCCGAGAGTGTGCAAGCATACCAACATTTTAAAAAGGCCTAAGGAATTAAGACACATAAGCTTAACTTGAACTGTTTTGTATTTTATTTAGACTTAAGTACATACTTGCTGTATTTTATAAATCAAACTATGGTGTTCAGGTTCTTCGACGGCTTGAACGTCGTAATGTAAACTACAACCTATTGTTAATTTAGTTAAGTTTCTCTCTATGTGAACTGTAATTTGTTCTTTGAGAAAATAAATGCCAATAAACCGATATACATACAATAACGAGTATTAAACGCCTGCTATTTTACTAAAAGCAATTATTTTACAACAAGCGTTTTGAAGATGCGTAGTGTAGAAATAGTAATAATATTGGGACCTACTTTTGTTTTATCAGGATCAAGAATATTTTAATGATTATTAAAGAAAGAAAAAGTATTATAACAATCTAAAGTAAACACACTCATGAAACCAAAAACAAAAGAACAAAAGTAAAATGAAAATAACAACAGAAAGTCCTGTACGAGGCCAAGAGGCTCCTATCTCAGCATGATGCTGCGACTGCGACTGGCTGCGACATTTAAAAAATTAGCGTTGCAGCGCTGGTATTCTGATAAGGCCCACTGCTGTGATGTCACGGACAGATACAGAAATAAAAAACATTAAAATTATTAATATAGGAATATCTGTATCTACACATTATTATTGCTATAATAAAAACGTAGCGAAGTGAAAACTGTATAAAGATATTTTTCATAATAATTTTTTGCGAGGTCTGGGATGTAGGCCATAAATTTTCACGCTATTTGCCATGGGGATGAGCAATATTGCAATTTATTTGTATTCTCCTATAGTTTACCGCAAATTGTAAAAAGACGAGCCAAAAGGTTAGAATATTGCAGCTTTTTACAGATTTAACCTTTTAAACGATTACCATCACTACGAACACCTCTAAGGAACTAAGCAGTCAATCATGAATTCATGACATACTATAATAGAACGGCTATTTTAGTCAACATTCAACAAATTAAATAGAATAAAAGTTCGAGGAATGTTTTGCTAACCTATGTCCGATTCCCAATCATTAATATTTTGTAAGCTTCCTTTTGTTACATTTTATTTTATTATTATATCGACGGTAGCAAAGCACTAACAATCAACTGCACTTTTTACGAAATTCACATTTTTTTTCATAATTCCACTCACAATTCTTTGTATTCTTTGTAATTCACAGGATTTCTTTTTGTGTTTATTTCTCAATTCCTACTAATATTAAGACACGTATATAAAGACAACTACACCTATTTTTCACAAAGTGACGAAGTAGACACGGACTTATAGGTACCATTAGTCCGTGTATACGTAGGAAACTCGGCGCGTTCACCTGTTGATAGATATCAGATATCAGTGACATAATATCTGTATTAATGTCAGTTTTTTAAACTTTAGTGCAAAAACAATAATAAGTCACATCGGCGTTACAAAGAATAGTTACGTACCTTTAATTTTTATAAAAGCAATAAACAATGTAAAACACAAAAATAAAGTAGGTGTCGTAAATAAAATAACAAGAATAAACTTCTAACTATACTGCTAAGATGGTTAGCGAGCAATGTGTGCGAGAGCTCAGTCAAATCAGCGTAATAAGTTTGGTAGGCCAGTAAAGTTGGACGCCACGGTCACAGCTAGGGCTGTGCAGGGAGACTGCGCAGACTGTCAACTAACAGTTCAGTGTTAAGAGATAAAAGAAACACTCATGAATCATACTTAGTAGCAGTTCATGGCTGGGTCGTGGGTAAGATCACGATTCACTGTTCTGAGCACTCGCACTTAATGTTAAGAATGGTACCGTCCTTGGTTGCACGGGACGCCGGAAGGGCTGCCGGCACAGGCTCTGATAGAGTCCGGTCAGGTCCTTGGAAGGCCGCACTCAGCGTGCGTTTGGTAGCAGGCCGTAGGACTCCGTAGTTCAGCCACGCGTGCAGCGCGCAGTTAGGATCAGCGTGCAAAAACGTTGGTTCCAAGAAATCATGATGATATTTCAAAGTGGGTACATAAAAAACCTCAAAACCAATTAAAAAAATATTAAGTATGTATTAAGAACAACAATTTTGTCAAAATTCATAATAGAATTAAAGACTACACGTATTTATCTCGGTTAAAGACACTATTTTCATAATTGTTCATTGCCGAACCCTGAACCGTACGTATTCTCCTCCCTGAATTCTCAAATTGAAGGTGTTCTTAGTCAATACTGCCGGTATTTGGGTCTTTTCACAGGGCGACACTTCCATTTGCTGGAACAGCTGGTAGGCCATCACCTTGACCTCGCAGAGAGCGAATCTTGATCCTGGAAACAAAATAATCATCATAATTGTAGCTTGTATGTCAACTGCTTAATAAAAACCACTGCTAACCATTTGATGTAGTGGTCGCAAGCCTCGGAGTACGCTTAGCGTAGGGTCCTGGTTTCGAATCTATGTCTGGCATCGCATTAACAGGTTTTCCATTAAGGAATTTTCAGTGACAGCTTTAGCTTCACCTCTGTTACCTCCATGACACTTATAACGAACGAAATGTGTGTGCACTATCACCTATCACTACGAGGACGTTATCTATGATCTCTACCTACCCTTCCGGGAAATACAATTCGTGATGTCATGTGATAAGCACGCTTGGCAGGGTATGGTTATTCTAGACATATTACAAGATTTAGAAAACAATTTCGTAATATAACGCTTCAGCACCTCCATAGGCATTTAATATTTTCATATTCACAATACATTGATCTTATTAAAATAAAACCATCTAGATTCCAGAATTTCTAATACACTCGGCGTCACAAAAATCGCACCTCTTTAAGAATTCCCTTCAAAGTCATTTTAACCCTATTAATCAATGGTAGACATATGACTGTAAGGTATCATTGGAAAGGCAATTCATTTAAATTTCAGAATAAATCAATAGATTTGGTTTTTTGTTTACCAGGGAATAAAAAAAAGCAAGCAAATGCAAATGATTAAAAAGCTAAATTTTATTTTATCAGCAAAAATTACAAAGAAGTCCTTAAAAACAACTTAAAACCTAGTGTTACCCCCTCTAGCCCTGATGACTGCTTCCATGCGTCCTCTCATGGACCGAATTAATGTGACAACAGTCTCTTGAGGAATGTTGTCCCATTCTGCAACGACGGCATCTTGGAGGTCTTGGAGAGTGGTAGGGGCAGGATCACGTGCCCGTACTCGCCGTTTCAGTTCATCCCAAAGATGCTCAATAGGGTTCAGGTCTGGACTTCGCGCCGGCCAGCGCATAACAGGGATTCCAACTTCTTGCAGGTAGTCTCTTACAATTAAAGCGGTGTGACAGCGGGCGTTATCGTGCATTAACGTGAACCCACTGCCAACAAAACCAGCATAAGGGACAACCTGCTCCTCTAAGATCTCTGTTATGTACCGAGCAGCAGTCAGCGACCCTTGCCCGCGAGCACTTCCAGCCCGAGAAACGCACACAAGGTTCGTTTTACCCTCGATTGACATGCCGCCCCAGAACATGCACGAGCCACCCCCGTATTGCACTGTCTCTTGAATACAGGCTTGCGCGAATCGTTCCCCTTGCCTCCTATACACTCTTCGACGCCTGTCGTTGCAGAAAAGACACACCCTCGTCTCATCCGAGAAGAGCACAGCCCTCCATTGGTCTATTGTCCAATCCACATGGTCACGGGCAAATTGCAACCGGTCTCTCCTATGCTGTGCAGTTAATTTTGGCCCTGTAGCAGCCCTATGAGCTGCAATTTTCTTCTCCCGCATTCTTCTTCTAATCGTGGAGATGCTTACAGAAGTTCTGCGAGCTGATCGCAGTTGTTGTTGCAGCTCAACAGCATTGGAGAACCGATTACGTAAAGACGTCGAAACAATGAAGCGATCGTCTCTTTCGGATGTGCACCGTTGTCTTCCAGATCCACGTCTTCGGATATAGCCACCAGTCTCTTGGAAGCGTTGGAACACTCGTCGAACGGCAAAACGACTCAAGTTCAGTTGCCGAGCAACATCACATTGCCGCATCCCTGATTGCAGTAGTGCAATGACTTGAGCGGCTTCATCTGCAGTGGTATCCATCTTCTGGGGTATTTTTCTTGCTGTAGCTGTTCACGTGTGTTCACTTTAAAGGTTGAATAGCGAATGACTCACATTTAACCCGGGTCGCCCGTTTTATACCCTTGTAGGGAGGTGCAATTAGTGGCCGTTGTAATGCGTATTTTGACAACATTTTTTTTAACGTTACGTGCTAATGAGATCTGTTGTGTTTAGGAATTCTAACGGTTGTTAATTTAAAGGTCGTTAAACATACTTTCAATTGATACCAATATTAATAAGGTTTAATGTATTCGTTACTGGCGGGACATGTTTTAAACTTATTTTCGAAGAGGTGCGATTTTTGTGACGCCGAGTGTATAACATCGATCGAAAGACCATATTCATATATAAATCTGCAAGTAATATTTGACTCGCTTGAATATGTTATTAAACTAGAATCTGAAATATTGTCGCCAAATCCTCTATGGATGGCTTAGACACATGCATACTTAAAACAGTCTGACTCGTAGATGGTTCTGTGCCAATTTCGCATGTCAAAATTCTGAATAGTACTATTCTTTCAAGGTAGGCAACCTTCGGATTTGCTATGAATATGTATTATTGAAATAGCTTTGATGTATTAACCTTGAAGGCAGGTGAAGGTCAGGCGAAACCAAACGGTCATCCATAAAGGGTGAGGCAAAGAGAGTATAGTTTACTTGAAGCGAGTAAAACGGAAGTCACAGTTAACGAGCTGTTACCCGCGACTTAGTCTGCGATCCAGGATGAAAAGTAGCCTATGTCCTTACGTAAGTCATGGTCTATGTGGGCACCAAATATTCTTCAAATCCGTTCTGCCTTTTTGGCGTGAAAGCGTAACAAACAAACAAACTTACTTTCGCATTTATAATATTAGTTTGGAAGTTAGATTAGTCAGATTAGATTTGTTTGACAAATGATCCAGTTTGGTCTAAATGTATGTAGTCTACAATTAATGTTTAAATCGATGATTTTTTCTATTCTATGTCCAGCCTGCAATAACTCACTGCTGGGGAAAGACTATGGCTCTGCGCTGAAGATGTTGTCAATGATTTGACTTTAAATTTACCAATACAGTTTCTAGGTCCAAGTCCAAACGGTAAGTAGGTGTACGGCTTAATATTGTGCTTGTTCTGGTCCGAGAATCGTTCAGGGTCGAACTTGTAGGGGTCCGGGAAGAACTCGGGGTTGTGGTGGAAAGCCCACGACGGGATTGTCGCGGTTTCTCCTTTATGGATCTAGAGAAATAAAAAATCGATATAGTAGGTGATAGTTATAATGAATATGTTTACAAGGACGTTACTAGGAATCGCAAAAGAAAGTGAGGTTTGGAAAAAGAAAGAGGAGCAGCGGGACATTGTAAAAGCTAATATCTACATGATGGAACAGGCAATCAGCTTCAACTTTCTGGCTAACTGTTGACCGATTCCTTGATAATTAAAAAGTGCATGTTAATGTTGAAATGAACAAAATGCTTTATCGTTAAAAAATACACCAAAATTTTCTCCAGTTTTAGAAGGAGAACGCAGTCTTTGTCTTCGTAATGATCCTTAAATAAGCTATTCAATTAGTCTCCAATTAACAAAAGAAGGAGAAAAAGCTCTCAAACTTACAATATAGTCCTTATCAGCTTTGGCATTAGCTTTTCCTAAGTTGTAGTCTTTGGTGCACAGTCTGTCCATTGCCACAGCTGGTGGCCACAGTCTCAACAACTCTGAAAATAAGATACAGTTATAAGATAAATTGTATAATATCTTCTTATTCTTGGGCTTCAAAAATTATTAGATCTTTAACTGGCATTCTGGTGACAAGTTATATCTATTGTATGAAATTTAAAAGAGATTTTGAACTTTGAGTTTGTTTCGGTATTTCTTCATCTAGTTTTATTGCCCTTCCAAGTTAGTCTTACCTGAAATAACCATGTCCAGATAAGGTAAGCTCTGTATAGAGTTGAGGTCGAACTTGCCACCGCTCTTAGCCTCATTGTCCCTGATCTCTTGCACCAGCCGCTCCTGAATGTCGGGATTCACAGCCAGCTCGTACATTAGGAACGACATCGCTGACGATATTGTTTCGAAGCCAGCAACGAAGAATAGGATGGCTTGGGCTATCAAGTCGATATCAGACCATTCTGAAAATTAATGGTTGCTGTTTTAGGTTTAGTTTTTACAAGCAATTTAGAAATCAAAAATCAGTTGCTTTTTATTTGTGGTACAATGTTTCAGATCAGCCATTTAGAGCAGGGTAATTATAGCAGGGTATTTTTTTTTTAATCAAATTGACAGAGTGGCTACAAAATAGTTGCTTCTACAGGCTTAAGGAATTTATAGAACATAGACATAGTTGTTAAATAATGAATTAATTAGTGTTCATGAGTAATTGGACCGATAATTGTATTATAGAGGTATGAGGAAAAGGGTGTAAAGCTCACTCATACTCTATGGAAAAGGGAGGATCCTCCGACCAGACGGGTGTTGTGTCTGGTGGGCAACTGCCCGACGGATGATGTCGGGACGTTGTATATATGCTAGTCGCGCTGTAAACTCTGCTTGCGCGATGCAGGATTTGCGTGACGTCAGTATGATGTGTAGCTCGCATGTGGCGCTGTAGATGCCACTACAGTATTTATTAATAGTTTTCGAGTTTATTTTTTATTTTTAATTATAGTAATTGATATTTAAATTTGTTTTTATCGTCATCTTTAGTTTTCTTTTTTGTCGATTTTTGTAATCTCTCAACTTTAAGTAGGTATTGCAATTTTTGCTATTGAATTATAAATTTATTTGATTGACATACATATTTAATTTTAATTATTGACATTTAAATTTGTATTGAAATTTTTATAATCGGATAATTTAATGGAAATCTATGAACGTTATTTTGGTTTGGTCTGTTTTATATAAATTTTTATTTTTTATTTATTTAATGTTTACAATTTGTGTTTTGAGTATGATAAAATGAATGACTACAATATTGAATTTAATTTGCACGCTTGCTTGCAGGCAGTTTACAAAAAATTTTAGACTTTAAGATCTTTCTTTGTTAAACAATGTTTTCTGGCAAATAAATATTTTGAATTTGAATTTTTAATTTGACACCATTATACCACGTCGTAGAAGTTAGTCCTAACGTTTACTCAACATATGCACTCACACCATTGTACGACGTTGTGTAAGTCAACAAATATTATAAGAGATTACAGTCACGCGACCGAATCTTCGTAAGATGAACGTCAATATAACGTAATAGTTAGCTAAATACCAATATATTATAACCGTTATATATCATGAAGTCTTATATGACTGGAATTATACGACGTTTTTGCTTGTTGGGCAGGACCTCATGCTCAGCAGTAGTGATTCCGACAACCAGACCAACGAGGCTTTTGTCGTTCTTGTCATTAGAGCATTCTGTCCTATAATACGAGAACGTCCTTAAGTTACAACACTGTTCCGAGGAACTCTAATCATACTGACCTCTATTGTTATTAGCTTTTCCAACTTCTGATTCCTCAACTGTAGCAAATCCAGTGTTCGCTTTCTCATCAGATTTCTCTTCATGGGTCAGTTTTCCTGGAAGAAAAAGCTATTTACTAAAGTAAAGTTGCTATAGAATAAATAAATATGCACATTTATCAGAAACATAGACCGGCCAGACTTGGCACTGGCAACATGCGGTGCATCGGTCCATAGTGAAAAGAAAGAAAGAAAGAATAAAGTTTATTTGGACACAGTACGTGAAACACAAAACACAAATAATAAAAAATAAAAAGTGATAACAGTGTGTGCCTCACGGCTGCGCCAAAAAGGTTCATTTCAGCATTAATGTCAGACAGATGCTGTCTGATGCTGGTTTTCTAATGAACCCTTAGGGACTAGTGACGGGGAGTACCAACAGTTTCAACATACCTAATATATATTTTTATACTTATAAGTAAATGAATAAACTACTTAGTACAAACTTATTTTGTATCAAATATAGTAACAAAAAACAAAAAAAATAGAATAAGAAAACTACAAGAAATTATCTAAGCAAAACCTGTTCTTAGAGATTAACTACATTAATCAGTGCACGGTGCACTCGCAAAGCGCCACAGGCCGCCGAGCGCGACGGACAATACACCGACGCGACAGTTAGTAAAACTGCATAGTGTCCATGTCATTTGGTACGCAGGTTACATCACTTAATAGAAAGTGCACGTGTTGTGTATCATAATACCTCATCGACATTCTCAAACGTTTACCAGTTAAAATAATTGTATTTTGAGTGATGATGTCAATACGACTTTATGACCTTGAGTTTTTGTTTTCCATTGAGGTGTATTCGATTTAGCAAACTATACGTACTCCGTTTGATTATCTATTATTAAGTTCAGTATGGCATGGAACTTCCTGTTTTTGTTAGTCATAATAACATGAAGGTCGGTTAAGACACGAAGCACTTGCAAATGGTAGGAATTTATTTTCAGCTCTTTAACGAATATACCTACAAAACATTGTGTTTGGATTTCTTGTTTCTGGTTATACTATGGTAATAATCTGTGATTCTTGTTAATGAGTTGATACTTTAACCGCCGCCGCCGCTTTTTCTTGCCGTTTTGCGTGGATGCGAGGGATATTTTCCCCCAACTCGTTCTTTTTTGTATTTGTGTGTTTTTCACTGCGTCATGATTACAGTAAATAAACGTATTTTCATTCTTTCTTTATTTAGGAGCTGTAAAACTGAACCCTAGTTATAAATTAACTTGCTGTTGCCCGCGACTTCGTCTGTGATCCAGGATGAAAAGTAGCCTATGTATGTATGAAATATGCCAAATTTCAACCAAATACGTTTTGTCATTTTAGCGTAAAAGCATAACAAACAAACTCACTTTCGCATTCATAATATTAATAATAATAATTAGGATAAAGCTACACTAGAAATTCAAATACTTTCCCTAACCTTAAACAGAAAATATAAAATTATAAAAGAATGTGCCAACATAACTTCACGCAAGAACATTTCATCCAGGTAATAAGAAGATTGAACTAACTACACATAAGACTTAATAATGAAGTAGGTTAAATATTATCCGATTATCCTTATCATGACATTGATTGCTTCAAAATAAATAGAATGCCTTAGGTACCTTTCTTCGCTTCCATGAGTAGATGTATCATGTCAAGTCTGACAATATTTTTCTCCTGTCGTTCGGCCATAGTATTTAATACTATGCTTTGGAAGAAGTTCGTCGTGGTCTCAGAAAACAGTTTGACGTTGAATTTCTGGAATAAAATTAAAGAATAATCTTGTTCAATTTATATTATAAGTTAACACAAAAATATACAATAATATTTACAAGTACATAAAAAAGGGGAAGAGCTGATCGGGCATCAATCATAAAAATAAAAATCATCATAAATCGTCCACATCGCTGTCAACGGAAAAAGTGCCCGAAAGGCTGGCAACATTGCCACATTGGTTCTTTGGCCTAAAAATGGATTGAAATAGGAATTTAAGTGCATTAACTAGATAACTATTTAATTATTACCGAAGCATCCAAATATATAGGGTATTTGGTGCATCGTGTACCAAATTAAAATGGTCGACTGAAGGGGTCATCTGCTAGCCTTTCAGACCCCTTAACACCTCTCATGCCCTGTGGATGTTTTTATCGACTTTTTATGGTTTTACTAAATAAAGACTCATATTTTGCATTCAAATACAAATTTTAAAAAAAGTATAAGGCGTATACTCTGAATTTTAATTTTATTTAGATGTGTATTGTTTTAGAGTACTTTTAAATACAAAATTAGTGATAATAGGTCTTTACCTATGAAATTGCCGTTTTGTATGAAAAAATTTAAACGAATTTTTTTCATGAATTTTTTATTTGTATTAATCGAAGTCATCACCCATGCAATCAATGCATCTTTGCCATCGCAGTGGCAGTTTATTGATGCCCTTCTTAAAGAAATCAGCTGGACGGGAGGCAACAAATTCTTCAAAGGCATTTTGTACTGCCTCTCGGGTATTAAATTTTTTTCCCGCCAAGAAGTTATCCAAATTCTGGAAAAAGTAGTAGTCTGTAAGCGCAAGGTCTGGTGAGTAGGGCGGATGACGGAGAGCTTCCAACCCCAGTTCTTGCAACTTGGAGACCGTCTGCTGTGCAGTATGAGGTCGCGCGTTGTCGTGCAGGAGCAGCGGAGACGAGCGATTGACCAATGCTGGTTGGAGATGCGCCAGCTTCTCCATCATTGTGTTCAGTTCTTCACAGTACACATCTGCAGTAATGCTCACCCCGTTTGGTAAGAAGCTGTGATGAATCACACCGGCGCTAGACCACCAAACAGTGACCATCACTTTTCTAGGGGTAAGTTTTCGTTTAGGGCATTGTTTAGGTGCTGAACCAGGATCCAACCAACTTGCTGAGCGCTTACGGTTATCAAACAGAATCCATTTTTCATCGCAGGTAACAATGCGGTTCAAAATTCCTTCATTTGTGTGTCTGTTGAGCAGTGCAAGGCACGTCTCGACGCGTACTTCGCGCTGGCGATCATTGAGTTCGTGGGGCACCCATTTGTCAAGCTTTTTTACCTTGCCAATTTGACGCAAATGGACCAATATTGTTTTGACGCTAACGTCGAAAGCTGCTGCTAATTCAGCCGTAGATTGTGTATCATCAGCTTCCACAATCGCCTTTAATTCGTCATTGTCGACCAAAGTCTTCGTACGACCGCGAGGTTCATTTTTCAGGTCGAAATTTCCAGAACGGAAGCGAGCAAACCAATAACAGGTGGTGCGTTGGTTTGTAGTGTTAGCTCCGTAAACGTCGTTGATGTTGCGTGCCGCTTGTGCCGCGTTGCTGCCACGACGGTACTCATATTCCATAATTACTCGAATTTTTAACGTATCCATGATGACGAAAAAGATTGAAATGCGATGAAAATGTAACACTAATCAATAAAGAAATGACTACTTTTAGAAAAAAAAATCCATGTTTTTAAAATAAAATTAATTTGAAATTAGAATTCTTAGCCAAACAAAAATTATTTTGATTTGAAATGGCCAGTACTGCAGAACGGCAATTTCATAGGTAAAGACCTAATATTAGTCGTCTAGTTTTTTTTTAATTTACTCGCAAAGGTAAAACTTAAATTAAAGCTGTACATGTTATAGCTGTTTACATGGCTACAAAAAAAAAAAAATCGACCGGGACCTTCCAAATCCCTCATTAATTCTCTAGTCTATCCTGTTGGTAATGTTGTGCCACATGCCATAAAAATCTTTTAACAACTTTGTGAATTCGCTAGAATGCGTGGATTGGGCGCGATGGCCCTATTCCATGGTCGCCACGTTCCCCAGACCTAACTCCGTTAGACTTCTATATCTGGGGTCGTGCCAAAGAACTGGTATACGCCACGGAGTTTCCAACTAGGGAGGTACTAGTCCAACGCATAGAAACGGCATTCAATACCATTCAGGAGGAAATACGACTTCGTACAACAACTGTCGAAATACGAAAAAGATGTCGGGCCTGCATTCGCAACAGAGGCCAATAATTTGAGCAGGATTTATAAAATTATGAAATAAATGTTAAAAATGCAATTTTGTTTTTTTATTTCAAGTAAATCCCACGAAAAGATAGAGATACGAGACAGATTTTACCTTATAAGAGTGAGACGACCGATTTAATAAGTTTGTCAGGTATCATTTCTAGAAAAATACTTTTTTAAATCATAATATTGAATATTAGCCTTATGTGACTCGATTCACAATTCTAGCGAATTCTCAAAGTTGTTAAAATATTTTGATGGCATGGTGAAAATCATTAGCAAGAGGATAGACTAGAGAATTAATGAGGGCGTTGGAAGATCCCGTTTGCTGTTGTTTTTTTTTTTGTAGCCATGTAAACATGTGTGTGTATGTTTTGTAACATGTACAGCTTTAATTGAAGTTTTACCTTGGCGAGTAAATTAAAAATACACTAGATGACTAATGTCACTAATTTTGTATTCAAAAGTACTCTAAAACAATACACATCTAACTAAAATTAAAATTCAGAGTCTACGCCTCAAATTTTTTTTTTTCATTTGTATTTCAATGTAAAATTTGGGTCTTTTTAATAATAAAACAACAAAAAGTTGATAAAAAAAAACCACAGGTCATGAGCGGTTTTAAGGGGTCTGAAAGGCTAGCAAATGATCCCTTCAGTCAACCATTTCAATTTGGCGCACGATGCACCAAACACCCTGTATAATATGTTACCTGAACATATAAGATTCAGAAAAACACTGTGCATATTTAAATTTAGACTTACGGAGAATCCTCAGCCAAATTCAAATTTTCTTTAGTTTTTTCCATAAGAAAAACTGAAGCTGAAGCTGTGCCTGGCTTCTTCCGATCCCAAGACTTTGTCGCAGGGCTAATCTAAATATAAACGTAAACCGAAACCTAAAAACTAATATGATAAACCCAACTTAAATTATCTCATATTCACAAAGCACACGCACACTATTACACACACACACGCATACACACTCTAAAAACTCGCTCGCGTACATCACACTAGCGCTTTACTTTATACTTAGATTGTCTTTTTTCTTTGTCTTTGTTTTACAATTCCATAGCCGTTATAAAGTTAAGTGGAGGGGAGGAGTCACCTAACTCAAGCATCCTCTTGCTTAAAAGGTGAACTCCAACTCATGTGTGTAAAAGCATTTTATGTATTTGCAATAAAAAAAAATCATGTAGTTATTCAGTAAATTTATCATTCCTACAGTCGCGAATCGCATTTTGATCAACATACGACATTAAACAGAGCTTCAATTTGCAAAAGACCAGAGAAAATTTGAATTTGGCGGGCTACAGCTGAGGATTCTCCTTAAGTCTAAATGTAAATATGCACAGTGTTTTTGTGGATCTTATGTGTTCAGGTAACTTATTATACATTTGGATGCTCATGACCCCTAGCGTAGAATTTTTCATTGGTTATAAAAAAAAACAGCTGTTTCATAGAACAGTGCAATACCTACGCGGTCAAAATGTATGGAAAAGCTATTTATTTTTTAATAACCGACGAAAAATGTGTACGCTAGGGGATAGAACCATATGCTGAATTCATGGTTACAGTTTGCGCACTGGTTAAAAAAACATCCTATAAGTAGGTAGGTATGCATATTTGAAGAAGTGAAAAAGAAACCCTGTTTCATTAATTTTCATCGGGTAACTTCGGCTAGTTGAGGGTACTACGCCACAATGATCCTGGTTTTATTTAATTATTTCGGCTTACCTTCATAAGACTGGGAAAAGATGTATACCCCATGAAGATCAGGAGTTTTCTGAAGCCAGACCTAGCAGTTTCACAGCCAATAGTGTAGAAGTCGTTGTTCCTCTCAGCATGGGAGTTGACCTTCAGACCGAAGGCACATGAGGCGATGACGTCATTGGTATAGCGCGTCGTCAGGTCCCTGGTGTCTACGTCCACGTAATCAACTGTATAATTCAAAAAGTTTGAAAATGTGATACACGAATGCGGACCCCCGGCTATATTAACAGGTGCACAGGTCGATCGAAGGTTAAGCTGCGCTTGCTGAGGTTGGTCCGAGTGCCTATCTGTTATATACCGAGATTCCTCCGTGACTCAGAAAGCTTGTTAAGCAGTTGTCCTGGCTGTCACTTGTAGATCTTTGACAATCGTTACGAGTAGTCAGAAGCCCAAAATACGGACAACCAGTCTCTTGCACCATGTTACCCAGAAACTAAGTCGTGGAGGTCGGACAAGCAGTCGTTGCGTCTAATATTCAGCTCCATCCATTACCTATATACTAATAATAACGCTTAAGACTTTGTCTGTTTGAACGCGCTAATCTCTGGAACTACCAGTCGGATTTGAAAGAATATTTTTGTATTTGATAGACCAATTCATGAGGAAGGTTATAATTATGCTATTTAACATTACGTTTATAAACTCTTATGAGCCGAACAAAAAGAAAAAAAGTTAGAAAGAACGCTAAGTGAAATGTGATGCGGTGGGTTGGGGGCCAAAATTTCACGCGAAGGAAGCTAGTTCAGAAGCTAGTTTAAATACACCAATTAGGTACAGGCACTTTTGAATTGTCAAGATAAAACTTTTAAAACTCCTACCAACTGACCTCCGGATTCCTTGATCTGTTTCATCAGAGATCCCATCATCTGGTCGCTGACATCCATCATGAACGTCACCATGGCTCGCATTTTCGAGCTGGTGAACGCCGGACTCAATGTGGAACGCATGTCTTTCCATTCTTGACCTGCACAAAAACATTTTCAAGAGTCGTGAAATTAGTGTAGTAACAAAACAATTAATACAGGAAATCTTAAATATAAAAAGTTCAAAATACTTTTCGAGACCTCAATTTTTCGACATTGTAACTCGATTTTATTTATATTTTTTTTATTTATTGTTGAAAAAAGATCTTTATAGTAATTCGCGATAAATATAACTGCAACTGCAAGAGGTTTGCAAATACCTTACTGTCCCTATTTCAACAACAGGGTCGTTAAAAAATGATAGGCAAAACTAAAGTAAATTAAATCTGGGACTAGAATCAATTTTATTTTGTTGTAAATGTTGACGTTCTAAAGTGTCTTTTAATAGCCTACTTGAAATATATTATTTGACTTTGAATTCGAAATAAACGTGTTTTTTTTATTATTACAAGTCTCGTGGTCAACCCAATTCGTGTATTATCAGGATCACCAGACAAATTAATTCATAAGCTTTATCACAATTCCAAGTCTTGAAGATTCCATACCTCTCAAAGAGAACAGGTTTCTGCCATACAAAGGCTCCACAGAGTCGTCCATCAGCATGCGATGATCCAGGAAGTGCTCATAGTCTTTGACTGCGATCTTCTTCACCAGCTCCAGGTCTCGAATCACTACCACTCCCTTCATGAACTCGTATCTGCCTACGAACCTATAAAGTTTCATGAAGTTGTTAGTGTTTTTATAAATGGTTTAAAAAGACGGACAGTAGCAAAAAAATACCTGCAATAAAGATGAAAGCCACTCTAGTTATGCAGTCCCTTATTTTTTATTTTTTGAATTATCTGCATACAAAAACTTATGAAAAGTCAATTTTTCAACCGGGAATCAAACCGGGCGTATTTTTTCCCACTATTCGCTATGGTCATTAATAAGGACCAAGCCTCTCAAATTAACTTTGTGTCAGCAGTAGTGTAAACAGTAAAGAGCCTCTAAACCCACGGTTCCTAACCTGGGGGTGATTACCCCTGCGTGGGTAAACTGGTATTCGGCGGGGGTAATATGCCGGGTACCATTATAATAAAGATTAGACCAATAAGACCGAATCTAGCTCGCCAGAGCATTTCATGCCCTATAGCTGTGTAATGTGATTGTAAGAACTCCCCCCCATCCTCCTCTCTCCCGTTCTCTCTCTTCTTCTTGAAGAGTCTTTGTGCAATTGTTATAATAATTATGTCTATTAAAATCAATTTGTATTAACACGTACTATATTCATTGGTAAAATGAGGGAGACGGAGGGGAGGTGGTAAATCATTTTCCCTACCTAAGTCATAGGGGTGACAAGATCGAAAAGGTTGGAAACCACTGCTCTAAACGGAGGCTCTTAAAAATTCCTTCAGTCCTAGGTAATATCCGACGTCTGACGTAATATCAAGATTAGGTACTGAACCCATCAAAGATATTTGAAGATGATTAGTAGTATTTTTTACTGTTTATATGGATAGCATTAATTATATATTTTAGTGGTCATGGAGCATTATTGGTATTGCTGCAAAAGTTACGAACCTCTCCTCTGGAAAACTATGATATATATCGTTCAACGATTCAGCGATATGTTTTTTCCGCATCAGTTCATTCAACATGTTGCCCACCAGTGGGACTATCTTGAAGTGCTTCACACCGTACCGGCTGAACCGCGAGTAGGCCTGACGCATGTACAGCACCGCGGCTGTGATGATCACGCCGAGCCATATTAGGACTATCATTATCTGGAAATAAACAGATAGGTAAAATAGTTTGATTTAAAACAGCGTCTATTGAATTTCTTGATCTTTCTTCTCCCTAGGAATCTATTACGCTTTGGAACGGGCAGCTTAATTTTTGACTGACCGAGTACTTATCAATTCAAAAGTGCCTCCTAATTGGGTTAATTGAGATAAATTCTTTGAGATTGAGTAATATTTCTACATTTCAATAAAAAAAACAACAGGTCTTTGACCTATATTAAATACATAAATAATACACAATTTTATCAATTTTAAAAGTTTTACTTTTGTGCAATTAAATAAATAATAAATAGTTGATAGATTAATAAATAAATAATAGTTATTTATTATACAAGAGTGCAAAGTTGCTTTTTAACCGCGTGCTCAATTTTGATGACCGAGCAAGCTCAGGATTCTAAAATTAGAATCCTGAGCGTTAGCGAGGGAATCAAAAGAGCACGAGGTGAAAAATCTTTGCACTCGAGTGCAACACGTAACTTTTCATCCCACCACAGCGAGGAAATGACTAAATGCAAAAAAAGAATAGAATAGAATAGAATAGAATATTTATTTGCTCAGAATGTAGGTATTTACAATAAGGTGGTAGTAATAATATTAAAGAACCCTTGTACATTCTACCATTTTGGCATGCAAACATTGATGCAGTTCATCATCAAACATACAAACATTGATACACAACTAAAACTTATCAGCTAGAAAATCTGATACAGAATAATAACATTTATTCAATAGATGTAAAGTTAGTTTCTTCTTGAAAGTTGCTACTGGTTCCTCTTTTATAGAATTAGGAATGTGGTTAAAAATAGCCGGTGCCATACCAAAAACACTTTTCCTCAACAAAGCAGTCCTATATCCACCTGTGCGTAACAAGTTTTGGTATTGAGATCGTAAAGTTACATCTCGGTATCTACTTTCCGATAAAGTTAAAAATAGATGTCGATTAAATTTAACAAAAAGAGAAATTTCTAAAATGTAAAGGCATGGAAATGTCAATAAATTCTGACTCTTAAAAATTGGAACACAGCTGTCAGTAACTTTCAAATCAAATATTGCTCGTAGGCAGCTTTTTTGGGCCTTAAAAATACTCTCTCTGTCGGTACAATAGCCCCAATATATAATACCAAACCTTAAAATGGAAACGACAAGACTATGATATGCTAGTAATACTGCTACTGTAAGCATTTGTAATCATACGATACTTTAATTTCAGTTTAGGTATTAATATTAATTAGGTACTACATTATTATAGGTAAGTATTACAGAATAATCTTTAAATTATTTCAAATAATACTTAGGTATAATTAAGATAAATTGAAAGTAACGTTGTTTCAGTTACTTAGGTTGAGTGTAATATTTTTGTTACGTCCTGTAATGTTGGTGTTAGTGACTTGTGTACTGTTTTTCGGTAAACTATCTGTCATACTTAATAGTTGTACCGATTCATCGGATTCCCTTGGCGTAAATGTTGGCGAGAGAGGGCGATGGTTAGGTGTTTCGCAACGGCTCATTTTTGATGTAGAAGGGCCAGTCGAAGGATCTGACTGAGGCTCTTTCAGTGTAATGGCTCCTGTGATGCCTTTACATATTTTAAACTTATTTTGGATGGAATCCTCTATGTATCCCTCTACAACCGCATTGGACTTCCAGCCTCCATGGCGCTTAAGAGACAGGAGATCAGCTCCTGAATCGGCCGAAAGTGTGGCTGAAGTTCGTCGGAAACAATGACCCTTGTACAACAGGGGTTCTGGAAGTTCAAGAAATGTTGCTATTTCTCGTGGGTTGCTGCCAATTTTATTAGCACCCATAGGCTGTCTG
This sequence comes from Griposia aprilina, assembly GCA_916610205.1. Taxonomy (NCBI): domain Eukaryota; kingdom Metazoa; phylum Arthropoda; class Insecta; order Lepidoptera; family Noctuidae; genus Griposia; species Griposia aprilina. The sequence goes on along the minus strand of OU744290.1, from coordinate 1,257,786 downwards.
GACCGACACACTTTCCGTTGCAATATTGTAGAAAACATCGATTGATTGGAGTGTTAGGTGGGCGTAAGCCTTGATATTTCTCAACAATTGTTACGTATTCCTTGCGAATGACGAAGTTGCGGTCTCTTTTTGTCTTTGTATTAGGTAAATTAATTAATAGTAAGTCATCTGAATGTTTCTCAATGTTTTTTATATTAAGTTGTGTTAGTTCATTAGTTCGACATGCTCCGTTTATACCAATAATAAGAACAACCTGTAACCTAAAGAGTATTGTATTAGATAAATTAATAAAATTGATATGCATGCATAATGATGCCTTTCAACATCTACTAAGTACGTATTAGATTATGTATTATGTAGCCTAACTTGTAGATTGTAGATTTGTAGACTATTTTCTATTTTGTTAAGTACCAGGTACTTGTTGACAGGCCTACACTGTCCTCCATACCTATTAACACTGTAATTTGAAAACATAGTAAAAGCCACTTATTTAAAAAAAAAAGTAACCGTGGTGTTTCTTGGCGGCTCTTCTCTATACGTAACGACCAATTGGAAACGTGCACCTAGCTTCTGACGTTTGATAAGTCCCCATGTAGGTTTATGTTAAATAAAATATTTTGATTTTGATGATGAATGATTTCATCAACGGTGGCTGTCCAGTCATTTGAACTACATTAAGTATGAGGTATCCACATTATGTTCGATGTGTTTATAAAGCAATTATAAGTAGTTTGTTTTGTTGAACATATACATATAATGACTTAAATATAAATGTTAGCGAGACCAAATTAATAGATTTTAACTCATATAATACTAAACAATTAGCTTTAGATATTAGCTATAAAAATGAAAACTTACAACAAGTGGATGAAATAAAAATTTTAGGTATTTAAATAGACAAAAATCTCGGAAAAGCCATGTGGAACACATATGTCAGAAACTTGATAGGTTTGTGTTTGCATTAAAAAAGTTAAGACAAAATGTTTCGGTAGAAGCTGCTCTTTCAGCTTACCATGGCTATGTATCATCTGTCATAAGGTATGAAGTTATCATGTGGGGTAATTCGACCGATACAGACAGAGTTTTCAAACTCCAGAAACGTTGCATCCGGGTTATAAACAAGGCATGGTTATTAGCTAGCTGCAAACCTCTCTTTAAAAAAAGTAAAATTCTTCCACTGCCCTGTATGTACATATTGTATATACGAGACATCTGCATCTTTACAAAGAAACACATGCATTACTTTAGGCAACATAGCGAAGTTGTGCCAAGATAAAAAAGGACTAACTTTCGCAACTTATTATATCATCCATCTGGTCATAAAGAGATTTACAGAAAAAAGGTGTAAAAAATGTGTATATTGATTTATAACAATATACCAAATTAATTAAAATTATTGCAAGGTAATGTTTTTAAAATCAAATTGACAGAGTGGATACAAAATAGTTGCTTCTATAGCCATAAGGAATTTATAGAGCATAGACATAGTTGTTAAATAATGAATTAATTATTGTTTATGAGTATTTGGTCCGATAATTGTATGTATTAATAGTTTTAATGTTTTTTTTTTTAATTGACATTTTCTATTTACAGTAACTGACATTTAAATTTATTTTTATCGTATTTTTTTTTGTCGATATTTATAATCTCTCAACTTTAAGTAGATATTGCAATTTTTGCTAATGAATTACATATTTATTTGATTGACATAAATATTTAATTTAAATTATTGTCATTTTTATTTTATTGTTTAATTTTTGTTAATTTTTATAATCGGATTTTTTTATGAAAATGCATGGATGTTATTTTGGTTTGGTCTGTTTTATATTTTGTTATTTATTTAATGTTTTCAATTTGTGTTTTGGGTATGATGTTAAAATAAATGAATATATAGGTAATATTGAATGTAATTTGCACGCCTGTTTGCAGCCAGAATACTATAACTTTTAGGCTTTAAGATCTTCTCTTGTTAAACAATGTTTTCTGGAAATTAAATATTTTAAATTTGAATTTGAATTTGGATACAACTTAACCATACCCACCACCATTACCACCACCTTATCTATTTATGCACACATATAAACAGACAAGAAGAAAGTAACAGAAAAATACGTACAAAGATGATGCTTAATTCTAATTAAATCTCTTCCAGCATACCTGCGATAGGAAAGTAGATGATAAAGAAATGTAGACAACGTGTGGAAGAGTACAAGAGAAAATAAAATACATAAATCGAAAATTTAAATATAAACATACAATATGAGCATATACTTACATACATAATGTACTTATTTATAATTCAATGACATCATCATCATAAAGTAGCAGTTAACAAACAGATTCATTTAATAAATTGAAAAGTCAACCATTTGACAAACTCGATATCCGCACCGGAATTATTTAAAAAGCGAATTGATTCGAAAATCGAGAAAAAATTATATCAAATCGAAAAGTTTCATAAAGTCAATCTCGTGTTCGTCCTTGCCGGGAAATTACCTTGGGTGTATAAATTGTAGTACTTTCGTAGGATCATTGACAAAATACACATATTTTATAACTATTGTCATCAACGAATCAGAATCATTGAACCATAATTATTAGTAAACTTTTCCAACACATCACAACAACAGAACCTATATACGAGTATACTCGTAATGAATAAAAATAATGAAACACTTTTATTCTTTAGTAATTCTCTAACTAAGATACAATAACATAACTCACTGCCAACACGAGTGATTTTGCCCGACGACTCCTACGCACTGCCAAACATAAAAAAAAAATTTGGTAGTACCTACAAAATATACTACATAGACAACCGGCACAGGTTTTATAATGTGTTTTTGTACATAAATGCGTAATCTTTATTTTGCTGATATCATTGTCGTTGTGTGTTATCTCTACCTATATACATACATATATGGTTATTATCTATAGGTACATGTTATAAATTAAACTCGCTTTTCGTGTCTGTCTGTGTGACCGTGTTGTTTTTCTAAACTGCGCAACCTTACCTATTATATCAATGTACAGTCACCAGCAGGGCAAGTTACACGAATCAGTCAAATTTCTCCAAACGGTTTTAAACCTTAAAAAATGTTTATGGTTAAGTTCAAAACCGAATGAGAAACTCTGACAGTTTGTGGTAACTTGATGTGCGGGCGACTGTACGCAACGGATTTAAATGCGGTTTTCAACATGGTATAATAATATACTTCGCCAGGTATAGCATTCCGGTCACGGGGGTGACACAAGCCTACGCCATCACCGCTGTGTTACCAGTAGTGTGTAATAATAACTCCCCAATCGCCTTTATTTCTTGTACGAATCCGATAAAACAAAGAGGTTTTAACTAACAATTACGTTGGTATTGTTTAAACCGAAGTGCTTCGTTTGATTAGAAAAATGAAACGGCAATTTAAATGGTTTATATATATTTTTTAACAGAATGGTGACTGAAAATGTTTCCATAATTCGTGTTTTGCTGCAATAAAGTGGCAACTCGATAGTGACGTAAGCATGTGTCACTCCCGGAATGCCAGACCTTGTTTTTAAGACCATGGTTTTTACCATACTTTAGAGAATTTATTCGGGATGGTTTATGTGTTGGTATAAATGGTACATTAATATTTCACTTACATATAAGCATGAAATCGCCATGGTTTGTCAAGTCAAAACAACCGTGCAAATCAGGGGCGGGTCGCTAGTTAAGTATAATCTACAAGCTGTATGATGGGTATCTATAGGTAGGGTACAAAGTCGACTTTTGCTAGCACAGTGACCAAACTAGATTTTTTAACTGATATTAATTACAAAGTGAGGAACGGACGATGACCGCGATTGATCGCAAAGTCTAATAGTACGTGTGTTAACACAGACATGATGATGGTGTGATGATTCGGGATCAGTACTATTTCTTTTCGACGAACGATCGTAGAGACAATTTTTCCCGTATCTAAATGAAGGGCCTGGCTTTATGTAACCATTTATGAACCGAATTAACGAATGTTATGGTAGGACGCCTCGAAAAATGTGTGACCTTGTCGTTTGTGTATCTAGCTTATGTAGCAACCACGTCCACTAGGATGCACGTCTCACCAGTTAGCATCAATTAAAACTGGGACGTATTAATGATAATTTAACCCGTGTCAAAGTCAAAGATCGCAGCACTGTGTCCTTTTTGATTCCTAATATAGATAGATACAATAGATACTTGCTGGCATAAATTAAGTATTCCACTTAGAGTACCGATTTGAACGGTGCCGAAGCTATTCCACTTATGACACCTAGATATGCAATTGTTTGTTAGAAATAATAATCAATAAAATATACATTTTATTCCACTAACAATGAAATCCTACAAACAGTTTCTAGTGATGGAATGAAATCTACATACTACAAAAAAACATGATATGAAATACACAAAATCGTGCTAATTACTATCTGATGTTACACATGAAAAGCGTAGTATGCAAATGTGCATAGGTACTACCTACCTAGTAATAAACAAGATGGATTTATAATAGATTTGTCTTGATTATTCTATTCTTCACAGAACCACCAGACCGTGGCCAGAAAAACTCGCACATAGAGAATCACACACATTAGAATAAAATCTATGTATGTATGTACGATGAACCTGTTTTAAAGAACGTCATTTGATAACCGCAAGTCATCATGATGATTATTGCCAGTATCACCGTGACTAGCTTTTACAAGATTATTTAAAGAAATAATCAGGAACTCGTTATATTAGGCTATCTTTATAAGCCGGCGAAGTGGTAGTCAAAATTTGTTCACCGAGGGTTGCGTACCTACCTTGTAGGGAATTGACTTGATCGATCATTGCAATGAAAATAAAAGTGGGCAAGTATTATTTCAAAACTATTCCAAAGCAGTCGATATGTACTATTAGTATTTGCTGAAATAAGTGGCTGTGACAGCACCATAATTCCTTTTTAATTACCATAATTTTGGTAAGGAAGCCTAAAAACTATTTTTACCCAGTGGTCGGTACATTTATGTTAAGTTATTGGGCTATTTTAAGTTTCCATCATTCCACATAAAATCAATAAAATCAAACACAAAACAACAAACAAACAACAACAAAAACACAACACACAAAAAAACACAAAACACACAAAATGAAAAGAATGAAATGATCTCGTTGGGTAGGTCACAAGTTAATAATTTCATCAATATACCCTTTCAAATGCTATGCAAAATGCGATGAATCGAACCCGACTGAAAAAACATAAAATAAACAATTTGTACCTAATATTGTCCCCGCGGTAGTTTAACTCCTTTTGTTTTTTTGGGTGGGAAATCATCAAATAACTTCTCCCGCTCTGGGTGGAGCGGGAGGGCGTGTCAGACTTTTACTGTCTAAAACCCACCCGTGTTCCTTCAGTTGCCTGTGTGCCAGGGCCACGGTAACGCTTTCGGACAAACCCGCGCCCCTGGCAGGCATCGGCCCTAAAGGACCCCGTCAATGTGCGCTGACATCTTTTTGATGCGCGCTTGGAATACAAAGCCAGAGGCAGGAGTAAAACTTAAAATAAAGCGGTAGTTTGACTGCTGCCTCTGGCTTTACTTGCATCAGCCAATATACTGAAACTGATAGCCTGACAACATCTTGAATTGAATTCAAAGTTATGTCTGGAGTCCAGTTAATCAGTATCTACAGTGGTTCTGAGAAACAAAATGTATTTAGGTAGGTAACGCATAGATAGCCAGAGAGTTTCTTGCCCGTTCTTCTCCATAGTTACCCAGTACGCTTTGGAATGGGCAACTAGCTTCATATTTCTAACTGACCGACCTCTTGACAGTACAAAAGTGCCTTTAAATGGTTTATTTGTAATAAATGCTTCACTTTGAGTTTGAGATACGTTGCGTTTCATATGTGAAGATATTTTTAAAAAACATATTGATTACAAGGATGACTAACTCCGATAATATTTGTTTGTGTAGTTAAGCTTTGTGTGAGTTCATAAAAAAACGATGATTAAGATTAGAACTATGTATGTGTGTGTTTATGTTTATTCACTGTTAATATTATGTAGGTGCTAGTGTGCTGTTTACGTCCGAAGGTCAATCAAAGTACTCATATCCAGTATCTATGGGTGCAAAGTCCGAACAGACAACTAATCTTGTTTATTACTATTTTTTTTAAGAACTTAGCTAACCCTAATCTGCCTCTGACGAGTCCTTCAGGGAACACAAGCGTGATACATATTTTGCGTGATTTAAGTTCAAGAACGTAAACTTTTATAGATGGGTTTGAGGCTATGAGGGTACTAAATGGTTATCAATCGGCGATCGGTCTTGATGACTTGTAACAATCATGTAAATAGCCACCGGGTGGGAGAAGAGAAGCAGGAAATTAAATTAAATTGTTTATTCGGTAAATAGGTTAACTGAATCACGTTTACACGTCATGTAAAAAAATAATCTTGATGGAGTCGACATTTCCTATTTGAGCAACCCTGGCGAAACAAACACAGGGGTCGAAGTCTCTTTTAAAGTCCAGAAATAATCTTGGTCAGATCATGTGAGGACCATGTTGATTATTGTTTGAAATGGAAATCTTTTGAGGAAATAATCACACAGATTTGAGTGGACCTCCTGTTTAGTCAGTGCACACATTTGTCAGTAATCGTGTAGCTCAACTTGGAACTTAAGGAGCTCAACGGATTATATTAATAAACTATTCAGCACTAGATAGTTACTTTTGATAAATCGTGCCTTTATCAGTTTTATTTATTTAGATAGTACATACAAGAACGAGTACGAAACGCCTGCCATTTTACTAAAGGCATTATTTTAACAACAAGCGTTTTGAAGATGCGTAGTGTAGAAATAATAATAACATTGGGACCTATTGTTTGTTTCATTGGGATCATAAATATTTTAATGATTGTTCATAGGTTTACACTGAATCCAGTCTAGACAGATTTACATCAAAAATATTTATATAGGAATATTTGTATCTACATATATTATTATTACTTATTATAATAAAATCGTAGCGAAGTTAAAACTGACTTTCTTTGTATTTAACTTTTGCAAGGTCTGGGAACGATTGCATTGGCGAAAATATATTGTTTATAATCTTTGTCTGTTTATCGGAATCTATCACGCAAAATCTACCAGAGAGATTTTGTTCAAATTTTGCATAGATATTCCCTTGTAAGTCTGATCAGTCTGTAGGCTATAAATTATCACGCTATTTGCTATGAGGAATGAGCAATATCGCAGTTTATTCGTATTCTTTCGTTATCACGCTATATATTTATGGAGATACGCAGCCAATCATGAATTCATGACATAATAATATAAGAACGGCTATTTTAGTCAACTTTCAACAAAGCAAATAGCTTGAAAGTTTGACGAATGTTTTGCAAACCTATGACCGAAAGCCGGTCCTGTTAAAAAAGGATAGGCGTCCTGTGGACTCTCCATCCACTTACCAGCCCATTGTATTGTTGGATGAGGTAGGCAAACTCTTCGAGAGAATTATTGCATACCGCCTGATCCAACACATGGCAAGAGAAGGGCCGGATCTGGCGAAAAACCAGTTTAGTTTCCGTCGGGGGCGCTCAAAAATAGACGCGATCATGCGCTTGAGGGTCCTGGCGGAGGAAGCAGTGGCCCGGTGTGACGTCGTCTTGGCAGTGTCTTTGAAAATTGCCAATGCCTTCAACACCTTGCCCTGGAGTTGCATTAGGGAGGCACTCCGTTAGCATATATAGGGTGCCAAACTACCTAGGCCGCATTATTAGGGCTTATCTGATGGACAGATCGTCATTTACCCGGGTCGAGAAGGTTGGGGTCAGTGAGAAATGTCGTGCGGTGTTCCACAGGGTTCGGTTTTGGGGCCACTTCTGTAGAAGATCAGATATGACTGGGTGCTGCGCGGTGCGCTCCTCCATGGCGTCGTCGTCGTCTGTTACGCCGATGACACGCTGGTAATGGCACGTGGGAAGACGCTCCGGCAGGCGACTGTCTTAGCGACAGCTGAGATCGCGCAAGTCATAGGCAGGATCCGGCAGTTGGGTCTCCAGGTGGTATTGCGTAAATCGAAAGCCATTTATTTCCATGGGCCCCGGAAAGCGCCCCCTTCGGGATCCAACATCATGGTAGCAGGTTTCCACATCGGTATCGAGTCGACGATGAAGTACCGTGGAACTTCGGCCCCGCTTTTTTAGCGGTTGCCTCCCCGATTCATGGACACCGCGAATGCACTCTCGCGTTTGTTGCCTAATTTTGGGGGGGCAAATACCTCCTGCCGGAGGCTCTATGTCGGGATTGTACGGTCCATTGGGCTCTATGGATTGCCTGTAAGGGCGGATAACCTGACGGCCCGCAACATTGCAATACTGAGAAGACCACAGAGAGCAATGGCCGTCAGGGTGATAAGAGGATACCGTACGGTCTCGTTCGAGGCGGCCAGCCTCTTCGCCAGATCACCACACTGGGATCTTGACGCCAAAATCCTAGCGTCACTATGTCGGTGGCGCCGGGACGCGCTGGAGTGGGGCGAGCACCTGATGCCTCGTTATGTCGAGGTGTACAGGGCTGAGCTCCGCCAGACCCTAGTGGTGGAGTGGGAGCAGCGATTTGCGCAACCCAGCGCAAGGCACGCCACTATAGCGGCGCTAAGACCCTTTATGAGAGAGTGACTGGAGAGACGGCATGGCGCCCTTACTTCTCGGCTGACACAGGTATTGTGCGGACATGGATGCTTCGGCAAGTACCTGTGTCGCATAGGCCGGGAACCGACACCCAGTTTCCACCATTGAAACTGTCTCGAAGACACAGCGCAGCACACCATTGAGGAATGCCCTGCTTGGGCAGTGCAGCACCATGACCACATCGTGGCGGTTGTTGCTGCGGATACTCTCTCGCTTTCGGACATGGTCCAATCCATGGTTGAAAGTGAGAGCGCGTGGGACGCCATCGCCTCCTTCTGTGAGGAAGTGATGGTCGCGAATTAGGCGGTGGAAAGGGAAAGAGAGTTTAAAACCTCCCTATCCGGCTGCCTTACGGTGAAGCCTGGACTTGGGGAGTTTGTTGCCTGAACAGTGAAAGGCCCGAGACGGCGGCGCCGTGTTCCGCACGCGCCTCTCTAACTGGTGAGTTTGTAGTTTCGGACAGTTGAGTGGAAAATGATTCATACATACTCGTATGTTTATACTTAGTAGTAGTTCAAGGCTGGGTCGTGGGTAAGGTCACTATTCACTGTTTTGAGCACTTGCAGTTAAAGTTAAGAAGGGTATCGTCCTTGGTTGCACGGGACGACGGAAGGGCTGTCGGCACAGGCTCTGATAAAGTCCGGTCAGGTCCTTGGAAGGCCGCAGTTAGCGTGCTTTTGGTAGCAGGCCGTAGGACTCTTTAGCGGGCAGTTCAGCCACGCGTGCAGTACGCAGTTAAAAACAGCGTGCAAAAACGTGGATTCCAAGAAGACATTTTGTAATTTCCAAGTGGGTACATAAAAAACAACAAATCCAATTTAAAGAAACTTAAGTATGTATTTATAACAACAGTTTTGACAAAATGTATAGTAGTCATAGAGACTACACGTATCGGCATCTCTGTCAACGAAACTATTTTAATAATTGTTCATTGCCGAACCCTGAACCGTACGTATTCTCCTCCCTGAATCCTTAAATTGAAGGTGTCCCTAGCTATTTGTGCCGGTATTTGGGTCTTTTCACACGGGAACACTTCCATTTGCTGGAATAGCTGGTAGGCCATCACCTTGATCTCGCAGAGAGCAAATCTTGAACCTGGAAACAAAATAATCATCATCAGTTAAGCGTGTATGTCAACTGCTAAATAAAAACCACTGCTAACCATTTGATGTTTTAATTGGTTTAATTGGTTGCAAGCCTAGGAGTATGCTCAGCTTAGGGTCCTGGGTTTGAATCTATGTCTGGCATCGCATTAACAGGTTTTCCATAACAAAAAAATCTGTAACAGCTTTAGCTTGACCGTCTATTACCTACATGACACTTATAACGAATAAAATGTGTGTGTACTATAACTACGAGGAGGTTATCTATGATCTCTACCTACCCTTCCGGGAAATACAATTCCTGATGTCATATAATAACCACTCTTGGCCGGGTATGTTTATTCCAGACGTAGGTATTACAAGATTAAGAAACCAATTTCGTAATATAACGCTTCAGCACCTCCATAGGCATTCAATATTTTGATATATATAGAATAAAACCATCTAGATTCCAGAATTTCTAATTTAACATCGATCGAAAGACCATATTCATATCTAAATCTGTAACGAATATGTATTTGACTTGCCTGAATAAGTTATTAAACCAGAATCTGAAATATTGTTGCCAAATCCTCTATGGGCACATACATATGACACATGCATATTTAAAACTATTAGACGTAGACTCGTAAACGTAACTAGTAGACGTAAACTCGTAGACGGTTCTGTGCCAATTTCGCACGTCAGAATAGTTCAATTCTTTCAAGGCAGGTAGGCTTCGGATTTGCTATGAATATGTATCACTGAAATAGCTTTGATGTATTAACCTTGAAGGCAGGTGAAGGTCGGGCGAAACCAAACGGTAATCCATAAAGGGTGAGGCAAAGAGAGTAGTTCACTTGAAGCGGGTAAAACGGAATTCATAGTGTATTTTACCGATTGCTGAAATATGGTGCGTGTGTTATCGTTTGACAAAAAGATCCAGTTTTGTCTAAGTGTGTATATACTAAAAATAATATGTATATTTATGATTTATATTTTATGTCTAGTCTGCAATAATCCACTGCTGGGGAAAAACTTTGCTTTCTAAACTATTCGGCTCTGCGGTAAAGATATTATGATAAGATAAGATAATGATGTCTTTCTTTTCCAATGATTTGATTTTATATTTACCAATACAGTTTCTAGGTCCAAGTCCAAACGGTAAGTAGGTGAACGGCTTAATAGTGTGCTTGTTCTGGTCCGAAAATCGTTCAGGGTCGAACTTGTAGGGGTCCGGGAAGAACTCCGGGTTGTGGTGGAAAGCCCACGATGGGATATTCGCGGCTTCTCCTTTACGGATCTAGAGAAATAAAAAATCAATTTAAGTAGGTGATAGTTACAATGGATGTTTACAAGGGCGTTGCTAGGAATCTCAAAAGAAAGAAGTGAGGTTTGAAATAAGAAAGGGGAACAGCGGCGCACAGTAAAAGCTAATATCTACATTATGGAACAGGCAACCAGCTTCAACTTTCTGTCTAACTACTGACTGAACTCGTTGATAATTTAAAAGTGCCTATTAATTGTTAAATTTAAAAAAAAAATGTTCTTGTTATTTAAAAAGTACACCTAATTCTGACCAGTTTTCGAAGGAGAACACAGTCTTTGATTTCGTTATGTTCCTTAACACTTTGAGCGGAGCAACATTATAATCCGTAAAAATTGATAAACGCTTATTGACACGACGATTAATCACGTCAGCTAAAAATATGTCTTTCTTTAAAGAATGTGTATAAACGGCTGTGGCTTATACCAATTTATTCAAGCTACGTCATTTCGAACTGCTAGCGCCACTCCACGTTAGTTTTTGTACACTTTATAAGGTTACTCACACACATACATTCTAATTACGTATACATTCTGATGGATGGACACAACATGGATAAACGTCGACGTGTAGTAACGGTTGAGTCACATTTCATATTATCTTTGCTTGTATGAATAGCAGAACGTCACTAATCGTCATTAATTTTGTGAGAAAATAGGAAAATAGTGCGCCGTGCAAAAAACATTTGAATACGCAGATGCTCAGCTGAAAGTGTTAAATAGTCTCTAATTAACAAAAGAAGGAGAAAAGCTGTCAAACTTACAATGTAGTCCTTATCAGCTTTGGCATTGGCTTTTCCTAAGTTGTAGTCTTTGGTGCACAGTCTGTCCATTGCCACAGCTGGTGGCCACAGTCTCAACAACTCTGAAAATAAAATACAGTGTTATGATAAATTGTACAAAATCTTCTTATTCTTGTTCTTTAAAAATTATTAAAAGTTTAACTGGCATTCTGATGACAAGTTTTACTGCCCTCAGAGAGATCACTAACTGAACACCTTTTATTATATTTAATTGTTCATCATATCTTAGCACACGACGTCACATAACATCACGACGGTTTTCCCCGAAGGGTTAGGCAGAAGTGTGCTTAAAGTACACCTACTTTTTGCTAGTTTTAATTAAGTCCCATGTAATAGGGGCGAGCCTATTGCCTTCAACCGAGGACAAATGCAGACTTCGGGGTGCTACTGAGAAATTCCAGATAGAAAAACTCAATTGCACTTTGTCTGACTTGGGAATCGAATCCAGGACCTCATGCTCAGCAGTAAGGCTTTCGACCACTATACCAACAAAAACGCATGTCAACAAAATTGAAAACTTTCCAATTGATTTGTCATATTTGGACAGCGTTCCAATATACTTGTGAAACTCTAAACAAAAGGTAATTCTCTTTTTTAACGAACGTCTCTGAGTGCGACAATTAGTTGATAAAGTACCGCAAGCTTGAATTTAGAGGGCTTGGACAAAGTGACATTCTATCAGTGATAACGATGATGGAAATGTCAAATATGTATTATATTGACATACATTAAGTAAATTTAGTTGAGAGTCGTTTCAAAAGTCCGAAACGGTTTGAAAGCTATTGTCACTTTTCTAGGTCCTCGGGTGTATTTTTATCAAAATTAGGCTCTCAAAGACTTTTGCTTTGACTATCATAACTCTGGGCTAAAATTTCGTATCGAAATCAGAAGCTTACGATCGGCAGCCTCACTGACCTCCATCGGACCATTTAGAATTTTACACTTATCAGCTGTTATATGTACCTACAGGGGGTACCACTGAAGACAGATCAACATAATCGGGGCCTCGATAACAATCTATTTAAGCTCGCCGTGTATTCCCCAATTTTCATAAGTTTTCCTTATTTGAACACCGAAATAATTTTTAAGGCCTTGTCCTAAATGAAGGCCATAGTCGTGCCAGCGTGCGATCGTAGTGCTCTTTTATATGGGTATGACATACTCACGCGATTAACCAAGTCGCGTTTGTACCGTTATTATTCAGGTAAACCATCGCGTAATCACGTATTCGCGCGACAGTTACTTTCAGTTAGGACGCAGGGTTCCCATTCCCTAACCGTTCATTCATTAACCCATTCACTAACTTCCGTATAAATTGTACTCAGTCTTTACGTGAAAGTTAATGAGAACCGACATTTTAATGACATTATCTTACACGTGCTAGTCTTCTGGTTTTTACAATGTCGTACCCTTAGGGTAATGCATAATGTGATATTATATTATTATTATTGTATGAACTTTAAAAGAGAATAGAATAGAATAGAAAAGAATAGAATACTCTTTATTATGTATACCATAAAAATTACAGATTTATGTGTAGAAATTTTACACAGGTTGACACAATGGGCGGTCTTATCGCTAAAAGCGATCTTTTGTATACAACCTTTGGATGGATTCAAGGGCGAAGGAGAGACAATAATACAGGTAGTCAGTGACACCACTTACATATACAACAAAAATATACATACACAAAACAAATACTTATCTACATACAATATTTACAATAATAAACATGAAACGAGAGCAAGGAAACTAAATGTAATGAAAATGACAAAAAAAAAATGAGGATGATGAGAATTTGACCTCTAAGTTTGTTTTGGTATTTCTTCTTAGAGTATTTGGCTGGGCAACACCAACCTCATCCAGTTTTATTGCCCTTCCAAGTTAGTCTTACCTGAAATAACCATGTCCAGATAAGGCAGATTCTGTATAGAGTTGAAATCGAACTTGCCGCCGTTCTTAGCCTCATTGTCCCTGATCTCTTGCACCAAGCGCTCTTGAACGTCGGGATTCACAGCCAGTTCGTACAGCAAGAACGACATCGCTGTTGATATTGTTTCGAAGCCGGCAACGAAGAATAGGATGGCTTGGGCAGTCAAGTCAATATCAGACCATTCTGTAAATAGATGGTGGTTGTTTTAGGTTTAGTTTTTACTTAATAAATAATAAGTTTATTGTATAAACATAACATAACATCACGCCTGTACTCCCCGAAGGGTTAGGCAGAGGTGTACCTATACCACACCCACATTTCGCCAGTTATGATTAAGTACCATGTAAATACAAAGAGAAGAGAGAGAGAGTTGTGTTTGTTTATTGTATACTAAGAGAAACACATTCTTAAAGTTAGTCATACACTAAACATGATTGTATAAGTGGTGGTTAAAAGCAGCTTGAACAGCTAGCTCCTCAACTAAGTAAAAGATACTTGTGTCTCAAGAGCCAGGAAACTACTCAAATCAAATCAAATCAAAGTACCTATTTTATTTCACATAAACCAACATGGGCACCTATGAAACGTCAGAAGCTAGGTGCACGGTTCCAATTGGTTCTTTCCTATGGAGAAGAGCAGGCAAGAAACTCCACGGTTACTCTTTTAAAAATAAGGGGCTTTTACAATGCTTCAAATTAATGTGTTGATAGATATGGGAGGACAGTGTAGGCCTGTCAACAAGTAACAGGTACTCAACAAAATATAAAAAGGTCTACAAATCTACAGTCTACAAGTTAGGCCTACAACGTTCTCACATTCACAAAATATACTATACATAACCATACCTATGTTTAACAAAATAAATGATTGATTGATTGATTAATACGTTAGTCCTAAAGTTACTAAATTATACCCAGGAACTGTAGTCATACTGACCTCTGATAATATTAGCTTTTCCAACATCTGATTCCTCAACTGTAGCAAATCCAGTGTTCGCTTTCTCATCAGATTTCTCTTCATGGGTCAGTTTTCCTGCAAGAAAAAGCCATTTATTTAAGTCAAGGTGCTATAAAATAAATAAATATGCATATTTATTAGAAACATAAATTTGAACATTAAACAAGACCTGGCGATCGCAACATACGGTGCATCGGTCCATAGTGCATAGTGTCCATGCCATTTGGTATTACATCACATAATTAAAAGTGTCCGAATCGTGTGTCATAAAATGAGTACCTCATCGACATTCTCAAAAGTATACCAGTTAAAATAATTTTACTATGACTGATGGCGTCAATACGGCGTTATGAGCTTGAGTTTTTGTTTTCCATTGAAGTTTATTCGATTTAGCAAAACTATAGGTATTCCGTTTGATTATCTATCTATAATTAAGTTCAGTATGGAATGGAACTTCCTGTTTTTGTTAATCATAATAATATGAAGGTCAGATATGACATGGGCCACTTGCAAATTGTAGTTTTTTTTCGGATCAGTTCATGGATTGGTCTACAACGTCACTAAAAGTAAAATCATGGTCTTTGGTGTCAGCGGTCGATGTTCGGATGCTAAGTCTGCGGTCAAGTTGAACGGAATATCGCTTGTAAGGATATATAACGTGAAATACTTGGGACATCTTTTGAACGCTGACCTCAAAGATGATGAGGTTGTTGAAAAAGAAAGAAGGGCGCTGTCGAACAGAGCTAATATGATCGCTCCCAGGTTTGCACGTTGTTCTAAAGTAGTCAAAAAAAACTTATTTCGTGCATATTGCACCTCATTTTAAACGTGCAGCCTATGGGTAGATTACACTCAAAAATCGTAAAGCGCGCTTCGCGTTCAATATAATAATGCGTTCCGGGTATGAATGGGGCTGTTCCACTTTTATAGTGCGTCAGAGATTTTCGCCGAAGCGCGTGTCGATTGCTTCTACGATACGATGCGAAAAGCATGCGGCTCTGATGCGCTGTGTGCGGGCCAGCCCCAACACTACCCTACTGCGGTGTAACGCGAGCAGACTGGACTGGTTGTGTGCGAATCGCTGCTGCAAGATTTCTACTTCGGTGTTGAGCTTGTAGCATGGGTTCTCAGTATTAGGTTACGTGTGTAGGCTAAGTTTAGTAACATATGTAGTTGTTAAAGAAATATTTTTACTAACATATTTGAGTCCATTATCACTTATTGATTAAATATAAATTAATGAACATACCTACTAAGCATTGTGATTAACTTTCTTGTTTCTGGTTATACTATGGCAATAATCTATATCTCTTGTTATAGTTGATATCGTTTAAGCATTATGGAGTCGTAATTATAAATTAACTAGCTGTTGCCCACGACTTCATCAGCCATCCAGGATGAACATTGTCCTTACCCAGGTCTATCTGTGTGCCACATTTTATGCAAATGCGTGAAGCCGTTTTAGCGTGAAAGTGTAACAAACAATAAATTTACTTCCGCATTTATACTATTAGTTAGGATAAAGCTACACTAGACATTCAAATACATTCCCTAACCCTAAAAAGCCACGATAAAATAATATGCCAACATAACTTCACGTAAGAACATTTCATCCAGGTAATAAGAAGATTGAACCACCTACACATAAGAATGAATAATGAAGTGGGTTAAATATGGGTGGGGGGGGGGGGGTGGTTTAAACAAATGCTTCAAAACAAATGCCTTACGTACCTTTCTTAGCTTCCATGAGGAGATGTATCATGTCAGGTCTGACAATATTTTTCTTCTGTCGTTCGGTCATAGTACTCATTACTATGCTTTGGAAGAAGTTCGTCGTGGCCTCAGAAAACAGTTTAACATTAAACTTCTGTAATAAAAGTAAAAAATAATTTTATTCAGTGTATATTACAAATTAACACAAAAATATATAATGTACAGGTATATTAAAAAGGGAAAGAGAGAGGGCATCTTTAAATCCGTCGACATCGCTGTCAATGGGAAAAGTTCTCAAAAGTCTGGCAACATTGCCACGTTGGTTGGACTTAAAAATGGATTGAAAAAGGAATAGAAACTATTTGATTATTATAATGTCACTATTATGAAACAGCCTTTAAAATCTCTTAAAATGTTTTCTTTCAGAACAAGTAATCATGCCTCGCAAGATCACCAGTAACCGTGATTGTATCAAAAATTGTTCAAAAGCCGTTTGTTCCTTACATTGATAACTATCATATTACTGTGCGAAATTTAAATGTGAATGCGACACAGATACACAACATCTACTAATACGATATTAACTGCAGTATATTTATAATAATATTTATAGTTATCTGTCGAATTAAGCGATAATTGTATCCTTGGGTAATGTAACCTGCCTTAGTCTTATTAACATCTCGATAATTTTGTAAGCATATTATGGTTGGACTTTAATCAATAACCATTTCATAGCAAGTTCGTCTTCTCTCGAATCGGAACGACCTATTTTTGTCTAAAAATAATAGTTTCAAATATAATAGTATACATATTTGAACAACTTTTAGAGAAACCCTGTTTCATACATTTTCTTCGGGTAACTTCAACTCGTTGCAGCTAATACGCTACAATATTTGCTACATCTACTCAAGCTTTGTGCATATTGATAAATTAGAATTTCCAGACGTAGAGTCAGCTAATAATAAACAAATTCTGCGGTAGGTCCAGACAATATTCCTGCATACATCTTAAACGGATGTAATGAATTCATTAAAACACTTCACATTTTTAATTCAGCGCTCTCAACAGGTCAGTATCCACAGCTTCGGAAGGTTTCACGAGTTTATCCTATAATACCTAAAACTAAGAAAACTTCTCATGTAGAAAAATATCGGCTTTAGCCATTCTGTAATCACTTCCAAAATTGTTTGAATCCATATTACACCAGCTGATTAGTAACCATATTCAACCATTTCTTTGTGACTCTCAGCACGGCTTTCGATCGAACCGTTCTGTCGTTACAAAAATTTTAACGGTTATAGACCGCATATCGCAGCATAAGGACAAAGGCATACAGGTTGATGTGGTCTATTTCGACTTCAAAAAAGTCTTTGATCGCATAGATAATTACATGTTACTGACCAAACTTAGTAACATCAAATTTTCGGCAAAACTACAAAAAAAAATCGTGAATTATATGCAGGACCGTCAACAATATGTCAGACATGATTGCTTCGATTCAAACCCATGTCAAACTCGGTCTGGCGTTAGTCAAGGGACCATTTTGGGACCTTTCTTAAATGATAAATGATTTTATTTCTTTAAGTAGGTTTGTACAAATACTTTTACTCGTCAATCATATTTTAAAACTAGATGAGGTCGGCATTTCCTATCTGACTACTCTGAGAAGACAAAGACAGACAGACATTTCAAAAGTGCCTGTAATTAGTTTATTTGAAATAAATGCTTTGACTTGGAGTTTGAAGAAAGGCCGAAACAAACTCAGAGGTCACAGTCTCTTTTAAAGTCCAGACATAATCTTGGTCAGATCATGTGAAGACCATGTAGATTTGAGTCTGAAATGGTCTTTTGAGGACAAACCACACAGAATGAGTGGATCTGTCTAGTCAGTGAACGTATTTTTCAGTAATCGTGGAGCTCAACTCAGAACTTAAGGAGCTCAACCACTCGACGAACAATACCAAAGAAAGGACATTTGGGTAGGCCGCATAATAAAGCACTCAAACTGCCAGATTATCATTAAAACTACCTGAGAAAGTGAAAAAAATTAAATAAAAATAAAAGTGACCCACATAGTCCTCACATTCACAATAATTACATAATAATACTATACTTCACAAAGTAAATTGTCATGACATTGTCTATATAATAATTATCAAATGTCAAAGTTTATATAAAATAAAAAAATTATATATAGCAAAAATAAAAATAAAACATTCAGTATGCAAAAATTGGAACAACTCAATCCCAAGTCTTTCTGTTTTCAATATAATCTTTAACGGTATAAAAGGCTTTCTGGCACAACTTACGTTTAATTAATGATTTGAATTTAATAAGGCTTAGATCTTGAACGTGGTTTGGAAGTTTATTATAAAAGCGTATACATTGACACCTGAACGAGCCACCTATTTTCTTGAGTCTGTTGTAGGTACAACAGATTTGTGTTTCGGTGTATTCGGAATTATAATGAAAAATCTTGAGAAGGTTCTCAAACACATCAGGTGCTTGTTCTACGCTGATGACCTCAAGTTGATATATGGAGTTGAGGAGATTGCCGATACATTAACTCTTCAGGAGGACATTAACTCAGTGTTTCAATGGAGCATTGAAAACAAGCTGCTATTCAACATGACTAAATGCAGTGTTATGTCCTTTAGTTGCGCTTAAAACCCTTTGGCATGTGGATACTTCATTGGAATAGAACCGATTGCCCGTGTTAATTCGGTAAAAGATCTAGCAGTTTTATTTGACCCACGACTATCCTTCCACGAACATATGCGGTCTCTCGCCTCTGATTCATATAAAAGACTAGATTTCACTATTCGGAATATGCGAGAGTGTAACAACCCTCTGACCATTAAATTAGTTTATATGGCTTTAATAAAAAGTAAACTAGGCAAGGACAAGGCGTAAGTACTTTCATAGGGGTTCTAAAAAGAACCCCTGTGAAAGTACTTACGCCTTGCTTAATGAGAAGGTCCAAAAAAAATCCTTAGATTTGTATTTATGAAACTGTTCGGATACTATCCATTCCTGTATCCTACGAAATTTTTGCTTGGAATGCTGAAATTTAATTCTCTTGAAGTTAGATATAATTACTTTTTACTCATGTTCACTTGTGTTTAGCTTCGTGTGGAGTCTGACTGACTGAAACTAGTAGCTCAGCTTGTGAATCTTTTTGTTCCTCCTATACCCAAATACCAACTTAGACCGCGACGAGACGGATTGTTGGCCGTTCCGTCAGCACACAGAGTTTGGCATTCTAACTCGCCCTTGGTTCGCGCACTCGCAATGCTGAATGATCTACTGGCATCCACACAGGAGTGTGGTTTGTTTGCCACGAGATGGATATACGTATGTCGTGCCTGTTTGAGAGTCTGTGAGATGATGGACGACAAATGAGTTTTTTTTTGTCCCAACATTATTAATTGATTGTTGTTTGATAGTCTTACTTGTTTTGTTAGTTATTTTTATGTATGTCTAATTTTTATTCCTTCCTTATTGTAAATATGTCTGTTTTTATTGAAATTCCATATGTGTGACGGCGCTGCGTCGTCGTAATATTGTAAACGGCACGTGCGCCGGACCGATCAGGCGATGTCACCATCCCCACTTTCCCTACTACTCAAGCCGCTCTACATAAGAGAGCGCGCAGCGAGGAGGGGGGCGCCCCTGGCTGGAGGCTTTAAGTTTTACTTGAGGCACCCACAGGACTGACCGGTTAAGTAACCACGACCTCAGAGGTCACAACTAGGAGTTGCCCATTAGGAAAAAAAAAAGAGGAGGCATTCTAGTCGCAGGCTCAGCCCGGTGCACATGTTGTAGCGCTTAGATACTGAATTGTAGTCTGAGTTAAAATCATTAGGAATCTAATCTGAATTATTAGTATAGTGAATTTATAACTAATAAGCTGTGGTCATAAAAGTTGATTTCTGCTATATTCCTACTTTCATTTAAGATGTCGGACCCTCTGCCGCTATTTGCAATAACTTGGATCTAGGTTTGTAAAGTTGTGCATGTTTTTTATTTAATAATTTCGGCTCACCTTCATAAGAGTGGGAAACGAAGTATACCCCATAAAGATCAAGATTCTTTTGAAGCCAAAAGTAGCAGTTTCACAGCCAACAGAGTAGAATTCGTTTTTCCTCTCAGCATGGGAGTTGACCTTCAGACCGAAAGCACATGAGGCGATGACGTCATTGGCATAGCGCGTCATCAGGTCCTTAGTATCCACGTCCACGTAATCAACTGTTGAATCATATTTTTTAAGTAATTTAAAAATACGGACTCCCAGGTCCGTGACTATAATAACAGGTGCAGGGGTCGATCGAAGGTTAAGCTGCGCTTGCTGAGGTCGGTCCGAGTGCCCATCTGTTACATACCAAGACTCCTCCATGACTCAGAAAGCTTGTTAAGCAGTTGATCTTGGCTGACACTTGTAGATCTTATTGTCACGGGTAGTCAGAAGCCCGAAATACCGACAACCAGTCTCATGTATAGTGTTAACCAGAAAGAAGCAAGTAAGTAAGTAAATGTAAGTTGTGGAGGTCGGACAGCCAGTCGTTCCGTGTAAAATACTGTTTTTCAGCTGCATCTGGTTAATCTGGAGGCTGACCCCAACATCATTTATCTATATATATACTAATAATAAAGCTGAAGAGTTTGTTTAAAGAACGCTAAGCGAAAACGAAGTAATACTACCGGCGGGCGGTGCAATGCGACGCGGTAAGTCAGGGGGCCAAAATTTCACGCGAATGAAGTCGCGGGCAGAACCTAGTTTCAAATAAACCAATTACAGGCACTTTTGAATTGTCAAGATTAAAACTTTTAAATCTTCTACTAACTGACCTCCGGATTCCTTGATCTGTTTCTTCAGACATCCGATCATCTGATCGCTGACATCTATCATGAAAGACACCATGGCTCGCATTTTGGAGCTGGTGAACGCCGGACTCAATGTGGAACGCATGTCTTTCCATTCTTGACCTGCACAACAACATTTTCAAGAGTCGTGAAATTACTATAGTAACAAAACAATTAATACAGGAAATCTTAAATATAAAAGGTTCAAAATACTTTTTCGAGACCTCAATTTTTCGACATTGTAACTCGATTTTATTTGTATTTTTTTATTTATTGTTGAAAAAAGATCTTTATAGCAATTCGCGATAAATATAACTGCAACTGCAAGAGGTTTGCAAATACCTTACTGTCCCTATTTCAACAACAGGGTCGTTAAAAATTTATAGGCAAAACTAAAGTAAATTAAATCTGGGACTAGAATCAATTTTATTTTGTTGTAAATGTTGACGTTCTAAAGTGTCTTTTAATAGCCTACTTGAAATATATTATTTGACTTTGAAGTCGAAATAAACGTGTTTTTTTATTATTATAAGTCTTGTGGTCAACCCAATTCGTGTAATAACAGGATCACCAGACAAATTAATTCATAAGCTTTATCACAATTCCAAGTCTTGAAGATTCCATACCTCTCAAAGAGAACAGGTTTCTGCCGAACAAAGGCTCCACAGAGTCATCCACCAGCATGCGATGATCCAGGAAGTGCTCGAAGTCTTTGACTGCAATCTTCTTCACCAGCTCCAGATCTCGAATCATTATCACTCCCTTCAAGAACTCGTATCTGCCTACGAACCTAAAAAGTTTCATGAAATTGTTAGTATTTATAAAGGTTGGAAAAAGGCGGTCAGTGGTGACAAAGTACCTGAACTAAAGATGAAAGACACGATGAAAGTTCAACTCTACTGAAGCAGTCCCTTATTTTTTAAACTATTTGCATTCAAAAACTGTTGAAAAGTAAATTTTTGAACTGGGAATCAAACCGACAAAAATGCGTATTTTTTCCCACTATTCGATAAGGTAAATAATAAGGATCAAAATTCTCAAATTAAATTTGTGTCAGCAGTAGTGTAGTGAGTGAAGAGCCTCGAAACGGAGGCTCTTAAAAATTCCTTCAGTCCTACGTAATATCTGACGCCTGACGTAATTTCAACATTAGATACAAAACCACCAAAGATAATTGAAGACGGTAAGTAGTATTTTTAACTTTTTGTACAGATAGCATTAATTTTATATTTTAGTGGTCATGGAGCATTGATGGTATGGCTGCAAAAGTTACGAACCTCTCCTCCGGAAAACTATGATACATATCGTTCAACGTTTCAGCGACATGTTTTTTCCGCATCAGTTCGTTCATCAGGTTGCCCACCGGTGGGACTATCTTGAAGTGCTTCACACCGTACCGGCTGAACCGCGAGTAGGCCTGACGCATGTACAGCACCCCGGCTGTGATGATCACGCCGAGCCAAATTAGGGCTATCATTATCTGAAAATAAATAGATAGGTACATTATTTTGATTTAAAAGAGTTTCCATTGAGTTTCTTGCCCCTTCTTCTTCTTTAAGAATCTATTACGCGTTGAAATGGGCAGCTTGATTTTTGACTGACCCAGTACTTATCAATTCAAAAGTGCCTCCTAATCGGTTTAATTGAAATGCTTTGTGATTAAGTAATATTTCTACTTTTAGACCGTTTTACGTTTGATCTGGTCGTGGTGGGGATTCTGGAAGGCTTAAGTCCTATAGTGGACAGCTTTTGGCTTAAATGACGATGATTATTATTGGAAAATAATAAAGCTTCCGAAAAACAAATTAACTTCCAGCGATCTGTGGTTGACTATAATACTAACTAAGCTGTGTTAAAATGAATTACCGAAAAATTAATACAAAATTAACCGACAAAAATGTTGTATTTAACGAACAAACATGAACTTATTCAAATTATAATTCTACGAAAATTAATCTATACTTTCAAATAAAATAAACTAAATTTCCAAAAAAAAAAATACTAATCTTCCGAAAAAATTACTAAGTTGCTGAAAACATATAATATGTTCCCGAAAATCCTAACCCTAAACGGTCGACGTCAGGGGCACCCCGAGGTTCGGTTGGTTAGGTTCCTTTAAAACCTTTAGACAGAAATAGGAGCCCCGCGGAGCGGGTCTCCGTCAACCTGCTTATTAACCCTAACCCTAGCCGGCCGATGTCAGGAGCACCCCGAGGTTTGGTATGTTAGATGTAAGGTTGATTCTAAATTTATAATAGGTAAGTTACAGTAAAAATGTAGATTTTTACGTCAGCAAATATTGTATTCATTATATATATGTAATCAGTATTTTATTCGGTCGTTTCTTTATTTGTATTCGCATATAAGCTGTCGGAAAGTTAGTATTTAAAGCAGTAAATTTCATATTTTGAGTACGCTCATATTTTAATTCTTTTTCGGAGCTTTTATTACTACCCATTATTATTGATGACGAATGATTTCATGAAAATCATACTACTAACTAACTATGCTTGCTAACCGGTGCCTATGTTAGGTGTTTAGAATATGTGCAACGGTGGCTGTCCACTCCGTTGAGCTACATTACGTATTAGGTACCCACAATATGTTTGACGTGTTTATAAAGCAATTATAAGTTTGTTTTGTTGGATACAACTTAATATATATTTTTTTTTTAATTTAATCTTTTAAACACACACATATAATCAGACAAGAAGAAAGGAACAGAAAAATACGTACAAAGGTGATGTTTAATTCTAAAGAAATCTCTTCCAGCATACATGCGATAGGAGCAGACACAACGTATGTAAGAGAAAACATAATACATAAAACATTTTTTTTTATATATAAGTACAATGTTTATATTTAAATTATGTATGTTTAATAAACATACATTATGAGAATATACTAACATACATATAGGTACTTATATATAGTTCACAGAGATTCCTTTAATAAATTGAAAAGCCAACCATTTGACAAACTCGATATCCGCACCGCAATTATTTAAAAAGTAAATTGATTTGAAAATCGAATCGAAAAGTTTAATAAAGTCGATCTCCTGTCCGTCCTTGCCAGGAAGTTACCTTGAGGGTTGGGTGAATTGTATTAGTTTCTTAGGATCATTGACAAAATAAACATATCTTTTAACTATTGTCATCAACGAATTAGAATCATTGCACCATAATATAGTTTACTTTTCGTTCACATCACTACCACAGAACTGCATATAACTTTAAAAAAATTAAACACTTGTATTCTTTACTAATACACTCTGATACAACAACATTACTTACTGGTAAACACGAGTGATTTTGCCCGGCGACTCCTACGCAATGCCAAACATAAAAAAATCGTTTGATAGTGGGTAGGTAGGTACCTACATACTATATAAATACCGGTACAGATTTCATAGTGATTGTGTTGCTGTACCGCTGGATAAATACGTAATCTTTATTATGCTGATATTATTTTCGTTGTGTGTTATCTCTGTTTATTATATTTCTATGGTACATACATACATGCAGATTATTATCTACGAGTATATGTTATAAATTATAGTCACTTTTGGTTTCTGTCTGTGTGACCGCGTAGTTCTTCTGAACTAGGCAACAGATTTTGACGCCATTTTCACCATAATTTTCCGTTGGTATAATCATCGTTTGTTTAATAAGTACTTTCATTAATATTTAAATAACATAATTATAATAACGAAATCTCCATGTTTTGACAAGTTATAAAAACCGTGTGAAGCAGGGGCGGGTCGCTAGTTAATTGAATGGATACTTATCGAAGGATAAAATGTACAGATGTGGCTACAAAGTCGATTTTTGGTTGCACAGTGACCAAAACAGTTTTTTTTATTTATCATTATATTGACAAGGTGAGGAAAGTTCCTCACCTTGACATACCTTTACGTACCGCACCTTCGGTAGGACATGGGCATAACTAACAAAAAATCGAAAAATGACTTCTATATGCCCAAGTGCTTTAGAAAGTCCCTTTTGTCCAGAGGAACAAAGACCTTTATCAATATCAGCTTAATGCCGCCAGAGGGCAACAGCGCCTTTGTCATATTGGTGCATTTTTCTGACTATCTTGGCACAACAAGAACTTAAAATGACTCCTGTAAAATCACTATAAGTGCAGTTATGCTTTGTCCTACCGAAGGTGCGCTATGATTTCTGCGATTGATCGCAAAGATTCGGGATTGTTACTACTTTTCTCGACGAGCGATCGTAGAGACAAATTTTCCCGTATCTAAATGAGGGAGCTTGGCTTTATGTAACCATTTGTGTAAAAAAATAATGAATGTTATTGTAGTTCGCCATAATTGAAAAATGTTTGACCTTGTCGTTTGTGTACCTAACCACGGTGTGTGTTTGTGTAGGATGCACGTCTTACTAGATAGCATCAATTAAAACTGGGATATATTAATTATAATTTAACCCGTGTTAAAGTCAAAGATCGCAGTACTGTGCTCGTTTTGATATAGATACATGCTGGCATAAATGAACTACTACTTCTTTGGATTCTGGGCACCTGGCAGTTTGATTGAAGTATTCCACTTAGAGCACCGATTGGACCGGCGCGGCACCTAGACTATTCCACTTACGGCACCTAGATATGCATTTTTTTGTAGGAAATTTTAATAGTCAACAAATATGTACACAGTTTATTCCACGAACGATGAAATCCTACAAATATTTTCTAATGATGGAATTAAATCTACATACTACACATGCTATGTACTACACAAAATCGTGCTAATTACTGCCAGATTTTACACACCAAAGCGTAGTATACAAATGTGCATAGGTACTACCTACCTAGTAACAAACAAGCAGGATAAAAATCCTGCTTGTTCGTTAAAAAATAGATATATCTGCTTTATTCTTCACAAAACCACCAAACCGTGGCCAGAAACTTACTAATATAGAGAATAGAGTTAACTAACATCATACGCAGATTCACACGTGGTAGATTAACATCTATGAACGATGAACCTGTTTCAAAGAACGTTATTGACGTCATTTGATAACCGCAAGTCATCATGATGATCATTATTTCCATTCCGTGACTAGCTTCTACAATATTATTTATAGACATAATCAGGAACTCGTTAGATTGGGCTTTCTTAAAGCTGGTAATGTGGTAGTCAAACTCGCGCACCGAGTGTTTCGTAGCTAGGAAGGAAATATTCCCGATAGATGTTGAAATGAAAATATAAGTAATTTTTAAATTGTTTATCTATCTTTAAAAATGGAAATAAAATACTGTTCGTTGGTAAGCGCATCAATTGAGCTGGACTGATTTTATTAATTATTTTTAATTTTATTTCTATATATGTAATTGTCCGAATAAGGTTTTTAGCGGATGTGTATTGGAAAAGGAAAAATAGAAACCGCTTTTTTCTATGGGGTTTTTGTATGTATTATTGAAATTTGGTCAAGACAACATCTGTCGGGTCTGCTAGTTTTCTATAAAAGTGGACAAACATTATTAAAAAACTATTCCAAAGCAGTCTATAGTTACCACCTAAGTACACATTATGGTAAAGCAATAAAGGTATTGAGTATTGAGAATGTCGTGAAAGTTGAGAAAGATAAAAAAATCAAGTATTTTGACATAGCACACGAGGTTGTCGACATGTGGGACGTGGACGCTGCAATCATTGTACCGATAATCGTTACAGTGAATGGCCTAATAGCGGAGAGCCTCGGCCAATACCTCAGGAGGCTCTCATTGCGCAGCTGGGTCAAGAGCTTGATTCAGAGAGCAGTATTTCTGGACATGGCACGCATAGTGAGGAGGTTCCTCTCTCTAGAGCCCTGACTACCGGCAGCTTGGACTCTATTTCTGATGCCGATGGGCCACTATTATTTTATATTTTTAATTTTTTTTGTATGTTTTTTGTAAAAATATTTAAAAATGTATTAAGATAAACAAATTAATTTTTTAATGCTAATACCCTCCACAATCGCGAGATATGCAGTCTCAGGGAATATTTTTGTTTCTACCATTCGGTATACCTAATGTCAAAGTTTATGTTTTGTGAATAAAAAATATTTATATTATTTCCTTTATTCCATTACATATATACGAATTATATTTTTAAATATTAGAATATAAAACATTTAAAATATAATGAATAGTAGCCCAACAGTATCGGGGACAGGGTCCAAGCTACGGCACAATGATCGCTGAGTCCACATCCCACATATCGACAACCTCGCGAGTCAAGTCAAGATGCTTGATTTGTTTGTCTTTTTCGGCTTTCATGAGGTTCTCGTCATGCGGGACCGTTATGTCAACAATCTTTGCACGCCGCTCTATTCAATCCACCACCACTAAGTCAGGCTTATTGGCAACAATAGTCCTGTCAGTGATCATGGATCGATCTCAGTACAATGTGATATTTCCATTTTCGAAAACGGGGTTGGGCACATACCTGTAGTACGGCACTTTCGGTTCCACAAGGCTGTATTACAGAGCAAGTTGCTGATGGAAAGTCCTGGCTACAAGGTTGTGTCTATGCAAGTACTATTCGTTGGCTAGACGAGAATACCCAGAGATAATGTGTCTGATTGATTCCCGTGGACGGTGGCATGCCCGACAGATGTTAACTGTGCCGTCTTTCAATATAAATCTCTGGTTTTCGTCATCATAACTTCATCCATAATTTCACAGACAAAACCTTTTCACACCGAAACGTAGCCAGGCTACGGATGCTAGCAGATCTACATCGGGTCCATGAAGATACCGAAAAAGGCGTCCGTCAAGCTCCTTACTCTGCCATACCTCCATACGATTAATAATGTCAAGCACGCTTGCGCCAGTTCTCTTTAGCCAAGAAGAGCGGGCCGCGACCACGTCTCGATGCATCCCTACGTTGGCTTCTAGGAAATATTCCGTGGGCTACATATCTCGCGATTATGGAGGGTCTTAGCATTTAAAAAGCCTCGACCTCCATACATTCGCGGGATATACAGTCTCATTACCAATGACCGTGGGCTATGCATTCGATTTGCAATCAGTAGCGTACAGATCCTCTTATCCAGGGCGTCGAGTTCAGTATGAGCCCATTTGAGTATGCTGAAAGAGTACATCAAAACCGGCAAGACCAAACCGTTGAAAGCGCGCACCTTTTTCCGCCTGATAGAAGACTATTACATACTTTCTTCAGGCGGCCAAAGAAGCGCTCCTACAACGATTGTTTTATTAACCGACTTCAAAAAGGAGGAGGTTATCAATTCAGATGTTTGTTTAGTTTTTATTTTTTTTATGTATGTTCGGGCTTAACTCCGTCATATATGTATAGACGGATTTCCAAAATTCCTTTTTTGTTTGAAAGGTAGCTCTCAGGGTAGTCCCATTGTCACCAAGTCAGAGTCTAGTGAAGGGATCTCATGGAAATCGAGGGAAATCCTCAAACTTTATAGGCACACCTATAGCGATTTGGGTATTTTTTATAGTAACTTGTGCATTTGCTCTCGGAAAGCACCATTTGGTGAAGTGTAACTGATGATGAAGACCAGAGGTGGCCACCGAACTACTCAATAATGAGTACAACTTCACGGGTTGCGATACGATTACTTTATTATGGTTGCTAAGCAATTTATGCTCGTCACAATGCATATGGTGCAGTTCTTTTGGTTCTTACCAGGAGAGCTCCTCAACAATTAACTGCATCGGGAAAAGGAATATTTTGTAAAAGGTAATGAGCAGTTGACATTTTTAGGCTATTGTAACTATTTTAATAGATAAATTTATAAGTGATTCACTAAAAAGTGAAAAATAAAAAACTTTAAAAACAAACGGTGGCAATAAACTAAAATCTAGATCCAAAGACACCGACTTCTGAAATTAAAGTTATTTTTCACTGTGTAGTGTTTTTTTTTTTTGAAAGCGGTAGTTTTTTTTTTTTGTAAAAAGGTTTTGTCAGTGACATTGATGCCCAACGCTTCCGACATACCTAATTATTTGTAGGTTTTTTAGATGCAGAGAGGGTTCTAAGGTTTATGGATCCAAGAGTTGGGTTCCCACGGATTCCACAATCTTCCCTCGCTTTTCATGCATGACCGCACATTTGTCCACATCGAATTCCATTCTGATGGCGCTACTGAAAGTTTCAGTTACTTTCAGTAGCTCCATGAGTTTCAAATTGTTTGGGGCAAAGAGTTTTAGGTCATCCATGCGTAAGGTATGTTAATAAATGGTCTATGTGTAAATTATGGTATATGTGAAAGTTTATACCAGTTATCACTCGGAATTGCAGTTTCATTCATCGTTTCCCGCTATTATTTTTCATAAATACAACTGGCGACGAGGATGGGATGAGATAGATGATAGGTCAAAATGGATGTGAGAACTTTATAGACCGTCAGTAAACACGTGATCAGCCTATAATTTTTGGGTACCGCGGTGCTGATTTATGGAGCAAGTGGGTATCTCCTGTCGTTAGGGACTGGGGTAGCGAACCAGACTCCAAAGCAGTCCGGTACTGAGCCACCAAGCGAACTTGCGACCTTTGAAACCATTTGATCCAGAAGTTGTGCAGCCCGTCCGGCCCTGGTGACTTCCAGTTTTGCAACGGACGGACTGCACGACCTACACATCTTGGGGGCAGATGGTAATAGCCCCTATTTCTGATATTAGATCGCAGGCTCGCTCGACTTCCCGAGCCCAATCACCTTCGGTGTGACTGACAAGCACCGACCAGATACTGCGCTAGAAAAAACACATGGCATCATCATCCGGATGCACGTTACAGGCACACCTTGGGCCGGTTGCGCCCAACCTGTATAAACCCACTTTTAATAAAAAAAATAAAAAAATTGTGTGTAGGTTTGTACAAACACTTTTACATGTCAATCATATTTTTTAAACTAGATGAGGTCGGCGTTTCGTATCTGACTACTTTGAGAAGAAAGGCCGAAACAAACTCAGAGGTCACAGTCTCTTTTAAAATCCTGACATAATCTTGGCCAGATCATGTGAAGACCATGTAGATTGGTATCTGAAATGGTCTTTTGAGGAAAGAACCAAACAGATTGAAAATTAACTGAGAAAAAAAGCAATGACCCACATAGTCCTCACATTCACAATAATTAAAATAACATAATACTTTACAAGTAAATACTCATGTCATTGTATATAAGATAATGACATAATGTTTGAGAACCATGTAGATTGGTATCTGAAATGGTCTTTTGAGGAAAGAACCACACAGATTAAGTGGACCTGTCCAGTCAATGCACGCATTTGTCAGTAACCGTGCAGCTCGACTCAGAACTTAAGGGCTCTACTTGCCGGTTATACCTACGAATACGGTTCGCCCATGCATACACTTTCTGCTTCAGGAAGTCGATACACTCTGTGTCACAGGACATAAAGCCCTGAGGGCTGATATCAGTCCCTAAGAACGCCCGTCTCACAAAGCGCATCATTCTAGGGCAAGCATTGCCCTCCCTGAAACAGATAAGTTTCCCGATGAGCGCTCTGGCCCCACCAATACGGCGCTTAATTCTGCACTGCCAAGGTGGTACGGCTGGTTTTGGTCGTGTAGCTCTAGAGACATTACTTTTATAATGACGTCTTTTCACATTTCTCGAGACCCTGAAGTTCCAAATCTTTGGAAGGCTTAGGAGGAGCCGAAGCGAACTCGCACAGGTTCGTTAGACGTTTTTAATTAAATGAGGCACCAACCGACAATTATCCCTGTTCGGACTATGCAAGTGCACCCAAGGACAACACCGGTTGGTGTAGGCCTATTGCAGGATATGGAAACAAAGATATAGGACTATGGATTTGGGTAGCTTAAGTAGATTGGTTAGCTAGGACTATGGAAAGACTAGGGCCCCTGCCTGACCAATGTTTTATATAAGATACACAGATAAAATGGCAGGGGGAGACTTGCACACTCAATAATGGGCCCAATAAGAAGTGAGGAACAAGACTTCTCCCGGGACATAGGGTTTGTGGGATCGCTACTGCCCAACAGGTCACCACATGCTGCCCTGCAGGTTTTTGTATCACTCTTGGTCTGGCTCCTCACCCTAGACCTGTTTCAGCAAAGTAAACTCTATCGGTACAAACCTAGAGTTCAGAAGCGTGCAAGCCCCACCACGACGTCAATATATAATAAATAGTAAGTAAATACAATAACGAGTATTAAACGCCTGTCATTTGACTAAAGGCAATTATTTTAGAAAAAGCGTTTTGAAGATGCTTAGTCTAGAAATAATAATAATGATATTGGGACCTAGTTTTTGTTTCATTGGGATCATGAATATTTTAATTAGATAGATTTACGTGAAAATTTATCAATATAGGAATATGTGTATCTACATTATTCTACTATCCTACTAATCCTACTAATATTATAAATGTGAAAGTTTGTGAGGATGGATGGATGTTTGTTACTCTTTAACGCAAAAATTACTGAACGGATTTGGATCGAATTTGGAACCCAGATAGTTTATAACGTGGATTAACATGTAGGATACTTTTTATCCCGGTAGCACGTTCCCATGGGGTAATTTCCGACATCCATGCGGGCGAAGCCGCGGGCAAAAGCTAGTTATTAATATTACAATAAAATCGTAGCGAAGTCAAAACTGCACATTTTTTTTTTTAAATAATATTTGCGAGGTCTAGGAACGATTCTAATACTGAAATTAATGTACGTTCCAACGTCACGCAAAACGATTCGTCTGCATCACGCAGATTTTGTTAAAATTTTGCACAGAAATTCCCCATAAGTCTGGTGAGTCTGTAGTCTAGAAATGATCACGCTCTTTGCTGTGGGAGATGAGCAATATTGCAATTTATTCGTATTCTCCTATAGTTTACCGCAAATTGTAAAAAGACGAGCCTAAAGGTTAGAATATTGCAGATTTTTACAGATTTAATCTTTTCAACGATTATCATCACGCTATACCTTTATAGAGCTGAGCAGTCAATCACGACATATACAGGGTGGATTTTTGAGATGGGGCAATAAGGGCAGGTACCTTAACCATTGTCGCTAGAAGAAAACAGTCTTATGAGACAGTTCTTAACTTTTAGAAACATATTGATCTGCAATGACGATTTGAAAAAAAATACAGTGTGCATGAAAATGGGCAATATTCACGAAAAAAACCGAATCCAGGACCTCATGCTCATCGGTAGCGCTTGCGACCAAAGACCAACGAGACAGTCTAATAATAAACCGATGACTATCTTAACGAAAGAAACATAGAAATGTGATCGACTGACATCCATTGATTTATTGCACGGTGTTTCTCGTTGTCTTATGGCCTCCTATGTCAAGAAAGACTTAAATATATTAGAATCGAGTTTTCCTTACATTCCTAAACTGATACCACTGAAAAAAGTGAACTACTTTCCTAAAAACCAATAAGATCCTCCTTCAAAATAAACAAACCTTACGATACACTTTACCCTGCGTACGTAAGCCGACCCTCCTCATTACCCAGTTGCGTCTACGCGTTCATTACGCGCGACGCGTCAGCCATTGCGCGATCGGCTCCGGATTAAAAGATAGAAAAAGGTGAAAAATTACAGGACCCACCGGCGGAGATTACAAGCTGGATTACCCTCGTGTCATTTATCAACTTCATCTCGGTGCTGCTGGAGTAACGGAGTTAGGGAGGGCTGTGGTACGAAAAAATGTAGAAGCGATTGTGGGAGAAAACTAATTTGTTTTTTATAACTACAATTAGGTTAAGGTAAAATGAAAGGAATTTCTTGTAGGATAGCTTCGTCAAAATCTTTAATGCCAAGATAATTGACTCAAAAAAAGTCACTTTGGTAAAATATTTCGAACATAATAATTAGGACTTAGCAATGTGTTTGTAAGCAGCAAATGATTGCAAGTTTATAAATCACAGGATTTTTACTGATTGACATTTGAAATGGCTACTTAACATCAATGAAATGAATAGCTACAAACATTATTTACTCAGATTAAAAAAAATATATTAATATGACAATAAGAGTGATCAATATAAATGTTAATGGATGAAGAGGGAGAGGAAGGGCAAAGAAAAGATGGGTGGATTGTGTGAGGGATGATATGAAAGGGAAGAAAGGGAAGGGAGTAAATAATAGCGTGACGCTTGACAGTGGAGAATAGAAGAATAAAACGTGCTGTGTGGACCCAGTAACATGAAACAATGACAGGAAAGGTGACTGCCTCGTTGGTCTGGTGGTCGCAAGCGCTACTGCTGAGCATAACGTCTCGGGTTCGATTCCCGGGTCGGGCAAAGTGTTATTGGGTTTTTCCATCTGGAATTTCTCAGTAGCAGCCCGGAGTCTGGATTTGTGCCCGGTTGACGGCAATAGGCTCGCCCCCTATTACATGGGACTTCAACATAACTGGCGAAATGTGGGTGTACTATAGGTACAGTCAGCAAAGGAGATAAGTATGCGGCGTCAGCGGATATAGTTGAAGTTTCGTAAGAAACCGATTAATATTTTCGAATGAAATTTAATTTGATAAATGACCATTTTGTTTTCTATTAATTTTATTTTATTTTATTCGAATACATTCATCGATTTCTTACTAAACTTCCACTATATCCAGCGACCCTGCATACTTATCTCCTTTGCTGACTGTACACCTCTGCCTAACCCTTCGGGGAATACAGGCGTGATTTTATGTTATGTTATGTTATAAAAGGTGATTAAACAAAGAAATATTGCAATTTTCATTCGGTAGCAATCTAGACGTAATATTTTGTTCATTTATATTTTTAAAGGTTTGACTTCTATTAGTAGAAATCTCTTGTAAGTTGTACCCCCGCCCAAGGCCGCCCAGTGACAGTGACGCTGGGCGGGCAAACATCCCGATAACTAATACTTGCCCTGGAATATTTGACACCAAGAACAACTATCCTAATTCAATTCCTCTTCCTCTCTCTTATATTTTGTACATTTCTTGCTTATTAATTATGAGTTACTGAGGAAAGTAATTTGGCAAGAGTTTGCCAAGCAAAAAATCATGTAAATCGATTCCAAAATATTAATTTTTATTATTTAAATAAAGATTACTCGGTGAAAGTTTCTTTCACTCTATGAATTAGATATTTTTATAAAATGAGTTATTATTATTTTTGTGAAATAATTTTTGCAATAGGCTCGCCCCCTATTACATGGGACTTAAACATAACTGGCGAAATGTGGGTGTGCTATAGGTACACCTCTGCCTAACCCTTCGGGGAATACAGGCGTGATGTTATGTTATGTGTATGTTTGAAATAATTTTATTGGTACTTTATCTTTATGAATGAGATAAAGAAATATGTTCAGAGTACATTACTGCAGCGGCCGACAACAGAGGCATTGACGGACGATCGTGAAAATGTGGGCCGAGTAGAAGCCGAGGCACACATACGTGAGTCCATCAATGCCTGGTTCCGGCCAAGACTTGTATAGTAGTTTTCTCAATAATTTGAGAATAAGTTATCGTTGTTCGTCATTGTCATATAATTAATTTACTTAGTTTTAATTATTTTCAGAATCAATGACGAACAACGATAACTTATCTCGCGCCAATATGTTCATTTGTTTCTTTTTCTTTAATCAGCACCCGAATTGCGTAACACACTATCAATCACAATCTGAATCATTTCGAAGCCTATTGGTAATCCCTTGCTTCCTAATATTATGTTCGAAAAATTTGTCTGCCTAACAACGTAATCATGAATGTTGTAGAACTGTCAAAATGAAAGCCATTCCTACCATTAGTGTGTTACACAATTACCCCGCAGCTCTATTTGCTAAGCCAGTTCGAGATTTAAATGAAATCTTTGACAAGTTAGTTACCTCCTTGGTTGTCCATGGGTTGAAGTAAAAAGTTCGCTCCATTTTTTAATTACACGACAGATATGTGTTTTCATTGTAATTTATTTGGCCGCTAAACACGACAGATATGGATTTTTATATTAACATTGCCAGCTGCTGCGCGCGTGTATTTGACCAGTTGCCTTACTATGACGTGCTAATACCATCATGGTTCCATTGCGAAAAAGGGATAGTGCTATCGGTCATATATAGCTCCGTCTCTCTTTCACGCTGGAACAATGGTGGCTTTAAGACGTCATAGTACGGCCTCTGTACCTACAGCATTTTCGATTTATAACGAAGAAGGTTGTCAAAATATTGCTCGTATTTTCAACCATGTTGGAGAAAAAAAGCATTTGACACCGTTGCTATTAACATTTTACTAAAGAAGCTGGCAAATGTCGGATGCACACCAGTTGGCGAAAAACTGCAATAAATGTCTATTGCAGTTTTTCGCCAACTACATGCAAGACAGACAGTAGTAGGTAACCACTGAAAATCAGCGCTGTGCTGTGGATCCCCCATAGCACAGCATCATGCAGAGTAGAAGCCTTCTTGTCACAGTCATGACGTGCAGCTGTCGACTATTTCTGTTTTGTCCTCGTGCTTCCTTATACATCTATTTAGTTTTTATTTTTCTTTATTATTCGAGTTAATTATCTTTTTGTATGCACGTGTTTCTGTGACAAATGAACCTATTTTTTTGTCTTTCTTTCAGTACGTTGACTATAATGGATGTGAGTACGACCTATATTACCCCTGGTCCGGAGTCCGGAATGAGTCAAGAAAACAACTTTGAGCCACTCGAATTCATACTAATGGTAAACGATATTCTCAGACATGGCTCTTGTTTACTATTTACAGTTACTGCTTGAGATCAGTAATGAGTATGATTGCGAATGCTTGCAAGAGGACATAGACACGATAGTGGAATGGAGTAACGAGAACAAGCTCTACATCAACGTATCGGAGAGCACGATGATGAGTTTCACCTGCGCACGTGCACCTCTAGCTCGCGAGTACGTGGTGAACGCAGCGCCTATGCAACGGGTATCACAGGAACGTTATATAGGGGTTTCTGTTACACCTGAATTTGAGGTTTTTAGGAGAAGAAGAAGAAATAGAATGTTATGATTCTAAAACTTGTGGTCCTAAAAATGCTTGTAACTCCTAAAGCAGAAAGTACTGAATAGTCAAACATCTGAAACCTCCGGAATCAGTTTTTTTTTACAATATAATTTTCATTTCAATGTGACAGGAATCTCGATGCGACTCATATCGATGTGAAGTGGTTATCGAGGAGTTCGTTAGTTTTAGTTGTTTTTGTAACGTTCATGTAGAGTCAGCAACGATACTTTTGAAGAAACTAATATAATAATACTTGGCTATTTAGTATTTATAGGCCTTAAAATTAGGAATTATTTAGGGTTCACAAAAAAAAACGCAATAATTTGGTGTACAGTCTGATCAAAACATACGTGGACAGTACAGAAATAAAATCGTGTGAAGCGAGAAATGACGCCATCTAGCGTAAAACCCGTTATCGACGATCACAATTTAATTGCGCTGTTATTATAAGGCGTTGCTGTGCTATAAATTATAAAATATTTTTGTAGTTTCTTTTTGTCTCTTCAAACATTCAAATAAGTTATAATTAATAGTTTATCTTAAAGAAAATTGTCCCTAACTATTAATTATGTTAAAATTGAATATCAATTTTTAAGTAGGTATCTAATTTTCTACCTTTTAGTTTTCAAACTTGAGAGAGTAGGTTGAATTTGGATTTATAAATAATTGGTAAGTAGTATAAATAATACTTAGATCGAAGAGTTATGACTAAGCTCAATTGGTCGTTCGCTAAGTTCATTTCGATTACCTCGACCGAATTCCTTTTGTTCAGCTTTTATTTTTAATTCGGTGAATTACTTATTCTACCAAAATGAGTACACGTTATAACAACATTGCTTTCGTTACAAGAACTTAAATAATTTCTTTGCATAATCAAGGCAAAAACTTGTCAGAAATAGCCAGAGAGACCGGTGTAAACGTAAGTAGTTTTATTTTTACACTTTTATATAAAAAAAACTCCATTATTTTTTAGTTACTATATAATAATCATTATTGGGTATTTTAAATTTCTGTTTTATTATTGTAGAGAAAACAGTTGTTCTATGGGTACGACGATGTCAAGAGAAGGGTTCTTTGCAACACCATCAAAGAACTGGTAGACCACGACTTATAAACACATTGCAGCGTCAAACCATGATATAAGAGTACGAAGAAAACGTATTACTGCCGAAGAACCACTACGCTGGTTTATTTGTCATAAATGTTGATACTGTCCGTTGTGCTCTTCACAGTGAAGGGCTGCATTATCGGAGGCATGCTGTGAAACCCTTGCTCACGGAAAACCATAAAAGGGCAAGATTACAGTTCACTTTGGATCACATAAACTTCGATTGGAGTAATGTCATCTTTACAGATGAAAAAACTTTTAAGTCCAGTGAACACGGACGCTTAGGTATGATTGTGGCGTCGAAATAATACGTGATACACAAGTGGTGACGTAGTGCCCAATATGCAATCTGGTCTTATCAGTGAATATGTGGGGATGGATGAGTGCAGCCGATCCGGGAGAATTAGTCAGACTACCAAGTCGAACAAATAGTGCAAATTATATAGAAGTGCTGGAGGAGACAATGTTGCCTACCGTTCGAAATGTGTATCCAAGAGAAGAATTACCTCATAAAATTTGTGCAGGATAATAATTGTCCGATACACCGTTCGCACAGTGTGGAGGCGTAGTTTCGTCAGCATAATGACATTTGCGTTATTCCATGGCCTGCTAGATCACCGGATTTAAATCCCATTGACAATTTATGGGGTGTTATCGTTCAACGGTGGATTAATCAAAATGAGCGTAGATAGTCCAGATGCGTTAGAGACTCATTGTTTACAAATATGTGACAGTATTCGTGGTTCAGATTTTTGAGAAAATTTCATTAATTCAATGCGTTCCCGCATGCAAGCTATTATCGGCCAGAATGGTAGTCACACCAGCTATTAATAAATAATTATACTTAATTAATATTATTTTACTTAGTACTTACTATGTATGTGGGTATAACCTATTACTTACGTATTTTTAGTAACTAAAAAAGTTATGAACACTTCATGTTCAAATACAACATAATTTTTTATGTTATCTACTAACGATGCCATATGTTTTTGTGCAATTTTGTAGTTGTTAGCCTACCTATTTAATCCATTTAATCCGTTTGACCTTTGTGATAAAGTAATCTGGTCTCCTGTTTGTTTTTATTAAGGTTACAAAAGCTTCAATCCTCTTTCCGATTTTGCAAACGAATACTTAAGCTATGGCCTCAATAAGAACATATACATAATATTATAACGTTATACGATAATTAATAAACTGACTGTCAAAGAATAATAAACTGTAAGAAATAAACCTCTATGATTTGTTAAGAGTGCTTTTTTGTTTGGCAAGCCTGTTTACCTGCGATGACTCTGCTCTTTTTTCCTGTTGCTAAGTAACTACGAGTACCAACTCAAATATTAGATATAGTAAGTACCCACACTACCACCCCTTTATTATTAAATTGAATACCCACACGTTAGCTTAATCAATATATTCCTATCGGTTTCTTTTGTTATGTTTATAATTTAAGCTACTTAAGCTAGTAAATGTAATGCTTCAGTAAAGCTTACACAGATTATTTAGATATATGTATTAGCTGTTTAATACGTTTCGTAAATTTGTCATAGTTGTGAAGAAACCAACGCTATCTGGTTTAATTTTCGAAAACTTGAACTCAAACGTTCATTGGAAAATAGACACTAAGGTATCCATGTAATTTTGCAGGTGATTGTACCTATGTACTTACAATAATAATTTTGGAAAAGCATAATGGTAGTTATTTGAAGTTCAATTAAATGTTAAATGATTTTATTTCTTTATGTAGGTTTGTACAAACACTGTTACACGTCAATAATATTTTTAAGTATATGCCTATAAATATTCCAATTTTATGCATACTACCTTTTTGGTACAGTGATCGCAAGAGCGATTGCAGAGCGAGGGGTCCTCGTTCGAGCCCTGTTCCAAGCGAAGTGAAAGGGTTCTTGGTAGCAAGAGCAACCCAGCGCGCAGCGTCTGGATTTGTATTATTTTGGTAGTAGATTTGCTGTTGTCTCGTCCCTATAACGTAACTTGTTTACATTACTAAGGAATAGGTACAAGAGAGTTGGATGAATTGAAAAGTATTGTATGTGTGGTGCGTAAGTCTATAACGTTCACCAGCATATTATATAGGAACAATTTCTTTCCGATATAAACCATACAGATCGTGTTAGCTGAGCGAAACATTATTAGCAAAAAGCTGAGCTTTTTTATAATTTTCTTTAACATTAGTTGATCACTAATCAACAATATGCTGATCAATAATATCACATAAAACATAACATAACGCCTGTATTCCTTGGAGGGTTGGGCAGAAGGAAATAGTTGATGCACATTGTTGTTGGACATGTTATTAATCCCACGTATTGGGGGGCGAACTGGCCATTACCCAGCCACAAAGCACTCTGGCTATCGAGAATTTCCTGGTGACATTGTATCCAACACAGGGATCGAACCGAAGACACCAGTCCACCACGCTGTTCAGTCGCACTAGTCATAGTAATATTAACAAACCTCTCATGTGCCAATGTACATCTACTTTTCCAACCTTCTTCTTCGTTCCTTCTTTTTTTTCAAACTCAAATTTATTGATTTTTTTACCTTGAATCCATCCGAAGGTTGTCTGTAAAAGATCGCTTTCAGCGAAAATACCGCCCATTGTGTCACCCTATGTAAAATTTCTACATTTATATCTGTAATTTTTATATTGTACATAAAAAAGAGTAATCTATTCTATTCTATTCTTTTTAATTTAATCAAAAACACACCTTATTCATGTAAAAGAAAAACGCCAACATTCTGGAAGCAATTATTAATTTACCCGACCCAAAAAATATTAAAAGAAGTCATTTTTTTTTTGCGAACTGTACGACCGGTAGCGACATCTATCTGTAGCAATTAAAAGTGACAGTAACGAGTGTGTACTCCTCATAATCTGAGCACCTTGTTATTTTCATACTTTTCACCGTATTGCTTGAGGTTTAATGAAGTCTACATTATAAAATCTTACGAAAAAAACCAGGTTACAAACTTGCAGAATTTCTCTTAAAAAAATATGGACTCACTTTGTAGGCCCTAGGATTCCAGTAAAAGCTTCCGCAGATGGGTGCGACGCGACGGTGCGACGCGATTCTGGTAGGACAATTTCCATGAAGTTTTTATCGAAATCGTTCTAGTAGAGTCGCGTCGCGCTGTCGCTTCGTGCCTTTAGGAATCGTAATGTGAACAATTATTATTCTTTTAGGTTAGCTTTCTACTTTTCACAATACAACATTCTGTTAGATTTAACAAAAAACAACCCTAATCCAACATAAGAAGACATTTTTGTGTCCAGAACAAACAAGCGGAAAAAGCGCTGTCGCATCAGCGACGCATACCACCTACCCTCATACTGCAGCGTTTACTTATTTGTATTGCCATGCCCCTCGTCTACTGAGGTCGCGAGTCAGCGAAAGGGCAGTAGGTGAAGCGATGTTCGGGCTTAATCAACAATTACCTACATTTTACCGGTAGGTGTTACATCCGTTTTCATTATTAGCACCACTTTCAACAATATTCTTGATTAAAGCAGTCTTTAGGGTCACAAGAGCTATCGCAAACATAACATTAATGTTTTATTTTAGATTGATCTCGGCCATTTTCTTTTATATTATTGTGGTTATTTTTATAATGCTCTAAGTACCAAAAGTACCTATGGTATTATTGAAATAATATCTAGACTGTGATTTGGAAACACCATAATATTCAATTATCCAGAAAATTTTCTTTACCATAACTTTACGGCCATAATGTAAGCCTATCATTTCTTTTCTTTGTCGTCATTAAGTTCGACGTGTGCCGTCGTTGTAAGCGGTTTACATGTAAATTAGTTCGCATGTGCCCTGGGAGCTTGTTAACTATAACAAGATGGATATTTTCACTGTAGGCTCCCGTACTCTGTGTACTTCTTATGTCAATGTTTGCGACGTAAATGCGGCACATAGAATAAGTCGGAGGCTAAATTGTTTGCAGAAATATCGATCGTCTACTGAGGGTTTTTGGACCAAAGATTGTCACGGAGTTAATAGAGTTTAATAAAAATGAAGATTAACGGCTCAAGAGTTCCCTTCTTATTATGAAATGGTAGCAAAGTAAACCGTTTTAATAAAATACAACATTTAAAATGCCCTTATTAGGTCACTGCGACATATACCTCCTTAGTTAGACCATTATTTTCCTCTTACGAGTGGCTACTAACATTTATATAATTGGTTAGCTTCGATGGATCGTTAAAAGTAAAGTGTGTTAACATAGCTGGATAAGATATAAACAGAACATTTCTACCTAGATCGTCCTGTGTGGAAATAAAGAATATCCCTGTTAACAAAACAGTGTCTAAAGAGAATCTATTAAACTGTGTTGTCAAGGTCGCCTCCATTATTAATGTATCCGTAGGGACCGCACGAGGTGAAAGACATCTTCCGCATAGGAACTAAAGATAAAGACAACAGACCAATCATCGTAGACTTCTCCACCAATCTCATGAAGGAAAAAATGATTGACAAGTATAAAAAATTCAACAAAGGCAATAATAGACTGTCAACTGAACATCTTAAAATTGGCGGGCCAGTGAACCCTATATTTATTTCGGAAAACCTTAGTCCCAGAATGAA
This sequence comes from Griposia aprilina, assembly GCA_916610205.1. Classification (NCBI taxonomy): domain Eukaryota; kingdom Metazoa; phylum Arthropoda; class Insecta; order Lepidoptera; family Noctuidae; genus Griposia; species Griposia aprilina. The sequence continues at coordinate 1,215,716 of OU744290.1, read as the reverse complement.
AAGCCTCTTTTTCCTTACCAGAGATTTTGCGAACACCAACAATTTCAAGTATTGCTGGATAAAAAATGGAAAAATTTTTCGTCGTGAGAAGGATGTTGCACCACATATTTTGATTAAAACTGAAACAGACTTCCCGAGAAAACCCGACTCAAAGTGCATAACGAGCTATGATCATATCACTGTTAAATCTACAATGGAAATTATATTATGTTGTAATCATATCTACCAGCTAATCACGCTAAATCTTATAAAAAAACATGTACCTAAGTATCACTTGTAAACCTTGTTATCATAATGTAAATCGCATGCAAATTTCTAACTTGTTACTGCTCTGTGTGCGGATTGCCCTACCCATGCAAACCGCACAAAAGTTATACACAAATTATGTTGAAAAACCATACCACACTTACTCTCACACCTACAATCACACATACAAACATACGCACATCATTATCTTACTTGAACTCTCTCATCTCATGTCTCTGAAACTCACCCACACCAGGTCATATCGTGTAGCCTTTTTCACCTCCCATTATAGCCTAAACTTAAAACTAACTTACTACAACCCGTACCAAATATGTTGGCTTGCTTCAAGCACTCGCTGGATTGATACCACGACTAATTTGTTACTCCTTAGAATTACATAATGAATGAAAATACCGAAATTACACATGAACTAGAACGACGATCAATCTCATCATCCTATCAGTGTTCTCCAGAACAATGTAATACTTACCTAAATAATATTGTAAACGGTCTTAATATATGTATTTCACTTGAATATTAGAAGTATAGGCAATTGTACAAATTTTAATAATCTCCTAATACTACTAAATAGAATTAAGGTGCATTTTGATGCTATTGTCTTATCGGAGTGTTGGTTACGCAAATGCCCTTATCTTCCTACTATACCGGGATTCGAAGCATTCCAGTCCGATCACGCTAACCAAAACGACGGTATTGTTGTATATGTTAGGCAAAACCTACGAGTCACTGTCGAAATACCGATTTTAAATAAACATAACATAACATCACGCCTGTATTCACAGAAGGGTTAGGCAGAGGTATACCTACCGATTTTAACAGATGCGAATTGCTTGATTTTAATATTCGGCACAGAAATAGCCCTTTTGGCAATTTATCGGTCTCCGTCGTTCCGTAATACTAAAAACTTCATTGAATGTCTGGATGTAACCCTGCACTCGTTAATGTCGTACAAGACTATTGTTATAATTGGTGATATTAATATAAATATTTCCCAAAATACTAATGATATTAATGCTGACGCGTATCTCAACACAGTAGCATCCCATGCCATGCTTCCTGCACATTTGTTTCCCACTCGTAACAGCGCCTGTCTAGACCACGTAGTTATCAAATAAAACAAACTTGCTATAACCTTAGTCCTTGATTCTACTATAACTGACCATGCTCCAGTGATTGTGTTTTGCAAATTAATATTTGATATAACTAAAACCCCTTCATCATCGCGCCGAGTAGACGTGGATGCATGCGTTGCAATTACAAAAACTGTAGATTTTCCTTCAGTGATGAACTGTGATGATGCAACTACGGCTGCTACTGAATTTGTTAATATTGTGTCGACTGTGGTTAATAACAACTCTGTTACTCGCTCTATTCCAAGTAAAAAAAGATTACAAAACCCTGGATCACACCGGGGCTTATGAGATGCATACGAAACAGGGATAATCTTTGCCTTAAATTAAAACGAGACCCTAATAATAGTATACTGCAAGTGACATTCAAGCTTTACAGAAACTTCTGCAATAATTTTCTTAAAAAAATTAAACAGGACTATGAACGAACGGAGTTTGAGAGACATCGTAGGAGTCTTATGGCTACTTGGAAACTAATTAAATCAATCTCTAATCTTCAAAACAACAAAGCTTCTGCTACTGAACTTTTATCCATTACTCCCGATCCTTTAGATTCAGTGGATAATGTAAATGACTTCTTTGCGAATGTGGGGAAGACCCTTGCGTCAAAAATAACGAATGCACACTGTACATACTCCTCTGACAACAATGCTTGTCCTAACTCCATGGCCATTCTCTCAACAGACTGTGAAGAGATTGAACGCATCGTCCTTGGCCTCAGAGCCAATTGCGCCGTGGGATGGGATGGCATTTCTGCTACCTTGATTAGGGCAGCCAGCGACACCTTAATCCCTATTATGTCGCACATATTTAACCTTGTACTCGCATCAAGAGTATTCCCGGCGGTTTTTAAAAGAGCACTTGTACATCCCATCTACAAGAGTGGGACAGGGGCAGTGTCAATAACTACAGACCTATCTCTGTTCTTACAATTTTGTCCAAAATTTTAGAAAAAAATATAAATAGTCGACTACTCAATTACCTTAACTCACAGAATTTAATTTCAGCGAACCAATACGGTTTTCGATCAGGTAGAAGCACAGAAGATGCAGTCTTAGAAGTAACTGGAACTATAGCAAAAAATATAAAGAAAAAATAAACAAAAAAATAGCAATTTTCCTAGACCTTTCAAAAGCTTTTACATAGTCTCTGTTCCCCTCTTGCTTGAAAAGTTGGAACGGATTGGTGTCAGAGGAGTGTCCCTAGACATTTTCAGGAGTTACCTAAGTGAGCGTTCTCAAACCGTAAAGATAGAAAATCACGTTAGCAAAAAGCAATTTTTAACCTACGGAGTCCCGCAGGGTAGTGTCCTTGGACCTACCCTGTTTCTTATTTACATAAATGACCTATGTAATCTGGCTGTAACTAACGCTAAAATTATAACTTACGGGGACTATACCGTCATGGTCATTCATGGCAATGATTGGCTGGAAACCACGTCTTATGCAGAGTCCACTCTGCTTGTTGCAATGAAATGGCTGAATAAAAACCTGCTAACCCTCAATACAGAAAAAACCAAGTTCATTACATTTGCCCCGAGTAGAGCCTCTCAACCTCCTTGTCCATATACTCTGACGGCACATAAATGCGGGTTAATATCGACTGATTGCACTGGCTGTGCTCAGATTACGCGCACCCATAGTATTAAATACTTGGGTGCTATAATAGATAGTACGCTGACATGGAAGGAGCAAATTGAGGCTCTGGTTTCCAGGGTCAGAAAATTTATATTTGTCTTTAAAAACCTGTGAACATCTGCTGATTTTGCCACACTACGAACAGTATATTTCGCTCCGGCACATTCCATCCTAAAATATTGTATTGCAGCATGGGGTGGGGCTGGGAAGTGCGTAATGCTCCGTCTGGAAAGGGCACAGAGGGCAGTATTAAAGGTCATGACTCACAAACCTGTCCAATTTCCAACTGCTGAACTGTATGCTCTGTGCGAGTTACCAACAGTCAGACACGCATTTCTTCTTGCGGTAGTGCTGCGTAAACACTTAGACCTTCCATTCGATCCTGTTGTCCTTAGCCAAAAACGCAGATCTAACGAGTCTGCCAGCTGGAATCTGCCAGAGTTCAAGTTGTAAGGCGGCAATATTTATTTATTTATTTATTAAAACTTTATGCACAAGTAAAAAAATACTGTACAAAGGCGGACTTAATGCCTGAGGCATTTTCTACCAGTCAACCTTAGGGTGATGCAGAGACTAAACATGGCAGGTGCAATATCACTTTCATAGCTCGACTTTGTATAATCGAGTAAATAAACAGTTCAATATATATCCACTGGCCCTAAGAGAATATCGAAGGATCTCTGATAAATGGCTCCATACACTCACTTATGAAGAATTAGAAACATTTGTAAAAACTTTAACTCACTTTCCAATTTCCCTTTATATGTATAACATGCGCAGACACACCCCCTGCACAAACCGACATCACTCCTCCCCCAACACACACACACACGACGCACACGCGCGCACACACACGCGCGCACAGACACACGAACACTCACATTTACACTCCACCCACAAAACTACACAATCCTTTCATACTTACACACAATCTCACGTAAAATTACACAGTTTATATAATAATAAATGATGTTCAGTTTTAATTTTAAGTTCTAGTTTTTAATTTTTCTTTTTAGTATAATTATAGTCGTTTAGTTTTGCTTTTGTCCCGACTTTTTGGAGGTGGGCGTTAATGACTGCGACACAGTATTACGAGTATACTAATGCAGTTGTTATCGAACACAGAGTTTTTGTAAAAAAATTTTTCGTTTCAATAAATTTATTATATTATTATTATTACTTACTTAGCTTGTCATTTTTCTTAGTACTTCTCCGCAGGACAGAAAAGTGTTGACTGATTGATGTATAAAATTTGTAATAATGTATTTATTTGTATATAGAATAAGTTTTATTAGTTTGAGTTAAATACAAAAATAACATAACATCACGCCTGTAAACCCTGAAGAGTAAGACAGAGGTGTACCTATATTATACCCACATTTCTCTAGTTATAATTATTTAAGTCCCATGTACTAGGGGCGAGCCTATTGCCACCAATCAGGCACAAATCCAGAATCCGGGCAAATATCACAAAAATATTAATATACATAATGCAAGATTGTTAATTGTAAACACTGAATCTAATTGTCAAAGCAGTCGGTTTTAATGATTTGCTATCACAAACGATAAATACAGAAAATATAAATAACAAAATATAAAGGAAACATACATTGTTCTTGTTCTAATTTATATGATAACGTATCCGACTATGTCAATGTTCAGTTCGCAATTTGTGTTCAACCTAAAATAATGCCAACATCGCTCAAGAATAAAGTAGTGGTTGTGACAGGAGGAGCTCAAGGCATTGGATGTGGAATAGCAGACCAGTTCCTACTGCACAAGGCTAAAGCTGTTATTTTACTGGATATTGATGAAATGCAAGGAACCAAAACTAGCAAAAACTTAACAGACAAACACGGAAAAGGTAAAGTTGAATTTATTAAATGTGATGTGACTACAGACTTAGAACAAGTTTCGGAAACTATAATTGATAATTACAAAACTGTTGATGTAGTAGTTGTGAGCGCCGGCATTGGAAGTTCTACAGATTACAAAAAACTGATTGACGTAAATGTTACAGCAGTTATAGAATGGTCCATGAAATTTATAGAGCACATGCGAAAGGATAACGGTGGAAATGGTGGAACCATCATATTAATATCATCAATATTTGGATTTAGACCAGTACCATACGCACCTGATTATCAAGCGTCAAAATTCGCCGTGAACGGATTTACAAAATATTTGGGACACATTGACAATTTTGACAAAACTGGTGTTCGTGTTGTGTCTTTATGTCCAGGGTTTACTGAAACTAGACTAACCTTGAATTTGCGAGATCCAGAACTCCAAAAGTCCTTGCCTGAAGGTCTAGTGGAATTTGCGAATTCGTTTCCTTGGCAAAAGATTGAGGATGTTGGTAATGCTGCTGTTGAAGTGTTTACTAGAGTTGAAAGTGGAACTGTGTGGCTAATTGAAGGTGGTAAACCAATAACACAAGTTCCATGAAGAAGCCACCATGAGTGACGAATGTTACAATAGTAACATATGCTATAAACTCTGGGGAATCAGGCACGATGTCTATCTTACGGAATAAGTTAGTCTTGGAAAGTTGATACAATATCGAGGTAATTCGAAAGGGGTACAGGAATATTGTTGAAATGTACGAATAAAGGCAACAAATGGTATTCAGTGTATGAAACAAGTGTTTAATCGAATAAAAAGAAGTTTTTTGGCTTGTGAAGGTTGTTTGAGGTTTTAAATTAAGTATAATATCTATACATTGGCGTCCTATTTCAGCTGGCATTTACAAATCTATCAAAGTGCTATTTTTGAAGATTTAATTCAATAATCTAGTGTTTCCAATCAAGCTTATTTGTTCCTATGTTACCCAAGCGTGTCTGTGATGAGATAAACATTTATGTTTTCATTTCATAAGCTTGACCTCTAACCCTATGACGTTATTAGGTTAGGTTTCTGAACATTTAAATTTTATTATTTTTCCTCTCAAGTTATGTAAGCAGTATTTAAAATAACTATAGTATCTACCAGAGGTTATATTTAATTTAGATTAAAATATTATCAATGTACAGTTTTTGTGACCAATTGATCTGCATAATAACGAAAGCTTAAAAGATTGGTTCACTTTTTCAAAACGTGATTATCAACCACTAGTTGCGCCCCGTGGGTTCCCCCGTATTAGTCAAGATACCGTGGGAATATTGGGTTAAAAAGTAACCTATGTGATAATCCAGGTCATAGTTTACCTATGTGCCAAATTTCATTCTAATCTATTCAGCCGTTTTAGTATGAAAGCGTAACAAGCATACACAAAAATCAATTATTTTCCCTTTATTAGATTACTTAAGATAATATTTTTTTACTTGTTTTAATGTTGGTTCCATTTGAGATAATAATACAAGTAGGTAGGTGGTGTACCCAAATGAAACTTGGTCAAGGAGGAATCTTTGTAGTGTGTACTATAGTAATATTATAAAGAGGTATTTGTTTGTTTGTTTGTAAGCTTGTATGTAGGGGGTAATCTCTGGAACCCCCAGTCAGATTTCAAAAAAAATAATTGCATTTCATAGCCCAATTCTTGAGGAAGACTATTTAACATCACGCTAGAACCCTTAGGAGTCGAGCAAAGAGAAGAAAAGTTCATAAAGAACGCTAAGCGAAACCGAAGTAATAGCGCGGACAGGCGATGCGATGCGACCGGGTGAGTCGGGGGAACCAGAATTTCACGCGAACGTAGTCGCGGGCAGAAGCTAGTTTTAAATAAAAGATTATTGACTATTCAAAATCATTTAGAATAATCATCTGAAGAAGCATTTAGCTAAGTATTAGTTTCCACCTGGGTTCACGTCAACGATGCAACGGATGCACGGATTAAACTCAAAACCACTCACCCGTTTGCAGACACCCTTGTCGTTGTGTCACAGCATAGGCATACTAATCAGCCAATAATTTGCCCACTTTGGAGACACAGGCCTCCTCTCTGTGAGAGGGAGGGGGCCACAATCCACCACGCGAACCCAGTGCGGGTTGTTGGATGTCCGGCGTCTTATAATTTTTGGTTCCAGGACAAGGCAGTTTTCTCAAGGAAGTCACAGCAGTTTAAATAAATTAAAATGGTTGTCATACTGGTTTGTGTAAACAGTTATAACATTTGACCTCTAGTTTACATTGTGGGCAATAGATTTCTTATCACTGGGAGTTGTTTCCAATGTTTGTCCAACTTAATGCAGTTTTAAAGCAACTAATTACGGAAGTAAGCGGCGTCTTCTAATATAACCTTTAACTTAACTGACTGCCTCGTTGGTCGAGTGGTCGTAGACGCAGCTGCTGATAAGTCCTGGGTTCGATTCCCAGGTCGTTCAGTTTATTGGGTTTTTCCATCAGTAATCTCTCTGAAGTATCCTTGATTTGTGCCCGGCTGATGTTCTTAAACATAACTGGCGAAATGTGGCTGTACTATTAAGTGCCTATACCTCTGCCTAAAAATTTGGAGAAAACAGGCGTGAAAATGCTTGGAGGCTGCCAGGGAAGAATGGTCTATTGAGACTATAGATTCTGCAGCAAAACTGGTGAAAAAATAATAATTTGTCCTACTTTCCCCGCTAAAAGGTCATCACAAGTTACCAGAAAATAGTCTGTTTCACCCTCACCGATCTAGCCATTTGAACATTTGCATTCTAATCTCAGCCTCGATCTGACAAACTACCTCTAACTTAACCACATTTTGCTACTTGAATTTAAACGTATTTTAAGTACGAGAATAAAATTAGCATTGTCACCTAATGATGTTAATCAATTTACTTCTAGAACACAAATGTAACAAACAAATCGTTGTCTTCAGTACTGGATTCAGGATTGTTTGGGTCTATTTAGTATGCTCAGTATTTTTAACTCTATCAAATTATAGAAATTAGCGAGGTAATTGCGTAACACACTAACAATTGCTAGATGCCTTTCATTTTGATAATTCGACAGCATTTATTGCGTTATTTCCGCTGTCAAGCAGACGAATTGTTCAAATATAATTATGAAGCAATGGAATAGGAATTCGTGTAACACAATTGGGGTGCAGGTCACTTATCTATAAAGGGAGGAGAAAATGAACACTTTTCTCCCTTTCCTCCTTTAAATACGTATATTAGCCGCAAACAACACAATTCATACACAATATATGAGGACACTAACAAGATTAATTAGACATAAAATACAATCATCACGTTATTGACAGTCAATTCATTTCCAGGAACTAATTAGTAATGATGTGCCATTGCACTTTCTTTGTATCGATAGTAACATTTTTAGAGACTTGGCGTGAATTCTTTCTTTATCAAGGAGTACTATTATAGCAGGGATTTTAAAATAACGGTCGGTCAGGCTTATCTTTTTATATGCCCGTGTTTCTTTGACAACAAAATAAAAAACTTGTTTTCTAATCTCTTATGTATTTCTTTGCAAACAAACCGGAACTTGATAGCTCAATGTTTTCTGTATGATTTTTGTAACTTGTGACCTTTACAACGTGTTACTTGTTTGTCTAATTTAAATAAATGTGTTTTGACCTTTTTTACAATCTGTCCGTAGTTGAAACTATTTAACCTAAGGGCCCGAACACACATAACAGAATCACACCACAACGACAACACATTTACGGGCGGTATTTTTTATGAAAATGAATATTTTATTCACACGGACCTTACTTGGCCGTCAAAATCTACACTGGGGGCGAAACCGACCACATCAATGCCACGTCGCAGCCAAAACGCAACCACCAGCGATACCGTGCACTAGCGGCCGGCCACATTGCAAACACAACGATCTGTCTATCTGCAAACACAACGATCTGTCTATCTGCAAACACAACGATCTGTCTATCTGCAAACACAACGATCTGTCTATCTGCAAACACAACGATCTGTCTATCTGCAAACACAACGATCTGTCTATCTGCAAACACAACGATCTGTCTATCTGCAAACACAACGATCTGTCTATCTGCAAACACTACCCACAACATAACCACATCGCAACTACTAGCGACAACGCAACCACATCGAAATTTTGTAGAACTTAGCACAACGCAACTGCAACATGCTGCAGCGACACTATTCACACGTAACAACTGCTTGCCCACATATTGTCGCTGCGATGTGGTGTGGTTGTGGCACGTGTGATCGGGCCTTACAGGTACTCCAAACCCTGTCCAAACGAGTCGTCAATGAAAAACTGAAGGTCTTTAAATCAAGTAAAAAATGTGTACATAAATAAGTTCAGATAAAAATTAACGGGACTCGCCGTCAATGTTGTTGATGCAGAATAATTAGATTTATGTTAAATTACTTACCAGGAAACTGCCATAACTGCAATACCGATAATTATTATAACTAGATAAAACATTATTATGAGTCCCTAGGTTAGTTCAACTATTATCAATCAATAGTTTAACAACATGATATTAAAACATTGAAGTGAATAACAATTTAATTGCTTGTTTGTCAAGAATTATCGCATTCAGTGTAGTGACTGCAATGCGTTATAAATTCCGCGGTCAGTTTCTAAACCTATTAGTCGTTGAAGCGCAACTGATAAACAAGCAACATGGCGAGAGACTTAACAAACAAAGTTGTCGTGATCACCGGTGGAGCCGAAGGTATCGGCTACGAAATCGCTGATAAGTACCTACAAAAGGGAGCCAGAATCACCATCCTCCTTGACATCAACGAGAAACTCGGAGCTGACGCGGTGAAGAAACTAACAGCCAAACACGGTAACAATAAAGCAGCGTTCCTGCGATGTGACGTCACAAAAGACATAGCTACTGTTTCGAAGTGGATTTTTGACTCTTACAAAGTAGACGTTCTAGTCAACAACGCTGGAATACTCAACGACCGTGCGCTTAAGAAGACAATTGACATCAACGTCACTGCAGTTGTGGAATGGGGACTGACCTTCTGGGACCACATGAGAAAAGACAGAGGCGGTAATGGAGGTACTATCATTAACCTTGCTTCTATATACGGCTACAGAGTTGACCAGTTCCTGCCAATTTACCAAGCTTCGAAGTTCGCAGTTATGGGATTCACAAAGTCTTTGGGCCATGTTGCTAACTGTGAGAGGACTGGTGTAAGAGTAGTGGCAATATGTCCCGGATTTACTGAAACTAAGTTGACGGAGCAGCCTGCTTCCTGGGACATGGGTCAAGATAAGGAGTTCGGCCAATTCCTGAAGGCTCAAGCATGGCAGAAAGTGGAATCAGTAGGCAATGCTGCAGTGGACATCTACCAAAAAGCTCCCAGTGGCACAGCATGGCTCACTGAAGGTGGTAAGCCAATTGTAGAAGTTGCTAAGTGCTAAGTAACTCGATATACCTTTTTGTTACTAAATATTATCTCGGTAATTATTACATATTGTTTTATTATTGAAATGTGTTTTTGTATTTTAATATTAATTCCCCTATAAACTTGAACATTGTCTGTAAAACATTATGCATTTATTACTCCAGCTGTTGAGTAAGATTATTTAACAGCAGCGGAGGACCGGGTATCTACCACCGATTTTCCAAATCTCACAGACTTTTCACAGTTTTGTTTTTCAGAATTATCTAGCGAATTTAAACTAAAACTGCATCATAATACCTAATCCAATATTTCACGTTAATAATAGATACTAGGTATTTTGTTACCTTTGGGATGATAAAATATACATAATATCTTTGTGTACTTTTAATTCCAAACCGTCGACTAGATTCTGCAGAAAGATGGCTACCCCATACCTCTGGCGAAATATTTGAAATTTACACACCTCCCCCCCCCTCCAGGCGTGTTATATAGAACATGCTAAGTGTTCATATAGACTTTACATAAATTTAAAGTTGGGTATTTGATAATTGGTTTATTTAAATAACTTATTAGGTACTGTCGACCACACTTCAAGGTTACTTACTTAAAAAAGTGATGGCTATGTAAAATAATCATATTTTGTGTGTCCTATAAATCTTCATAAAATATTAAAAACATAGTAAAGGTGCTAAAATATTGCATTACCTAAATATAAAAAGACCGAACATACAGAAAATGATCGATTTTCATAATTAAGACGTAATTTTTAGTTGCATTCATTCACAATCAAATCAATCATTAATTATGTTAAACATAGATATGGTTATAGAAAGTATATTCTCTAAAATATGTGAACTATGTTTTGCCAATATATAGCGTACAAAATTAACATAAACAAGCAATTACAATTAAGGTGGCATGCCAATAGATTATATTATTAAAAAAAAAACAATTTAAAATCAAATCAAATCAAATCAAATCACTTTTATTTGTTAACACAGGTAAAGCAATATAGATGTTATATTTGATGAAAGAGCGCTATGTGTGTATGTGTGTGTGTTAAAATATGTCAGTTAGGTAAGCAGGTCATTGCAATTTTAGATAAATAAACACATTCATACTTAATCTATAAATAACATCATAAGTGTTTAATTAGCAAGTCGGACTCGTCATAATTCTGCTTATCAGTAGTAAACTCAGTGATGGAGTAGTAACATCTATCTAAAAGGAATTTAAACAAAGACCTCCTAAAGGATCCCAGACACTCTTTATTCCTAATAGCTGCTGTTATATTATTATATATTTTTGGGGCCTTATGCGGTTTTATGAGAGGTAACATGAATGGTATTCTGATAACGGCGAGAGCGCAGTTTTTGAAATGCATGCAGGTTACAGTGAACAAACACTGGGAGTGTTTGTTCACATATTTTCACATATTTACATAGACGGTAGAATGAGCAAACTAAGTTCCTTAACACCACTCACCACAGTTATCGAGGATAAATGAATATATATTACGAAATAATTTTCGGTTATGTTTTTGTGATAAGACGCAAATAGCAAATATTTTTAAAGATTATATATTGGCTATCTAGATTACTTGTGGTAGCATTTAGTTTTTAACAAGCTCACTGTGCAGTTCACTTCAAGTTACACTCGATATGGAGCGTGCTCCTAAAGATAAAGTAGTCGTGGTGACGGGAGGAGCCAGAGGCATAGGATACGAGATCGCAAACCAGTTTCTGAGGAATGGAGCCAAAACATTGATCATCTTGGACATCATTGAAGATGTTGGAGTCAACGCTGTCAAAACAATAAACAACACATACGGCGAAGGCAAAGCAGTTTATATAAAATGTGACGTAACAAAAGATTTAGATAAAGTATCCGAAGAAATAATCCAAAAACACAAAGTTGATGTTCTCGTTAACAATGCAGGAATTTTGAACGAGAACTCAGTAAGGCAGACTCTTGAAATCAACTGTGTGGCTCTAGTGGAATGGAGCATGAAGTTCTGGGAATACATGAGGACGGACAAAGGAGGCCGTGGTGGCACAATCTACAATATAGCTTCCATTTATGGATACCAGTACAATCCATGGGCAGTATTCTATAAGACATCGAAGCACGCAGTCTTGGGCTTCACAAGATCGTTGGGCCATCCTTATAACTATGAAAAGAGTGGTGTGAGAATGATTGCCCTATGCCCTGGATTCACCGATACCGCCATACTGGCTGGTAATTCGTGGGAGTGGCAAAAGGAAGATTTCGATAAGATGATACAGACTGAAGTTATAATGCAGACACCAGAGACAATTGGGAAGGCTGTTGTGGAGACCTTTACATTTGCAGAAACCGGGACTGTGTGGGTTAAGGAAAATGATGAACCCATTAGATTGGCCCCAATGTGTTAAATTCACTCGATCAAATATGACAGGTATTCCTTAAATTTTCATCATTTATTCTGACCTGTGGACAGTGCTACAAAATTAAAATGTTACTAGACATATTATTAAAACAAAGATTTAAAAAAATACCATGTTATTGCTATACTATTTTTATAAAGTGTCTTCAACATGTAATTGTTTAACATTAAGCCGAAATTAAAGGACGGAATATTTTTCTTACAAAATGACATATTAATTTGAATTTGTTTTTGTCACGTTTTTATCTTATTTTTCATAAAAGTTTTTCGTAAGCAATTTTAACGACTACTTTTTTGTCGACCCTGTTTTTTTTACCGACCGTATTCATCGGCGCCGGCTTTGGACATCGTATGTGCTCTTCGATGCCAGACACAAAGCTGAAACGTCTCGCGTGCTTACAAATACGCTGACGCAATGTATTACAGTGATTTGGTATACATTTCATTTTTGGGTGAGTATGATGTAAAAGCGCCTTCCAGAAGTTATCCTGCATCGTTGTTGTGCTGTTTGTAGTTTTTCCATTAGGAATTTCTCAATAACAGCCAAGCGTCTGAATTTGTACTCGGTAAATGGCAAGAGGCGCGCCCCCTATTACATGGGTCTTAAACATAACTGGCGAAATGTGGGTGTACTAATATTATTATAGACTCATAGATAGGATAATACACACATCTGCCATACCTCTCCGGGAATACAGTCGTTGTGTTGTTACGTGATGTAACGATTATTCAGTAGGAAGTCTTGAATAGTAAGGGGCAGTGAAATAGTAGCAATTTAATCTTGCATGTAACATCGGCAACGACTTTCAGGAATCTCCAGGTGACAAGTTTTCATTAGTATTGTAGTTTGCAATACACACTTGTTAACAATGACTGATTATAAAAAAATATTATCAACTACAGACATTATAATGCGTTTCAAGATAATCATTTAATAATGAGTGAGTGTGTTTATTCGTAATCATTTAACATGGGTAATATCTTTTATCTCTAGCCTCTATCTTAATCACTAATACATGATGACAAAATTAATTGATAAATTCCGAAAATATCTGGCCACGATCAAGATAAAAAACCAATTAAAATTTTTTCAAGAAAAAAAAAATTACCGCAAAGAATGGTATTGCAATTCTGACTATTTTCGTTCCTTATCCTAATTATCCACATATTTTTTTGTTGTTTTGTGAATATGACTTAAACTTAACTGGTGGAATGTGGGAATAGTAATATGTAAACCAACACCCCTATCCACCCCTTCGGGGAATATTAAGTTGTGGGCTATAGTAATTTTTTCCCCTAAAGTACTTATACTCGAAAGGTTTAGGTAGTTAAATAAAGGTAAAAAAATCGTAAAAAGGGTTTTTTATAGTTGACACTTTCTTGTCTAAAAATACGTTACAACAAAATAAAAGTTATTTGCGATTTATACGATAGTTTCCTCTTTTATTAATGTATGTTAAACTTTATCATTTATTCGTAAACTATACTCTTCGTACATGTAATTGCTTGAGCACAATTTTTTTGTTAGATTATAAAATAGTATCAATCAATCAATCAATCAACTCAGCCTATCGCAGTCCACTGCTGGACATAGGCCTCTCCCATGCTGCGCCACAACACCCTGTCCTCCGGCTTCCGCATCCAGTCTGTCCCAGCCACTTTTTTGAAGTCGTCGGTCCATCTAGCTGGGGGGCGTCCCACACTTCGCTTACTGATACGCGGTCGCCACTCCAGGACTCGTCTGCTCCACCGGCCATCGGTCCTCCGACAAACAACAATAAAATAGTATAATATTTTGTAATCTGTCTATTGTAAAGAGCCCAAAATGACAGGTTCCCTAAACCTTTTAGAACATACAACGAATTAGATAACGTTGCTAAATTGAACAGTACACCTGTGACGTAGTATGGCAACTGAAGTAGCAGGTATTACGTTTAGTTGGTTAACCAGATGCCTTATAAGTTGTGGATGAATTAGAAAAAATGTTATAATGGTGTCACTGTATTGCGGCTGCCACCATACCACTGTGAGCGCAATTCAATTGAGTTAATATGGGCTCAAGTTAAAGGGATTTTAGCCGAGAAAAACAAAACTTTTAAAATGTCTGACCTAAACATTCTTTTGCCAGAGGCTTTAGCTAATGCGACTGCAGAGAATTGGAAAAGTTGCGAGGGTCATGTAATAAAAGAAGAACAGAAAATGTTAAAATTAGACAAAATAATTGATGATACCACTGAACGCTTTATTATTAATGTGACAGATAGTTCCTCAAAGTCAGATTCAGAATAGAGCCTATTATTATGGGACTCAAATAATATGATATTAACATTTGAAATGAAAGGTTTAACATCTATGAGTCACGTGTATTTTTTTTGTTTACGTTTATTTAACTACCTAAACCTTTCGAGTATAGTTACAAAAAGACACGAACACGTTAATCCTAGAACTAATTAGTCAACTCAACGTCTTCAAGACATTTTTCTAGAAGTTTCACAACAACCGTTTGTTGTTGATGCGACGTGTAATGAGGGGCATTGTGTGAGGACAGGTGCGGGGCGCGGGGGGAGTGGCTAAAAGCTTTGCAACATTAGTTCCTATCAACTGCGCTACAGACTTACCAGAGTTGGAGGATATGGGAAAGAAGAAGGAAGAGCATGTTCGATGGCTTTTGATGCAGGCGTTCTTTTCTATTAAATTAAATGAACGTGAACGATAATGGTTGAGCCTTAAGAAATGTAATATGAAATGTGGGGTACCCAATAATTTTAATAGCGTCGAATAAGCACCGGCTGTAATAGTTTCAATGTTATTTTCGTATCAGTAACCAACAAGTGGATGTCGTGATGGCCCTTTGGTTAAGGCCTTTCCCCTCATGCACGTGGTTGTGGGTTCAAATCCGGGTAAGTATCAATGTGACTTTTTAATTCATAAAAATGTACTTTTTGAGTTTATCTTGGACATT